>CM042143.1:122695547-122708047 GCA_023376005.1 Doryteuthis pealeii | reverse complement strand
CTGTCTCTCATAGTATCGTTATCGCATGGCATATCATTTTTCTCGCTGTCATGTCGGAGATAGCGATCTATAATTAACTAATTACATAAGGTCTGATTTGACAAAGAAACACCACCCTTCTACACTGACTCAGCAAATAACGAGGAACGCCAGCCGTCTAACGACAATGCCGAAAATAACCTACACAAGCGTAAAGAAAAAAAAAACAATTTTTAAAAAGACAGGCAAAAGAAATAACAAACAGAATATGATGCAAACATTAGTTGAAAACTTAAGAAATATGTTCTTTTTTTTAAAGATATCAACTATTTTACTATCAACACGACTATCACACAGCAAGTGTCACACACATCTATACATATATAAAGGGCAGTTGTGTGAATCTGTATGTCCGGAGAAACTTCAAAAATAAAACAATTAACGACAAAGTAAATATATATACACACATTAAATATCACCCGGGCTTGGTTTTTGAACAAAAATTAATGAAGATTTGAGTTATATTTGGAAAGATATTTGAAAATTCAAATTTCTGTGAATCTTTATGTCCGGAGGAAACTTCAAAAATAAAACAATTATCGACAATGTAAATATATATATACACATTAAATATCACCCGGGCTTGGTTTTTGAGCAAAAATTAATGAAGATTTGAGTTATATTTGGAAAGATATTTGAAAATTCAAATTTGTGTGAATCTGTATGTCCGGAGGAAACTTCAAAAATAAAACAATTAACGACAATGTAAATATATATATACACATTAAATATCACCAGGGCTTGGTTTTTGAGCAAAAATTAATGAAGATTTGAGTTATATTTGGAAAGATATTTGAAAATTCAAATTTGTGTGACATACAGTCCGGAGGAAACTTAAAAAAAAAACAATTAACGACAATGTAAATATATATATACACATTAAATATCACCAGGGCTTGGTTTTTGAGCAAAAATTAATGAAGATTTGAGTTATATTTGGAAAGATATTTGAAAATTCAAATTTGTGTGAATCTTTATGTCCGGAGGAAACATAAAAAATAAAACAATTAACGACAATGTAAATATATATATATATACACATTAAATATCACCAGGGCTTGGTTTTTGAGCAAAAATTAATGACGATTTGAGTTATATTTGGAAAGATATTTGAAAATTCAAATTTGTGTGAATCTGTATGTCCGGAGGAAACTTCAAAAATAAAACAATTAACGACAATGTAAATATATATATACACATTAAATATCACCCGGGCTTGGTTTTTGAGCAAAAATTAATGAAGATTTGAGTTATATTTGGAAAGATATTTGAAAATTCAAATTTCTGTGAATCTTTATGTCCGGAGAAACTTCAAAAAATAAAAAATTAACGACAATGTAAATATATATACACACATTTAATATCACCCGGGCTTGGTTTTGAGCAAAAATTAATGAAGATTTGAGTTATATTTGGAAAGATATTTGAAAATTCAAATTTCTGTGAATCTGTATGTCCGGAGGAAACTCAAAAATAAAACAATTAACGACAATGTAAATATATATATACACATTAAATATCACCCGGGCTTGGTTTCTGAGCAAAAATTAATGAAGATTTGAGTTAAATTTGGAAAGATATTTGAAAATTCAAATTTGTGTGAATCTGTATGTCCGGAGGAAACTTCAAAAATAAAACAATTAACGACAATGTAAATATATATATACACATTAAATATCACCCGGGCTTGGTTTTTGAGCAAAAATTAATGAAGATTTGAGTTATATTTGGAAAGATATTTGAAAATTCAAATGTGTGTGAATCTGTATGTCCGGAGGAAACTTCAAAAATAAAACAATTAACGACAATGTAAATATATATATACACATTAAATATCACCAGGGCTTGGTTTTTGAGCAAAAATTAATGAAGATTTGATTTATATTTAGGAAGATATTTAAAAATTCAAATGTGAAAAGTAACAGAAGGGAAAGTCATTTGCATGTTATTTTGTTTATTTATTACCTTTTTTTGTATGTTTTTAATACACATTAAATATCACCAGGGCTTGGTTTTTGAGCAAAAATTAATGAAGATTTGAGTTATATTTGGGAACATATTTGAAAATTCATATTTAAGAAGTAACAGAAGGGAAAGTCATTTGCATGTTATTTATTTATTATTTTTTTTTTTGTATGTTTTTTTTTTTTTCGCTTTGAAATATAATATTGATTGATTAAAACAATTGCATAATTTATATTCTTTTTTTTAATTGTAAATCATTGAATGGACATTTCTTACTATATTGTTATAATTTTCCGTGGGATTTTTATGGGGCAACCAGCGAGGATCTCACTCGCGTTAAATAATAAAGGATCTACGAAAATCCCCCTATACCCAGGTGACGTCGGGTAGCCACTTCTGTGATTGTAAAGTAACTCACTCCATTCAAAAAGGATTTGCATCAAGTTTAATGAAGTACCTAAAGTGTAGGTTTATATTTGTTTTCTTTTTCTTTTTGCTCAGTTAATCATCATCATCATCATCATCATCATCATCATCATCATGATGTAATCCTTCTCTCTCTTGCCGCCCCCTCTCTCTCTCTCTCTCTCTCTCTCTCTTTCTCTTTATGAGTTTATGTTATAAAAATGATTAATCAAAAACTTTAATATTTTTTATAAGTATCTATAAATCAAAATATTAATGTCTCTTAGGTATTACCTTAAACTGCATCTAATGATGATATTCCAGTTTTGTCACGGTGACAACACGGTTTTCCATGATTCTCTCTCACCACCCGTCCCTATCAGCCATCGCTCCTGTGTATGAAGCAATACTTGCTAATAAAACATGGTTGTTATTTATATAAGAAGCAGTTTATATCACTTCGTAATCTATTAGTAAGAATGACTAAACATAAATATCACATTATTTATCATTCTAATCTATACTTAAACAGAGATTTTCCATGAACCTCTCACGACACCTGTCTCTATCGGTCATCGGTACCGCCAAATCCCCCACAATGCATCCAGTGTCCGCATATGGCGTAGTCATTTTTATTCATTTCTTCTTCTTCTTCTTCTTCTTCTTCTTCTTCTTCTTCTTCTTCTTCTTCTTCTTCTTCTTGGTTTTGCTGATCGGTCAAATCCAGTATGTACATTTGTAGGTGCCCTCAGGAGAACGTCACATATGAGTTCGTGCTTACTTTTCCAGCTGTGTCTAGCATGCCATGTTCATCTTACTTGGCTGGTTTGTGTGATAGGACATAAGTGGCCGTACAGCTGTTTTTTGTGTGGGGTGCTCCCTCCAGGAATTGTACAAGACAGCAGGTAGTCTTTTGTTAGTTCACATCTATCCTTTCCTCTAAGCGTTTTGTTAAAGTCTAAGTGGTGTAGCCATACATTAGTACTGATAAGGGTTGGTTTAGTATGCGTAGAGTATGCGGCTCAGAACCACAAGGTTCTGTGTTCAATACCGACCCTCGCCAACTCAGCGTATGAGTAACACAGGGATCTGTGCGGTAAAGTGAGGAGCTGGTGCTCCACCTCAGATGCCGAAACAGTCTCCTTTGTCTAGAGCTAGTAAAAAGGGGATAGGATCCTTCACCGTCCGGCTGATACCGACATTAGGCCACCCCGACGACTTTATATAATGTCAGGTTGTATTATAGCACCAAGTGAAATTGAACCCGGAATATTCATGGGCAAAATTCTGTTTTCTATTACTGTTCACTGATTTTACCGTTACTCCTCCTGACTTAGAATGTACCGACTGCATTCTCCGCGGAAGAGGTAAGTGTAAAGTTTTTAAATGCCATCCCTGGCCTGTTGAAAAGGGCTTAAAGAAAGTCCTATGTTATGGAATCCTTTGGTAAGCGTATAAGTCTTATCCTGCGTATTGGTAAAGGTCCAGTATTTTAATCCTATGTCCGTCGTCAAAGAATGCCAGCATAATTATGACCAATAGGGTCGGTTGAGTATTGTATCAACCTCAGAGTACTGCCAGTGATTGGCCAAGAGTTAGATCACATAATTCCGGCCTAGTCTATAAGTAGAAGCGGGCATTTAGCACACACCTTATATACCAAAAACTCAACAGTAAGGGTATTTGCCTGCTCATCCCACTTATGAGGGCTGGACACAAGGTCTCGTTTTTACGTGGGCGCATAAAAATTGCGTCGATCTGGGAGAATGGCCCCCTGGGATCGACGCTATTAGATGTACTTTACCGGTCCAGTGGCCAAAGCACACTGGACCCCCAGCCGATGCCGGGTGGTTTAGGTAAGAATCAGAGCATAGAACAGATACTATACTCCGATCCCCTCCAAAAAAAAGGTATCCAGAATTGGACTCTAACTTGCACCCGGTGTTGAGGCCCCACTTCTGTATTTGTTGGGAGTTTGTAATACCAATTTGATATCATTACTGCCAGATAATATCTGATCTGGACTAGTAATACCTGTTAAGGTCCTATGTATATGCCAAATAGATCTATTTGAAAATTATCAAATCTGGATAGGTACTGTTGAAACTATATAACTGTGTGCAAACAAAGGACTATTGAAAAATCATAGACACTTTACATCATATAATTATTTAGATTATTAGTATTGCTAGCAGAATAATGTGCTCCTTAGACGCAAGTATTTAAGTTTTAATGTAATAAAATATATTAAATTAGAAAGACTAACGTAAATTGAATAAGAACAAATGTAAAGATATTATACTTATTTTAATGTTATTCTAATTAATTCCTTTATAAACTTATATATAGGATTGCTTTTAATACATTTGAGAACAGAAAGAAAGTATTTGAAATCAGTAAGAGCAAATAATTATTTATTAAACCCAGTTTTGTTAAAATCATTATGCAAATTATTCCCACCATATACTATGTAAATATTTATTTCTTAGACATATATAACACATATTTGAGGATTGTAAATGCATTAATAATATGGGCAGTTTTGCGGCAAACCTACTTCAGTTAGACTTTAATAAAAACACCGTTAATAAATAAGATGCTAATTAAGATTAAGTAATGACTATTTCATAATCGCTTAGAATGTATTAAATAACTACGGAATTTGTGACGTCAGTGGTGACGTTGTTTTGGTTACAGACTGACAGTTACATAATCTTTATTATAATAAGATATAGGTATAATAGAAGCAATACAGTTGTGTGCAAATTATTTGTATTGGATAAGAATACTTGATACAATATTATTATATACAAATAAATGATTATTATAGCAAAAATAAAAAATGTAATTAAAAGAAAATGTAATGTGACATTTGAAATATGAATGATTATTATTACTATCAAAGATTTTGAAATTTATCAAATTCCGGCATTAAATAACCCTTAAAGGGTTGATATGCCAGGCAAAATTTTGAACAACCCTGTCGGCTGGGAATGTTGAATATACCGACAGTAAGCTGGCAAGCTACTGGTCATGGGTGACGACTCGTGATGCTTAAAGATGGAACTCTGGTGGTTGAGCAGTTCACGACTTGCAACACTCCACTTTGACTCTTACTTATGCTAGACGGGCGGTAGGAGAGGCCCTCCGTTTAAAAGTCTGGTCTCGTCAAGCTGTAGCACGTATATGATTGTCCAGACCCTATGCCCTTATGGCAAGCCCCAACCCTTTTTATTACATAAGTGCTAGAATTTGGTAGCTGCGGGGTTTATTTTCTAGGTATGACGTTAGTTATCTGACGGTGAAGTTCCAATTCTGGAGCTCTGGGAAATATGGAGTACCCCTTTATAATCATTACTCCTTGGACTACTCTGAGCCGGCATGGTACTACCTTTTAGGGATGCATGTATGGGTTAAATAGAAAAAGAATGCATTTTGAAAAAATGTGTTTAGGGGGAGGTTGAATTCAAGAAAACAATTTTTAATACCCATCAAACATAGATATAACAAAATGTCTTCGACATAAAATAACCCAACCAGATTTGACATGCGGTCAAACCAAACCACACCAAAGATTTAAAACACACTGCTATAGATCATAGGTTTTAAGCTGCAATTGTTGTTTTGTTTTACTGTATAGCAACCCTCTTTCGAATCCTTTAACGCCAAATCAAATAATTTTGATAATCAAAAGATACATGTTGCTTATAGCACCCGCGGTTGCTTAAGTGGTTCTCCAATTAAGTATTGCACCAGTTAATTGGTGCCTAACTTCAAGAACCGGTGCTTTCGACGAGTCTTGACCGTAATGAGTTGGGGTTTATACTCACTCTTTAGATCTAGTGGTTTTATTATGAATTAGACAAAAATTAACATCCTGTAATAAGTAATTGAGAGTTACCTCCCCCACTGTAAGATTTCCTCTCCTTTGGAGAACTCTATAGGGAATACTAAACTATATAAACTTTTAATAAGTGTACTAATTTTTCTAGATAGATCAAAGCTTTCCAAAGACTATCGGTGTTATCGTTTGTCATTTCATATACATTAAATTCAGTATTATTAGTAGTAACAATAATATTATTATTAGTTGTTGTTGTTGTTGTTGTTGTTGTTGTTGTTCTTCTTCTTCTTCTTCTTCTTCTTCTTCTTCTTCTTCTTCTGGTAGTAATTGTTGCAGTTATATTTTTGTGCTGTTAGACAGGTTGATTTTAATGTAGCCCTATGAGTGTTTCGTACCGTCTCAATAAAAAATCAATAAAACTTTTTGATTATTAAATAATTTTCAAGTACCATATATATATATATATATATATATATATATATATGTCGTTGTTATTATGAATTAGACATAGATAAACTCAGTTTAATTTCAAATCTAGAGGAGGGATATATCAGTATATTGCTTTAAGACACCATCACTCTCTAATCAGAAAGTGTAAATTACAAAATAATATCTTCATAAAAGATTCCATGAATAACTACATCTCTTTTTGTGGAATTAATGTTTATTAATATGAACATGTTTTTCTTAATTTATCTAATGGCCGTGAAAATTCCACTGATTACATTTTGGCTTTATCTTATTTTGATATATAAATTTACAAAACATTTCTTTATTACGTTAGATATTTTTATGATATGAGAGCTCAACAATCCGATGAATATATTTAGCCAAACCCTCTGCACAAACAGAATGTGATACAATGTCAATGTTTAACTCTTTGCCTACCAAATTTCCCCAACGGCTGTACCGGGTTTTCGGGGTATTTTTTACCTGTATGATTGGATATTGAAAATTTCACTATCTATTCACGTCAAGAGTCATTCTATTCGAATAAAGTCCTATTATTTTTGTATTCTGAGTCCTGCTCAATTCTAACGAACAAACCATCAGTTTTTGTACTTTTCTTTGGTGTAGTAAGGAGAACCGCTGTGAGCGGGTAGGTAGGCAAAGAGTAAAGTGAAGTTTGAAATTCCGAGTTTTTCTGTTCCAAAACCGGTTACCATAACAAGTTTAAATAGCCCAGTCTGCTCTACCATCTACCTATAATAGATAGGATACTAGTTCGATACTTACCTTTCCTAGGGTTATTAGCGCTACTAGCAAGAATATGTTCCATGCAGACGTAAGTATTTTAATTTTAATGTAATTAGATTAGGAAAGACTAACGGAATTAGATAAAATTTAATAAAATTAAATTAAAGTTTACACTGATTTTAATTATATTTTAATTGGTTCTATATAAAAACATTAATAGGATAGTTTTTAATACGTTGGAGAATAGAATAATAATATTGGACAAGTAATTCGTAATCAAACCCGTTTTTTTTAAGCAGCATGAAAATTAACCACACTATATATTATGTAACCCTTTATTTCTTAGTGATATATAAGATACAGTGCAGGATTTTAAACGCACTAATAACATGGGCTGTTTTGAAGTAAACCTAACTCAGATTTTCATAGACATAACGTTAATAAATAAGATATATTGTATGAATTAATGATTTTAACTATAAATTAGATACGCATTGATAAACTTATGCAATTTATGAGGGAATTGTGATGTAAGTAGTGACGTAGTTTTTGTTTTATATAGCTGATTGGGCTATTCCACAGTGTGTTTTGGCCTAGCTCATTCCCAGGATTCTTGTTAGCCACTAGTTCTAGAGTGGATACTTTGATCCGTGTATACCCATTCTGTTCTGCCGAATAGCACAAGGCCTCTACTCGGCTACAGTCCCGATTTTTGGTAACTGGACGCTAGTTACAGCCTTTTTGTGAAGATGAGTATATGGTGATTCTACATAAATGTTAATAATAATATGAAGAATGTACCCTCTAGATTACATACGGAGGTATCATATTTTCTTGTTTAAATTAAATTATGGATTAAGATTATTGAATACTTCAGAACGTACTGGATTGCTACATCATCGTAAACAAGTACAAAATCAAGTTGTGCTATAACGTTCTCTTTCGGGGGAATCTACGTGACGTAATAATTAACGTGATGGACTGCGATGTCGTAGAAAACGAGTTTGAACTCCAGTCGCTCGGTTACATTCATTTACAGTCTAATTCCCTTGGTAAAGGTATGAACCACTTCATCCCAGGCTTTGGGTTAAATAGTACCACTACGGTTCTTGTACAACGATAGCATTTGCATTTAATAACGCACTATTTAGAAAATGTTATGTAATACAGGGTGTCCATAAAGTCTCTTTATAGTTTAAAAATGTATTACAAAAGCAAATGAATAAATATGTAGAAATTATTACAAAACGAAGAGTTCATATTGAAGTTTATTTATCTCATTTAATACACCTCTATATGTGCACCATTAGCTGTACAAAGCACATTAAGAAGGTACTCGATTTCTTGCCATGTTCGCTGTAACATAGCCTCATCAATTTTCACTTTGGAATTAGTGATTTTTTGCTTTAGGTCAGTGTATGAGTCTGCTTGCGGATGCGTGCGTGTGCGCGTATGTCTTTGGCTAGAGATGGACAAAAGACCGTTGACAAACAAAGGGTAAAACGGGACCCCCAAAAAAGGGACCTTTAGATGATAACGCCAGACAATTATCTGATATCTCCTTTCGCTATTCAGCCGACGCGGCATAATAAAAAAAAGGTTTAACCCATCTGTAATTCTGAATTTATGGCAGCAGGACTGGCTGTGTTTAAGGCGCTTCTTTTTGACATCGGAAGATTAATGTGCGTCAGTGATACTCGCACCTGTTCAACTGCATCCACACGCGCACACACACACACACACACACACATACACACACACACACAAAAAAAAACACACATACACTAAGAAACACAATAAAATTATACAGACTTAAGCTTGCACATGCATACACACATACTCATACAATCTCAATTTGTCTCTCATAATCGTGTACACTCACACACACACACACATACACACTCACAAGAATATTACACACACCAAAGCTTGCATATGCATACACACATACTCATATAATCTCAATTTCTCTCTCATAAGCGAGTACACTCACACACACACACACATACACACACACAAGAATACTACACACACCAAAGCTTGCATATGCATACACACATACTCATATAATCGCTATTTTCTCTCATAAGCGAGTACACATACACACAAACACACACACAAGAAAATTACACACATCAAAGCTTGCACATACATACACACATAGACATATAATCTCAATTTCTCTCTCTTAAGCCAGCATACATATAGACACAAATGCACACACAAAAACACACACACACACTTACACACACAAGAAAACTATGCACACCAAAGCTTGCACACATACTCATATAATCTATATCTCTCTCTCAAAAGCGAGTACGTGTACGCACACACACACACACACACACACACACACACACACACACACAAACACACATGCGTACATTTATTTTTCTATACACAAAGGAATATGCTTACGGTCAAGTCACGTTAAAAGCATTGGGTTCTCGCGAGATCACTAAAGTTAAACCGCGATGAGCTTGTTCAATAATAGATGGGTAACCATTTAAGCAATAGCGGATACTATGAATAAACCGAATATCACAATGACTTGATTCGGCATTAAATGACCCGAAAAGGGTTGATATGCCGTAAAACAAAACAACCAAACAAGGGAATATTTTCAAACACAATAACTTAATGATCAATTGAACCTTATTTTGTATTATTTTTATACATGTTAGTTTTCGGCACATATGTTACGTGACCGAACTAGTTCAAGCCGTGGTTGATAAAGGCTGGGATACCCCTACACTGCCATTACTTCCAGGTCAACTATGTCCCGGAGTAGAAGTACATGTTAGATTCCAGTCTATGGGCTAAATAGAAAAAACGAGTTTTAAAAATGTTTTTAAAAAGATTTGAATACCCATCAATAATGAATAAAACAAAACGTCTTCGGCATAAAATAACCTAACAAGGGTTGGCATACCGTAAAATCAGACCAACCAACCAACCAACCAACCAGTCAAAGAGGACAAAAATACGAAACCATCTTGTCCCAAAAGTTTCACATAAACCGACTGTAATAACAATACGATTTTTACCAAATATCAAACGCGACGAACGTCCCGACGGCAGCATGGCGCTTAACATTATGGGCCTGCGTACGCCACTGGGTCTCGACCTTATCACAGACAATGTTATGATGAAAATTACTTGAGGCATTTTTATCTCGATGTGGAGACCACACACATCATTTTACCTAAGGGTAAACAAACGATTCCACCAATGTCCTACGTTCCATTTACACACCTTGTCTTTATTTACACATTTCAGCAATGTGTACTCGATTACATTAGATAATCAAGGGGAACGATGATAAGAAAGGTTATGTTAATCCTACACTTGTTTACGTGTTTACATTCTGAATAGGTAGCCAAATATATAGGACCGGTTAAGCTCAGTCGGTAGAGCATTTGACCAGGAATCGAAAGGTTCCTGGTTCGATACCGGCCCTTGTATTTTTGCCGTAAAGTGAGGAGTTGATGGTAGGTGTGTCGCTATACCTCAGACGCTAAAAACAAATCTCCTTTCTAAATAGGTAGCCATAGATATTGGGCCGGTTTAGCATTGTCGGTAGAGCACTTGACCAGGAATCGAAAGGTTCCTGGTTCGATACCGGCCCCTGTATCTGTGCGGTAAAGAGAGGGGTTGATGGTAGGTGTGGCGCTATACCTCAGACGCTAAAAAACAAATCTCCTTTCTAAATAGGTAGCCATATAGATATTGGGCCGGTTTAGCATTGTCGTAGAGCACTTGACCAGGAATCGAAAGGTTCCTGGTTCGATACCGGCCCCTGTATCTGTGCGGTAAGAGGTTGATGGTAGGTGTGGCGCTATACCTCAGACGCTAAAAAACAAATCTCCTTTCTGAATAGGTAGCCATATATATTGGGCCAGTTTAGCACTGTCGGTAGAGTACTTGACTAGGAATCGAAAGGTTCCTGGTACGATAAAGGCCCTCGCCAACACAACGTATGAGTAGCACAGGTATCTGTGCGGTAAAGTGAGGAGCTGATGGTAGGTGCGACGTTCCACTCCAGACTTTGTGAACAGGTAGCCAAATATATACGATCGGTTTAGCTGTCGGTAGAGCACTTGACTAGGAATCGAAAGGTTCCTGGTATCCAGCGTATGAGTGGCACAGGGATTTACAGTTAAGTGAGGAGCTCATGGTAGGCGTGGCGCTCAATCTCAGTCCCTAAAAAAATAATATCCTTGGTCAAACGCAAGTGAAATGGGGATAGACTCCCTCACTGACTGGCTGATAACGACTTTAGGCCACTCAGATGACTTTACTTAAACTCTTTGCCAACTTTAATTCCCGCTCTGTCGGCTGGGACAGAACACTACGCCGACTGCACCTTTGCAGAGGATTAAAATCCCACTAATTGGGCTACCTGTTGGTGTCAACCCATGACGCTTAAGGACGGAATCCTAGTGGATAAGCTTTGACTTTTACTTAGGCTAGACGGGTGGTCAGAGAGGTCACTTCCGTCAATCGGCTGGTCACACCAAGCCTTAGCATCTATATGATTGCCCCAACCCTATTTACTTTATAGTAAACCCCCTACGCTTTTATTGCTTGAAGGCTGTGGCTTTGTTTCCTGGGTGTGTCGGTAAACTACATCTATTGAAGTTTCAATTCTGGAACTCTGGGGAGTGTGGAGTAAACTTTTATCGCCATTACTCCCAGGTCCACTCTCATCCGGCGTGGTAGTACCTGCTTGGGTCCCATCTGTGGCTCAAACAGAAAGAAATGAGTTTAAAAAGTGTTTCAAAGAGAATTTCTATACCCATCAAGAAAGAATAAAATAATTTCTTCGGCATAAAATAACCTAACATGATTTGACATGCCACTAAGCTTTAATTTTTAATAATCTATATTCTTAATATCATGAAATAAGTTTAAAATTCTAATTAAAATTCGTTATTACTACGCGTGGTATAGAGGCAAAAGTGCTGGACAGCAACATCGTAGTGCGTGAGTTCGAACTCCAGTCATTCTATTACTCTCAATTTCGGACTAATATCATTTGGCAAGG
>CM042143.1:122637180-122684680 GCA_023376005.1 Doryteuthis pealeii | reverse complement strand
TTCTTCAAATTCTAAAATAATGATGCGGTATAATCTATTCATATCTCTCAGTCTAACTATTACAATCTATTCAAATACATCAAACTGATTACCTTGATATTGCGCTAATTCAATCTGTATTCGTATCTATTTATTTATTTCTGTCACTAGCTAATTAACTCTCTCTATATCTACGTATCTATCTACCTATCATTCTCAATCTATTTATATATCTCAACATGTTCATATTTATCGTGCTATTTCAATCCATTCATATTTATCGAGCTAATTCATTCAGTCTGTAGAGCATTCGGCTAGAAACCACAAAGTTCCTAGTTTGATACCCGCCCTCGCCAACTCAGCGTATGAGTAGCACAGGGATCTGTGCGGTAAAGTAAGGAGCTGATTGTAGGTGTGGCGCTCTACCCCAGACGCTAAAATAATCCCCTTCGTCTAGCGCGAGTGAAAAGGGGATGGACTCCCTCGCTGTCTGGCTGATAGCGACTTTAGGCCACCCCGACGAATTTACTTTACTTATTCATATCTATCTAGCAATCTGAATCTAGTTATATCTATGTAGCTATCTCAATGGGTTCATATATATCCAGCTGTATCTATCTATCTATTTATTTATCAATGAAAAATGGACAACGGTAATGGTATTACCAGATAGATAGATAGATAGATAGATAGATAGATAGAGTAACGTTCTACAACAAGGGTTCCCGTCCAGGGGTGCTCGAACCCCCTAGAGTTGCAAGCATTATACCAGGGTGTGTGAGAAGCGCCCGTTCCAATTTAGATTACATTTTCTTCTTTTGTAATTAATATTACTAGTACAAAATAAAAAAACACCCTTCGGGCGATGTAAAAATAGATTATTAAACCATATTGTCTGAGGGGTGGGAGTAAAAAATTCAATGTCAGCGAGTTTGTACCCTAAGTAAGTAAAATCATCAAATTCATTAAAGGATTAAAAAATAAAACAATTTGAAATGTAAAATTTAGATATGTATTAAAATAAAACTAACTATATATAGATATATAATACCAGTCATGTATTTATTAAAACTTCTTTTAAAAAACAATGGGAACTGTCAAATGTTGCATGTTCAAATTTTGATTGTATTTATTCTATGTTATGACGATTTTGGGTAATGTGACGTAAGCCGTGACGTAATTTTTGTTACAGACAAAATCCGGAAGCGAATCTTCATTATTAATAGATTTATATTTTCGTTTCTTTATCACCAACATAATTTCACGTTTTCAAAAACTCATCAGCCAGAAACAGCAACAAAAGAGTCATTGAATTAAAATACATTAACAAACTTTTTAAAGTCAGCCTTCTTTTTAAAAAAAATATTTTGTACATATTTTAAGCAAGTAATTATTTTTTGTAAAGTTTATTCAAATATTAATTGTGTCAGGAATTTTAGTTCCATGTTAAATTTGAGTCAGGAATTTACAAGTAATTCAAATATTAATGTCTGATTTTTGTTTGCATATTATATAAGATTAGATTAGAGTGAAATATATATGGTCTTTTGATATAATGGTAGTATGGATTCATATTCTATATTTTTTAAAGAAAAGTATAAATTGTAGAGGTGCGAGGTCTGAGCAAAATTCTTTTAAGGGTGCGGCAATAAAGAAAGGTTGGGAACCAGTGTTTTACAAGGACATTGTCAAAAAATATTTCCTTAATTTTTAAGAGGCGGCTTCTTAATTTAATGTTTAATTGATCTAGATGTTTTCATGAATATTCATCGGAAACTTTTCTTGTAATCAAATTTGGAATAGATTAATTCATTTAAATAACAAAACATTTAAAATTAGCTCAGTCGGTAGAGCGTTCGGTTAGAAACCACTAAGTTCCTAGTTCGATACCAGTCCTCGCCAACTCAGCGTATGAGTAGCACAGGGATCTGTGCGGTAAAGTAAGGAGCTGGTGGTAAGTGTGGCGCTCCACCTCAGACGCTAAAATAATCTCCTTGGTCTAGCGCGAGTGAAAAGGGGATAGACTGCCTCGCCGATTGGCTGATACCGACTTTAGGCCGCCCCGACGACTTTACTTTTTTTCTTCAGATTTAATTTGCAATTTTAATCTAATCTAACGAAGAATGGGACTCAAAATAACTTACAAGATAATAACGGTCGTACTTTTAAGGAACACGAGTAGAATCAATATTTTTTTATATTCAATTATCTTTCTTCAGGTGAATTTGTCGACAAAATTAAAATTTATCCTTTATGAGAAATATTTTTCTCCGTTGAATGAGAAATATTCAAACGTTCACATTCATACAAACAACTTTTGTCAAAAGTTATTTTAAGTCCAATACTTCGTTAAATTAGATTTAAATTGCCGTTTCTTGTACAATGTCCTTAATCTGCATGATATCAAGTTTCTCTTACGGAAAAGAAAATAGATTCAAAGATTTGTTGTTTTAAATATTCTTCCAGTGAAAAGGTTTTTTTAACACATAAAGCAGATTATAATGAAGATTCGGTGTCTGTCTCTCTGTAGCCGAAACTACGCTACTGCTTACATCATAATACCCACATGAATTTGTGTTAGTTTATTAATGAGTATTTAATTTATAGTCAAAGTCATTAATACATAGAATAAATATTATCTACTAACGATGTCACTAAGAAAATCTGGGTTGGATTTGCCTCAAAACAGCCCATCTTATTAGTACATTTAACACCCTGCAATGTGTGTCATATATCCCTAAAAATGAAGGTTTACATGAAATATGGTGTGATTAATTTGAATACTAGTTTTAACAAAAATTAAATAATTACTTGGTGTTATTGATCTCTAATTTTATTGTTTTATTCTCCAACATATAAAAATCAATCCTATGAATGATTTTTATAGAATCCAATTGAAATATAATTAAAATAAAGATAATCTTTTTATATGCGTTCTTATTTAATTTCATTAGTCTTTCTAATTTAATATATTTCCTTAGATTAAAACTTAAATATTTTCTATTCTATCTAAAAATACAAATATCAGAAGGAAATAATTATTGAAATTTAAGAAATTTTAAACATTTTTATAAAAACGTTTCCATTCCAAATTTCCGAAAAAAAAAATTTTGTATGAAAGTCCAAGCAATTCAATGTTTTTTTTTTCATTTATAAAATTGTACGCGGACGTACTGACGAGTAGAGACAACCCTAAACGTGCATGAAACATTCATAGGTGAATATAAACCATTATATTTACTAATAAAGCAGAGTCTGTGGTACATAGTTTTCTGACCTCTTGTTACAATTAAGTTAACTACCCCCCAACACACACACACACACACACACACACATATATATATATATATATATATATATATATATATATATATATATATATATATATATATATATCCTTCATAATATCGTATATATCCATCGCAAGGGAAAATTCTGAGCCAGTTTAATATTTTAAATCACCTTCTGACCTCTTGTTATAATTATGCTAACTACCCCCCAACACACACACACACACACACACACACACACACACACACACATATATATATATATATATATTATATATATATATATATATATATATATATATAACAGATTAACGAATACATACAACTGTGCTTAGCAACCATCAGTTTCTTACCTATGTTATTTTTTTAAAAAATTCGGTGTGAATATCGAAACTGGGTAGTAACAAACGCTGTTGACTTTATGTATTCGCTACTGTGAATATAATTTGCAATATCATTTTACTGATTATAAAAGTTACTCAACATTCACATGACATTTATTGAATTTAGATGACAAGTTACAGATACTCGCTGGGAACAATCTTTATTTTTTTCGGATGAGGTCACCAATAGGCACCCCAGCCGAGATCAATTTTGAAAGGAACGGAATTTTGCTTTTCACTGACTGTTAGTAAACAAAATCAACAGACGGTTTTTTACATTAAAATTTCATACAAACCACAGACACGTTTTTATACTAAAATAGTTTTTGATTTTAAAAAAATCATTTAGTTATTTCATATTGTTGTTGTAAGCATAGGTGAAAAAAATTCTGTACTAAAGATATATTAATATTGTTATTTTTTTAATTATAAAACTTTAAAAGTAAGACAAGTTTTTTAAATTTTAATATAGTTTTTATTTAATGAGAATAGGAATCCAATTGAGATATCTAGCATCCAGGTATGACTTTAATGAATCAGACATTTTGCGAATTAATCAGAAGTTGACGAATTTTTTCAACACTTACAATATTAAAAAAAATGATTTTGTTTACAAACTATTTTAATGTTTATTTAAATAAAAAGATGTTGTTCAGAAATGGTATCACACAATTTATAAAATTTAATTTCCATGGGTCTCTACATGGATTCCTATCTGAAATAATATTGTTATAATATCAATAATATTATTAGTCTATTGTTGGTGGAAAATTAATTTTTTAACATATGATAACGACAAGAACATGAAATTACTATTTTTTTAAATTAACCGTCCGTATTTTTATTCAAAGAATCATATCTGCATTTCTCTTCAGATAGAATAAAAACTAATTTGATATAAAAACGTGTCTTTCGTTTAAAGTTTTATAATTAAAAAAACAAAAAAACAACAACTATATTCGTTTATTTTTAGTGCAAAATAAAAATGTTCGTATATGCTAACAACGATAGTATGAAATAACTTCTTTTTTTTTAATTAAAATCAAAAATATACTTAGCATAAAAAAGTGTCTTTGGTTTGTATGAAATTCTAATGTCAAAAACCGTCTGTTGATTTTGTTTCCTAACAACTGGTGAAAATCAAAATTCCGTTCCTTTCAAAACTGATCTCGGCTGGGTGATCTGATCCCAAAATGTTTCGATAAAAATCAAACGATATATTTTTTTATTCTGTTACAGAAAACAAAGACCACGTTCTTCGAGGAGGTTATTTATTTGATGGGAAAAGCGCATCCATCTTAATGGTGACTTCAATATGTATACCTGAGTTTTTAGACACCCCTTATAAAATGTTTCGATAAAAATCAAACGATATTTGTTTTGATTCAGATATAGAAAACCAAATATTTTGTTGAAACATGACAGATGTTTCGATTAACACACTAAGCGAGAAATAAGCTTTAAAAAGCGGATATCAGGTCTGTTTTTCCGATATAACTTGACTCGTGTAAATTTTTGTGGAATGGATTGGTTGCATTTTACGGCATGTCAACCCTTGGGTTATTTTATGCCGAAGACAATTTGGTTTGATTCATTCTTGTTGTGTATACATTTTTGTTTTAAACACATTTTTCAAATTCCTTTTTTATCTATTTAACCCATAGAGCGGGGACTAACAGGTTCTGCAATTCGGGGTCAGAGCGGACCTGGGAGTAATGGCAATGAAGGTGTAATCTACATTCCGAAAGCTTCAAAATTGGAACTTCACCACTCGATGCAATTTAACGTCATATCGAGGACAGTAAGACTTCACCCACCACCTTCTAGCATAAAAAGGGTTGTTGGCTTGCTATAAGAACAATAGTATCGGGACAATCATGTAGGTGCTAGGGCATGATGTAACCAGCCGATTGATCGAAGGGGCCTCTCCGACCACCTCTTTAGCCTAAGGGTTAAAATGAAGTGTTGCATGTCATGGACTGTTCAGCCAGCAGGATTCCGTCCTTAAGCATAACGGGTCACCAATCACGGCCAAGTGGTGGTTCCATTGGGGGTATTTCACCCCTCTTCAGGGGTGCAGTCGGCGTATTTACAGCCCCAGCTGACCAAAGAGTTTATTGAAACGCAGAAATTCGAAAGTACGGACATCCATGACTCTCTTCCGCCAACCGTTCCCATCGGTCATCGCTCCAGAGAGATCTTCTATGCAGCATCTAGAATCCACACAGAGCTGATTGATGTAGGTATTTAATGATCGGCCTACACTGGTGTGTCCATGTGTAGATGTCCACAGGTGAACATTATTTATGAGTTCATCCTTGCTTCTTTAGTAGTGTCCAGAATGACGTTCGTCTTACTCAGATTGTGTAATGAGAGCAAGTGACCGTACATCTGCTTTTTTGTGGGGTGCTGCTTCCAAAATTGGTTCAAGACAGCACGCTGCATCCTTTTGTAGATCCCATTTTTATCTTTTCTCTAAGCGCTTCATTACAGTCTAAGTGGTACAGCTGTACAATAGCACTGATACATTTTCTATACTCATGGTTTCTATTTAACCCTAACGGTTTCTACCACTCCGGCACTGAGTGAATGGTGATGAAGGTGTACTCCACACACCAAAATTGGAATATCATCATTAGATGCAGTTTAAGGTCATACCTAAGAGACACTAATATTTTGATTTATAGATACTTATAGAAAATATTAAAGTTTTTGATTAATCATTTTTTATAACAGAACTCTACCAACAGGTTTCGTATCAAAGTTAGTAGTATTAAGATGGAATGAGAGAGAGAGAGAGAAAGGGGGAGGGGAGAGAGAAGTAGGGGGAGAAGGCAATCCGTGCTGTCAGGATTACTTGATGATCATGATCATGATGATGGTGATGATCAACATCATGATCATCAACATCATCATGATCATGATGATTAAAGTTGTGAATCAAGATTGTTGTGTCAGCTATTTCTGGGGGTAACATTTATGATTTAAACTAATGACTCAAATTTCATAAAGAATATTGTAAAAAAGACTATCATTCAGAGTCCCCAGCTATGGGTTAAATAGTACCACCTCTGTTATTATATAGGAATAGTTTTGGCATTAAATAACCCACAAAGGTTGATATGCAAGTACACAAAGAGACCAAGACTATCATTCAGATTCTTTAACCTGTACCCAAAATATTTTATATATATATATCTGAGATAGGAACTCATTGCAAATTCTTACTTTCAAACAGGACCTATGGATATACCACAGTATGATAATCTAATTATTACAACGTTTGGTATGTTTACTTAAGAGCTATTGCTTTTAATTCAATATGTAAAAAGTAAAATAATCTTGATTTAATTCTCTCTCACTCATTTTTTCTTTCTTTCCTTCTTTTATTCTTTTCGTTATGTTCGTTTGAAACAGATCAGCGTTATCGCTTCCACGCGCTCAAACCCTCTCTCCATCTTTTCCCTACTCTCTTTCTTTCTTTCTTTCTGTCTTATTATATTTTTGTATAGCATGTCCTCTTTCTTCCCTTTCTTTCCTTATAATAAAAACTGCAAGGTCCATTATTTAGCTGAGTTGACAACTCATAAGAAATAATAATAATTCAGTGGATAAGCAACACCAGATAATCAGGATTTACATTTTTGCATTTAATCTTGGATGATTTCGACGGTCTCATCTTTAACAAGAGGGTGTTGCAAGTTGATAACGGTCGTACAATTAAGGAACACAAGTATTAATATATAGATCATACAATACGTATTTTTAGGAACACTAGCATTACCATAGAGATTAAATCAGTCATTTTCGTGATTTCTGCGTTCGTATTTTCTTGACATGTGTATCTCTTCCAATAGATAAAATGTAATTATATTCTTTTGTTTGTTAGGAAGAAATGGGAATAAATGAAAATTATATTATTGTTTATATTTTTTGTGGGCAATTACAATGCGTATATCGTATAAAATTCGATAATTATTGAAAATAAACATGACAAGTAAACTCGGCAAATAACGCGCGCAACTTGGAACACCGTACAGTTGTTTCAACTTTATTAAGTCTCATCAGCGGTGTATACCTACGATTTCACTCCGACAGAAATCGAAACCGGGAACCCAGCACGCAGAAACAGAGACTCTACCACCAGCCTGAATTAAACAAGCCGAAGTAACCTTGTCAATGATAAACGCCACTACTAGACAAAGTACAGTGAGCGTTGGGGGGATCGCAAATTGGCATTTGCTCAAGTTTGCTCAGATTTAGAATTTGAAAATTTGCTTTTTGGAGCATTGTTGTGTAAAGTATGTTATTGTTTATATTTTTAAAGGCAATTACACGGCGCATATTGTATAAAATTCGATACTTATTGAAAATAATCATGACAACTAATTCTATGCGATATACGCATTGTAATTGCCTTCAAAAATATAAACAATAATATACTTTACTTAACAATGCTCCAAAAAGCAAATTTTCAAATTCTGTAAAGTTTATTATTTTCCGTATTTTCAAAATAGTTATCAACAATGTAAGAATTTTGTTTTTACCCTTTTTTATATCATTTGATAGATTAATATGTCAGTATCCCCAGACAATATTTGAATGTCCTGTTGGAGATTATAGGTATATATTTGATATCTTATTATAATAAAGATTGTGTGTTTGTCTGTCTGTAACCGAAATGATATCACTAAACTCACAATTCCCTTTGTTATTTACATAACTTTCCCCATGCTTTTATTCTTATTTAAACCTCAATTCTTAATATAATTTTTTTACATTATTAAAACTGTTATTATTTATATTATTCGGACTATTGTTCTCATCTTCATTGTTTTCTGTACAATGTTTCGGTCGATGTGCCCTCCGGCCTTTTTCATGTATTTCTTGTCGGACTCGGGAACCTTCTTTTCGAACTTGAGAACTTTCTTGTCGTAATCGGGAGCCATCTCTGAACTTTGAACCTAACCCTTTATTCAGTCCACGGGGGTATCATGTTCTCATACCGCTAATCATAGCTTGGGTAGAGGCGTTAATCTGTGTTAATTATTATGCTATGTTACTGCTGCCTCTGACCAGGACTGAACCTGACGTCTAGAGATAACTGTCACTTAGAACTGTCTTAACCTAACTCCTTTATACACTATGCCATGTGTCCTGAATAAAGGGTTGGGTTCGAAGTTCCGCGATGGCTTCCGATTACAAGAAGGTTTCCGATCACGACAAGAAGGTTCCCGAGTCCGAGAAGGTTCCCGAATCCAACAAGATATACCTGAAGAAGGCGGGAGGGCACATCGACCAAAACGTTGTACAGATAACAATGAAGATGAGGACAATAGTCCGATTAATACAAATGATAATACTCATCAAGCCTCATCTAAAAGATTCAGAGAAATATTATCAAAACTTTTGGCCTAATCTACATACTAATAACATGCAATTGTATTTATATATAATTCTAATTTATATATATGTTATTACATTAAAAATTAAATATTGTAACCGAAGGTTGCATATAGTTGCTAATCTATTAATAATGAAGATTCGCTTCTGGTTTTTGTCTGTAACAAAAATTACGTCACTGCTTACGTCACATTACCCAAAATCGTCATAACATAGAATAAATACACTCAAAATTTGAACATGCAACATTAGACAGTCCTCATTGTTTTTTAAAACAAGTTTTAATAAATACAAGACTGGTATTATATATCTATATATAGTTTGTTTTATTTTAATACATATTTAAAGCTTACATTCAAATTGTTTTATTTTTTAATCCTTTAATGAATTTGATGATTTTACTTACTTAGGGTACAAACTCGCTGACTTTGAATTTTTTACCCCCCCCCCTCAGGCAATATGTTTCAAAAATCTATTTTTACATCGCCCGGGGGCGTTTTTTTATTTTGTACTAGTATATTTGATATAGGAAACGTTTTAAAAGTTGATTAAATTTTCAAATATTAATTAATCCTCTTCTCAAATCTCATTTTTCACATTTATTTATTATTTTTCCACAATGTTTCATATCTAATTTGGTGACCATTGACGTAAGTCAATTTATTGCTATGGTTACTAATTCTCTTATTTACTGCCAAATGTATTCAAGACATCGTTTTGGGACCAAGATTATGACATAAGATGCTTTAGTGATTTTGGTACTCAGTTTTACATTAGTTAATTTTACTTTTTTGTACATAGTTATCGAAGATTCCTATCTAAGGCAAAAAGTTTCAAACAAATATGACCCATTGTTAGGGTGGTTGGTTGGTTGGTTGGTTGGTTGGATTTTACGGCAAGTCAATTTATCGGGTAATTTTATGCAGAAGACGTTTTGTTTTATTCATTCCTTTTTAACTCAATATCTTTTAAAAACTCAATTATTGAAATACATTTTTAAAAGTCAATTTTTCTTTTTAACCCATAGATGGGACACTAACAGGTACTATCATTCGGGTCAGAGTGGAACTGGGAGTAATGACTATGAATTGATATTCCACACTTCCTAGATCTCTAGAAATGGAGCCTCATCATTAAATGCATAACTAAGACATTCCTTTTGTCTTTCCTTTTCGTTTTTTAAATCCTTCTGTAATCAGCGAATTCTTAGCCTCACCAACACGCAATTCTAATCTTTGGGTGCCAGACTAAGCAAAACTATAATATATACATTATTTAATATCCTTAGCTTAGTCAGACAAAAGGTCACAATATTGGAGCACTTGATAAAGATCTAACTCACTACACTTGCAAGAATCAATCGGCTGGTCAACTCAAGCCCTAGCACCTATATGATTGCCCCAACCCCTTCGCCTATATGGCAAACACCCAACCCTTTTTATCATATATGTGCTAGAAGGCTGTGACTGAGGGTCTTAGTGTTCTTGGTATGACGTTAAATTGCATCTACTGGTGGTTAGAATTAAACGTGTTCGGCATAAAATAATCCAACACGGGTTGACATGTCATAAACCAAATCAAATTATTACATTTTATTAGAATTAAATAAAAGAAAATTTAAATCTAAATTATTGAAATAGATTACTGATTAGGACTGAGCCTATTCTAGTAGGGACCTCCCCAAGCTGAATTTAACAGGGTTGAATTCAGAGTTTCCCTTCTCCTAGATTAGTTGCCGAACCAAGGCTGAAGAGCTCAGTCTGGCCTACTATTTACCCATAGCTAGGGAGAGGGTAGTTGGATTCACACCTTTCCCAAGGGTATTAGCGCCATGTGAAATGCCAGTAATTCGCCTAGGAATTGAACTCGGGTCGACGAGTCCATTTCCTACGACTCTTACACTATGCGCCTCATATATGTGCTAGAAGGCAGTAGCTGAGGGTCTTAGTGTTCTGGGTATGACATTAAATTGCATCTAATGGTAAATAGAACTAAATGTCTTCGGCATAAAATAACCCAACAAGGTTTGACATGCCGTAAAATCCAACAGACCAAACCAAACACTTGCAAGATTGGTACTAGGCGAAACTAAAGGAGATAAGGTTCAAATGTCAGTTACACAGGAAGGTTCTAACCTGCCGTGAAAATCTGTACTGGAAATCCTAGCTTTTACCTTGGCTCGAACGTCAATCACTGGCACTGGTTGGAAGATACGTAACATCCCAGGCATAATACAAAAAACAACAACTTTAACACGTGGTTTGATATCCATCAATCTACATATCAATACTCTTGTTCCTTATTTGTGTGACGGTTATCATCTTGCATCACCCTCTAGTTAAGTATGAGACATTCCAAAACTTCCAAGATTAAATGCAAAAATGTAAATCCTGATTATCTGGTGTTGCGTATCCACCGAGTTCATATTTCTTATTAGTGTCGTCACCCCATCTAAATACTTGACCATTCCGTTTTTAACATAAAGAAATAAAGGGAAGAAAAAGGATATGATCCACAGAAAAACATCATTCCAAAAAAAGAAAGAAAGAGAGTAGGAGAAAGATAGAGAGAGGGTGAGCGCGCGGAAGTGATAACGCTAACCTGTTTCAATCGAACATAAGGAAAACAATATTAAGAGAGAGAGAGAGAGAGAGAGAGAGTTCAATCAAGATTATCATTTTTTTTTTTTACATATTGAACTATTTGAAATAGCTCTTAAGTAAACATAGCAAACGTTGTGTCAATGTTTGAACATTTCGGTTAATAAAGAAACCTTCTTCAGGACAATATGAAACTAGTCGAGGAGAAAAAAGAATGATGTAGTTAAAAAGATGATGGATGTTTTTTGACTACATAAATCTTTTTTCTCCTTGACTATTTCATATTGTCCTGAAGAAGGTTTCTATAAAAACCGAAATGTTCGAACATCGACAATACGACTAATAAAGTTCCATCCATTGTAACATCCCGTATTTGTTCTACATTTCTCCACATACTGTCGGATTAATTTTCTCATTTTACTCCCATATCAAACGTTGTAATAATTAAATTATCATACTGTTGTATATCCACAGGTCCTGCTAGTAATTTAATGATTGATTATGGGAGAAATATTCAAAGATTCGTGTCTTCTATAAAGTGTTTGTTTCTTGTAACTATGATTTTAATCTTTTGGCTATGAGGACAACAGTTTGAAAAATCTGTATGATGCAAATTATCTAGCCTCATCTAAAAAAAATTCAGACGAATAGTATTGGTACTGGGATAATTAAAAAAAAAAGCTTTTTCTTACAGTAACATTTGAATTTGATTATAAAATTTTGTTTTTCTTTAAATGTGTGTGAAAAAAAAAAAAATACTCGATAATTTCAAGATAATTTGTTTGTTTGGTTTTGCGGCATACTAACCTCAGTGGGTCATTTAATGCCGGCTAATTTTTGAAAGAATCCTAGCGATAGTTTGGAAGACAATTTTTTTTAAACTCAATTTTATTTTGTAAACCTATTTTCTATTTAACACATAGATGGGATCCTAACAGGTACTACCATTCCGGCTCAGAGTGAACCTGGGAGCAATGGTGACGAAGGGGTGCTCAACATTCCCCAGACCCCCAGAACTGGAACCTCACCATTAGTTAAAGTTTAACGTCATATCAGGACATGAAGACCCTCAGATACTACCTTCTAGCACCCATATGATAAAAAAAGATTGGTGCTTGCCATAAAGGCAATTGGGTCGTGACAAACATATAGGTGCTAGGGCTTGACGTATCTAATCGATTGATCGGAAGAGGCCTCTCTGACCGCCCGTCTAGCCTAAGTAAGGGCAAAAGTGGTGTGTTGCAAGTCAATAGAATTTGTAGCAGCAAACTCAAAATAGCCTACAGAAAACGATGATATTTTTTAAAACTTATTAAGTAATCATGAGAGAAAGATAACTAAAGTATTGTCTTGATTTACGAGTTTATGTGAGGAGACTTGCATTGGCACGAGATGAATCCAACTAACAGTTATATGTCATGACGAACAGAAAAGAATTATGATTTAATTGTATACAGAGATCAGTTTTTAAAAAAAAATCATTGAATGTTGTAAGGCGATTTGCGCATGTACAATAAAATGTCCGAAAAGCTTTAATAAAAACAAATATGCAAACTATGATAATGGTAAGAAAACCATGAATCATTCGAGGGAAACATGTTAAAAAGAGCATCGACAAAACTTTAAATTTATATATATATATATATATATATATATGTGTGTGTGTGTGTGTGTGTGTGTGTGTGTGTGTGTGTCATGGAGCGTGACATGTCTGTCGCTGTGCGCACACTCACCCATATATAAATTTTCATAAAGACAAGACACATGCACGCATTTATACACAAACACCCCCCAACACACACACACACACACACACACACTCACACACACACACACACACACACATATATATATATATATATATATATATATAAAGAGAGAGAGAGAGAGAGAGAGAGAGAGAGAGAGAGAGAGATTGATAGATTCTTCGACTGCTCATGTGGATCCGAATTTTACAAAAGTTTCCGTAATTAATTTTTAAAGTATACTGTCTCACATACACACAAGTATATATATATATATGAGTGTGTGTGTATGTGTGTGTGTGTGTGAAAGAGTGTGTGTGTGTGTGTGTGTGGTGATAACACACGCAAATCAAAATTACGGTAGTAATACCATGGATTGTTATTTAAATATTTTCATTTAAAAAAACAACATATTTTCAAGTTCGTCTTCCCTCAAAAAATGTTATTCTTATTTTTAATTATATATATATATATAAGTTAAAAGAAAGGAAATTAATCCGACAATATGAGTAAGAAAAGGTGGAATGAAAACATCACACAATGCTGTTAAAGAAGAAAACAATTTATAATATAATCATAGCTGATATTGATCAATATTTCGATTTTACAAAAATCATCATCAGAGCTCATTCACTCCCGTAGTTGTTTAGGTCGGAGAGGAAAGTCAAAATGAGTTTACAAAACAAAAAAACCTTAATACTGCAAAAAACGAAAGACGTTACAATATTCACCAACGTGGGCATTTCGCGCCATATATATGTCGGTCATGATCCATGTATATCTTTTGACAACAAATGTAGCGAATTTTTGAGATGTTGGCAACAAGGCGAAAACAATTTAAACGGAAGGGGATGGGTGTTAAGAAATGTGACGGTTGGAATTCAAAAGACTTTTAGTAAAGGAATTTTTTACGATTAAATGTTTTATTATTTAAATTTTATTTTTAAGTTCTGTAATTCATAAATGATTAGATATTTACTGTATTAGTTTTTATATATAAAGTGAAAAAGTTATGAGCGGAATATGTTAATATTTTAGAAAAGGAGTTTTATATATTTTATTTTACGATTAATTATTTTTAAATTTCTAATTATTATTATTATTAAGTTCTGTATTTAATAAATGATTAAATATTTATTGTGTTTTGTTTTTATATATAAAGTAAAAAAGGTTATGGGCGGAATTGGTTATTATTTTAGATAATGTTAAGCGATTTGGATCTAATGTAAGGTATTATTTTAAACCGAAAACAAAAACAAAAATAAAACGGAAAAGATCTTATTCATAAAACAAAACAATAAACCAAAATTTAATTTAATGGGACGTAAATAACGGAAAAAGTTATGTGAAGGGGATTTTATGGTTTCTGATAATAAGAGTCGCTAGATAAGGGGATATATTAAAGAAACCTTGTCTTTGGGGTATGGTTTTATGGGTAAGAATAACACAAGATTCCATAATTCTACGCAGTGTTTTATCATGTATGTGGGTTAATATTTTAGCACCTTTGAAATCAAAGGTATGATTGAGATCAAAGATGTGTTTAGCTAATGCATTGTTTTGGAAACCACGTTTAATGTGATATTTGTGTTCCGATAGACGTTTAGTTAAGGATCGGGAAGTCTCCCCTACATATTTCTTTTTACATTTTAAGCAGTCAATAGTGTAGACTCCAGCTTCAGAATGTGTGTGTCTGGGGTTATTTTTATTTTGAAGAATGTTCTTCACTGTCTTCGTGGGGTGAGCGACAGTTTTTATACCAATCTTACTTAAGTTTCTATTTATTTTATCAGTAATAGGATTATTTGGAAGTATGATGTATCTATCAGAGACGTTATTACTATTATGTTGTGTGTCATTGTTTGGAGATGTGATATTATTATTCTTGTTTTTATTATGTATTTTAAATGCCTTTTTTCTGGCACGGTGTACGAAATTTAAGGGGTATTGTAATTTGAGGAAAGACCTCTCAATAAAATTGAATTCTTCATCTAAATGTTGCTTGTTACATATCCTAAGAGCTCTTAGAAAGAAACCAATTATGATACCACTTTTTATCTTAGTGTTATGGTTGGAATAAAAATGGATGTAGTCATTTTTGTTAGTATTTTGTGATAAACTTTGAATTCTAAACTGTTGTTATTATTTATGATAAGTGTGTCTAAAAATGGTAGGGAGTGGTTATGTTCCAGTTCATGAGTAAATTGGATGGAGGGTTCAACATCATTTAATTTGTCAATAATGTTAATTAAATTACAATTTTTCGGGTAAATGAATAGGGTGTCATCAATGTAACGGAAAAAATTAGAGTTATTTGGTAGAATATATTGAAAGGGACCGGATTCTAAAAATTCAAGAAAAAGGCACGCCAAAACGCCGCTCAGAGGTGAACCCATAGGCAACCCGAACTTTTGTCTGTAGAAGGTTCCCTCGTACTGGAAATTAAATTAAATTTTTTTATTGGTTTATTGTTTTGTTTTATGAATAAGATCTTTTCCGTTTTATTTTGTTTTTGTTTTCGGTTTAAAATAATACCTTACATTAGATCCAAATCGCTTAACATTATCTAAAATAATAACCAATTCCGCCCATAACCTTTTTTACTTTATATATAAAAACAAAACACAATAAATATTTAATCATTTATTAAATACAGAACTTAATAATAATAATAATTAGAAATTTAAAAATAATTAATCGTAAAATAAAAATATATAAAACTCCTTTTCTAAAATATTAACATATTCCGCTCATAACTTTTTCACTTTATATATAAAAACTAATTACAGTAAATATCTAATCATTTATGAATTACAGAACTTAAAAATAAAATTTAAATAATAAAACATTTAATCGTAAAAATTCCTTTACTAAAAGTCTTTTGAATTCCAACCGTCACATTTCTTAACACCCATCCCCTTCCGTTTAAATTGTTTTCGCCTTGTTGCCAACATCTCAAAAATTCGCTACATTTGTTGTCAAAAGATATACATGGATCATGACCGACATATATATGGCGCGAAATGCCCACGTTGGTGAATATTGTAACGTCTTTCGTTTTTTGCAGTATTAAGGTTTTTTGTTTTGTAAACTCATTTTGACTTTCCTCTCCGACCCAAACAACTACGGGAGTGAATGAGCTCTGATGATGATTTTTGTAAAATCGAAATATTGATCAATATCAGCTATGATTATATTATAAATTGTTTTCTTCTTTAACAGCATTGTGTGATGTTTTCATATATATATATATATATATATATATATATATATTATATATATATATTGTTTCAAATAATAAGATTTGTAAATAACAAATCCATGATGATCTTACCGTTATGCACGTGTGATCACAATTACTAAACACGCACACGCACACACATACACACACATACATATATATATATATATATATATATATATATATATATATAATATATTATAATATATATGTGTGTGTGTGTGTGTGTGTGTGTGTGTGTGTGTGTGTGTGTATGTTTTTTTGTGCATGTGTGTTTGTGTTTGTTTATTTGTTTATGTGTGTGTATATATTGATTACCAAATAAACTTACAACATCAAAAATATATTTCAATTTATTCAAGATTACATGCACAGGTAATATAAATGCATTAGGGTAAATGTTTGTTGTGTACAGATAAATATGTGAACAGGTATATCAGCGCTACTCAATCCCCGTGCACTTACAATAACCAGTTTCTCTCTGTCTCTCTGTCTGTCTGTCTGTCTGTCTCTCTCTCTCGCGCGCACCACACTGAAGAGACGTGATATGTCTGTGGATGACTATATAAATATAAATATATATATATATATATATATATATATATATATATATATATATATATATATATATATATATATAAGAGAGAGTTTTATAATTTGGTTGAAGCATTGTGTATATATATGGTTTGGAGGTTGGTTTTGAAGGCTACCACAATGCAGGTGTAAAGAAAAATATAGGGTAACAATGGTGTTGTTTGTTAACCTGTAATTTATTCTTGATATTTCGAGATAAAATCTCTTTTTCAACAGAACACTGGAACTGAAGTAGTTGTCGTCTTGTTATGGCATTTTTAGTAATAAAAAAACATAACAAGACGACAACTACTTCAGTTCCAGTGTTCTTCTGAAAAATAGATTTTATCTCGAAATATCAAGAATAAATTACAGGTTAACAAACAACACCATTGTTACTTTATTATTTTTTCTTTACACCTGCATTGTGGTAGCCTTCAAAATCAACCTCCACACCAATATATATATATATATATATATATATATATATATATATATATATATATATATATACATATATATATATATATATATATACATACATATATATATATATATATATATATATATATATATATATATATATATATATATATATATACATATATATATATATATATATATATATACATATATATATATATATATACATATATATATATATACATACATATATATATATATACACACACACACACATATATATATATATATATATAATATATATATTCTTATGAATACAATAGCTCTTTACTGATACTTAGGTCGCCACTAATAATATCAACAAAAAACTTGCTCCATCACTAACCCACTAAGTGAACTAGCATAACCATTATACTATTACCCATGTCACGATTAAGTAACACACACACACACACACACACACACACACACACACACACACACGCGCGCACGCACACACACACATATATATATATTGTATATTTGCGTGTGTGTGTTGTATTACTTAATCTTCAACAATAATACAAGCAGACAGTGAATTGTCTTCTTTTATCTTCCCTCCAGGTGAGCATATGTAACCTTACCTGTGTTTGAATGAGTTTTACGCATCCACGGATAAATAACAACATTGTTCTCTGTTGAGGTATTTTCTCGAGATTGCTGTTGCTGTTGCTGATGCTGCTGATGCTGTTGTTCTTCTTCTGACTGCTGTTGTTGTTGTTGATGATGATGATGATGTTGCAGCTGATGATGAAAACTGTATCTATCCAGTTGTTTATCTTGATCCTCTGTCTGATGATGCTGATCGATAGAATCGCACCGATTCAACCTTCCCCCTGGTGATAGTACGACCGGGGATAGTGTGTCTGCAAGTGGAATAACTGACCCCGCAGGGATTTCTGTTGTTCTGTCGTGGACCATTCTCGGTGCTGCAATTACTACCGGCATCACCGAGACCTTTGATACTTAAACCCTGTTTGTATTGTGTTAAGTTTTTTGCATTGTCAGTTTTTATGTCAGTACGATCGTTGTTAGTATTTTGGTTACTAATGATATTGTTAGTGATTTTTCTCTGTGAGGACTTAGTGAATGTATGTTAACCTGGTGATGTGGTTGTTGAAAATGTGTGTTACTGGGGAGGTATCGTCGACTAGACATGCTGAAGTCAGCATTTGGTACGTCTCTAGATCTTTCGTGGCCGGCTTATCGTAATCTGATAATTCCTTATCTTTGCGATCAGACTCAAATTTGCATACGCTGTATTCCTCGGGTCCTAAATTATTCCTCGCGACGCCGGTAAGTCCGTGACGCTGACGGTAGTCCAGATGCTGGTTATTGCGCCCCTGGGATTTCCCAAGGAGTGGGTCGGCTCCTCCCGACAATCCTTAGAGAAGTTATCGTTTAAATCTGTCAATAGCGATACAACCCACTCTGTGGTTCCAACTTTCCTGTACTAATATCACATCGCTAATAATGATTTTATCAATGATTGTTATAGCTACAGAGATTGTTGTCTTGTGGTCTATTCCGTGTGTTACAGTCGCCAGCACCTGTTAATTTACACACGACGGCGCTGATAGAGACGTCAGCGTGGGAGAGAGAAGTGACAGGTTTATTTGTAGCCGGTGTCAACGATGACGGACTTGTACGAGCAACTGGCGAAGTTTCCTTACTGATTTCTCTGACACTATACGCTTTAGTCGACAAAACTTGTTTCTTTAAATCATTATACTCACTTAATGCATAGTAATGTACATCCTCGTTTATACACGAAGATTTACTTTTTATTATATTTTGTGGAGGCGTTAGTGTTCTCGTAGTTGTAGGGGTAAGGTTGAGGGCTAGACTTGAAAATTTGACAAACTTATCAACCAAACTATTATCGTTTTTAAACCTACACTCATTATTTACTGCTATACAGTTTTGCTCTGGGAAATCGTTACGGTAGGAGTTGTTGTGGTGGGGTCGGTGTTGTTGTACAGGAGGGTAATCACAGCCGCGGTCTACCCAGGTGGTAGCGGTGTTGTTACTGTGTTCCTGCTCCGGGGATAACAGCCGTGGGTGCTGGTTGCTATAGCTTGCCTCTCTCTCCTCCACTTGTTTACTTTGTACTGTGTAGTAGTAGGAAAGATCTGTGTTAGCTAACTGTTGCTGCTGATGTTGATGTAGCGACACGAGCGGCCTGGCAAGGTGAGGCGATATATGCGGTGATAGGAGTTGATGTTGACATGGGATACTAGAGTCGTTGTCTCCATCGCCGTAGACACGGTTTTGCGTGGTTGAAAGTGGATGGGACGGACCTCTTTGGGAGAAGATGATGTAAGGTCCGGAGTTGTAAAATCCAGAAGATGAGGATCGGAAGTGTTGTTGGGCTGATGAGGTTCAATTTTGTTACTGTCTGTTGTATGAACGTTGAAGTGTTTGTACAGGGTGGGTTGTTCGTCGTTCTTCCAAGCGATGGGGGTTTCGAAAAGCTGTCCTGATGGCTGAGGGGTTCCATCCCTGCCCAGACGGTAAACGCAGGTTGACGATGACAGATTTGGAAATGACCCTGACAATGATAATTCGGATGACGTAGGTGGTGATCCCAGTGAAGTACTGTGATGGCGACATCCCTATCGGATGGAGATGGTTACCCAAAATAAACGTCGTTGAAGAGGAAGTGGCTAAAATTAACAAGCGTGGCAGGGAAGGGGAGTTCGACAAATGAAATATTATTATAGTGAACTCTACACTTTCTGTCCCCCCTTCTATAATGATTGGGACTCCCCTTCCTCTTTCTCCTCCTTCTTGAAACCCTCCTCTTCTTTGTGGGGAGGGGGGCGCTCTAACTGCTACCATTACCAGAACCATTACCCCATTATCTCTATCCACTCCTTTTTTTTTCTTTTTTACTTTAAAATATTTTTTTAGTGTCGATAAAAGTTTTACATAACTTAGCAATAGAAAGCTGGCCTACATTTTTTTTTAAATCTTTTTTTTAGAAATTATTAAAAGTGAAGTAAAGTTGGTGGAGTGGACTACAGTTCACATAGCGCTAATACCCTTGGGAAAGGTATGAACCCAACTACTCCCCCTCCAGCTATGGGTAAATAGTAGGGCAGACTAGGCTCTTAAACTTTTTTTAGGCAACCAGTCTAGGAGAAGTAAATCTCTGAATTCAAACCTGTTAAATCAGCTTAGGGTGGTTACTAATAGAATACACTCTGTCCTAATTAGTAATCTATTTCACTAATTAAAAAATTAAAATTTAATTTATTTTTTAATTAATTTTTAGATATTATTAAAAGTAAAGTAAATTTGATGAAATAGCTTATTGTCGGTATCAGCCGGACAGCGAGGGAGTCTTCTTCTTCTTCGCTAGCGCTAGACTAAGGAGATTGTTATTTTTTGCTGAAGTTATCTCCTCATTTTACTGAACAGATCAGATTAACAATATGTGCTACTCTGCGCTGGAGTTCGCTGGGACATTATAGCTGGATTTCTTTATTATGGCATATCTAAACTTCGGGGTTTAATTTGTACTAAAGACTGGTTGATGGTTAAAGAGCCCAGTCTGTCCTACTATTTACACAAGCCTAGAGATAGAGTTAGTTGGATTCATACCTTTCCAAGAGTATTAGCGCTATATGAATGTAGCTGGCCACTTCCAACTCCCTTCCCTTTTATAATATCTAAAAAAAGATGTTTTTTTTATGTAGGCCAGCTTTCAATTGAGCTAAGTTGATTAGGCTGTTACAAAATAATGGCCCGATTGAAGTGCTTTGGTTTTGAAATGCCATTTTAACATAGAATTTTGTTTGTTTATTTCAGGTGAATTTTTGCATATATAATAATTAGGTGTGTTCGAATAAAATTTAAATTTATTTCAGATAGAAAGTATTTTTGAAACAATAGGGGCCTTCAATATGAACATGCCTAAACATGACTCGCCTCTTATGTTGCCAATGAGTTCAAGCTGTGGGCACAATGCCTGCCGCCCGAAAACCTGCTGCAATATCAACAAAGCCCATGAGGAGATGAATCCACAAGTGATCGACTCGTACGAAGGTGGTTCCAGAAATTCCCCGCAGTGGAGATGGAGAGTCTTGAAAATGAAAAGACAGGTAGAGGACAGGACGTGCAGTCTTGACAATGAACAATTCAGCGCAGTTGTTGTGCAAAATCTCCACGACAAAGTGTCAGAAAAATAAATTTTATTTTTGAGCACACATTAATTATTATATTGCAAAAATTCACCTGAAACAAACACAAATTCTATGTTAAAATGACATTTCAAACCGAGCACCTTCAATCGCGCATTATTTTTGTAACAACCTAATATATAAAACTTTTATCGACACTAAATATAACAACATAATACAAGAAACAGTCTCGTGGTACTATTTAACCCGTAGCTGGGAGGATAAGTGGATCAACCTATCCTTGTGAATGAGTCGAAAGTGAACGTATAGACTAGGGTTCGAACTCGCTTACTACCATCCCACCAGTCTAGTGAGGTGTCTCTACGCCACAGGAATTCTCCGGGGTGTGATAGGAGCCTGTTATTTTGCGTTGTGGAATGGATTTACCATCGGGAGAAAATGGACACGACAAGGCGTGTTCAAATCTGGACGAGGCTGTTTGCCCATCACCATAATTGGGAAAGGTTTGAATCCAAGTATTCTCCCCCTAGCTATGGGGTTAATAAGTAAGAATATACAGGACCTTTTAACTTTGATTAAGCAACCAGTTTAGGAGAATGAGAGCTCTGAATTAAAAACCTGTTAAACTCCGTTGAGGAATTAACCTTTTGTCACATCCTATATATATATATATATATATATATATATATAAGTATATTACTTCATTTCCTTTCAGTCTCGAAGACTATAATGTAGTTTTTGTGCCCATGAATTTACAGCGCTTCCTGTGACTGTAAAGTCCAATGTTTGAAAAACATTCTCCGACCACAGATGTCACAATGTGAAGGCTGCCCTGAAGATGTTGATGGTGCCGGTGATTTTTGTTGTCGCTGCTTTTTTCTAGACCTCTTGGTTCATGGTGTTTGCGCCTAATATATATATATTTATATCTATAATATAATTATATATATATATATATTTATAATGCTCACAACAATTTGTAAGTTGAGCACAGTGGGAGGGAAAATTCACTAACGGCTGCCTTTACGCTTAAATTTCAAGACTCTGCTAAAAAAACGGATTCAGCTCTGTCAGCCTTCACATATTGCATATCAGTAAAACTTTCTCTATCACAAGAGGGTGACTGCTAGCGTCGGTGTTTAGGGACTCTAACAGATGAAAAAATCGGGCTCCGGGTTCCGAATACCAGGTCAAGGTAGCCTGCCAGTTAGCTTTCACTAGTAGACCGTTTACGTAGACACACAACTGTCTGTGGATGACTATTAATATATATATATATATATATATATATATATATATGTGTGTGGTGTGTGTGTGGTTGTGTGTGTGTGTGTGTTTGAGGATGGCAATTTATGGGGAGATCATGTGCTTAATTAAGTCATACCTAATTCGTAATAATTAGTTATAATTAAATGAATTAGGCGTGCATTCGGTTTAAATGTAAGGCGTAAACAAACGAGAAAAAAGTCAATACAGAGATTGACATTTTCTCGATTTCTTTACGCCTAATATCTAAACCGATATACACGCCTAATTCATTTAATTATAACTAATTAATTTACAAATTAGGTTGACTTCAATTAAGGCACAATAATCTCACCCACCACCAATAATATATATATTCTAAATATAATAATATATATATATAGGAGAATATTTTATTTTTCTCCCGCTGAACGCATAAACAACACTTTAATTATATATATATATATATAAAATATAATATATATATATATATATATTAGAGATATGAGAACGCAAGGACAAACTCCAGACAAACGTATGTAGGATAATATTTCACTAGCGAAATATTTCTACATACGTCTAGAGTAGACTCCCTCGCTGTTCAGCTGATATGGACAATAGGACACTCTGTCGATTATCGATATTCACATGTAATAAAATGCGAAAGGTCTCGTCCAGTATTAGAACTTGTTTCCCCGATTAAAATAAGCACGCATGTGGGGCAAGAGATTCTTTCTGTTCACGGTTCACAGTAAGAATTTATTGCAGTATCTATATAAAGATATTTTGATATAGATAAAGAAAGAGATAAAAATAGATAAATAAGAAGAGATAAAATAGATAGACAGAATATATATATAAATATATATATTATATATATATATATATATATATAGAGAGAGAGAGAGAGAGAGAGAGAGAGGAGGGGAAAGAAATAGAAAGCAGGGAGAGGTGGGAGTGAAAGAGTGGAAGAGAGAGCAAACAACGACATATAGGTAGTATAGATAGATAGACAAAGAGAAAGAAAGAGGGTAAGAAGAGAAGACAGAGAGATAGATAAATAGATATATAGAAGAAAATAATATAGAGAGATAGAGAGATAGATAGATAGAATAGAGAGAGTGAGTGAGAGAGAGAGAAAGAGAGAGAGAGAGAGAGCAAACAATAGACCATACAAATTACAAACCTGAAAAAGAGAGTTTCGATCTTCGCTGAATGCCCCATAACTGGGGTGATATTAAAAGTAAACATGCACACATTAAAATGATTAGAAAAGAGAATGTGCCTTGTAAGAAGAAAAAGAGAAAGAAAAGAATAGAAAATAGAAAAGGAAAGAGAGAGAGGGGGTGGAAAGAGTGAGAGAGCAAATAAGACAAAGATAGTATATATAAGATAGACAAAGAGAGGAGGAGAGAGAGAGAGGAGAGAGAGAGAGAGGAGAGAGAGAGAGAGCAAACGTAGACAAAGATATTAGAAAGATAAGACAACAGAGAGTGAAAGTAAAGAGAGAGAGGAGAGAGAGAGAGAGCAAACGTAGACAAAGATAGATATATAGAAAGATAGCAAGAGAGTGAAAGTAAAAGAGAGAGAGAGAGAATGAGAGAGCAAACGTAGATACAAAGATAGATATAAAAGATAGACAAAGATAGAGAAAGTGAGAGAGAGAGAGAGAGAAGAGAGAGAGAGAGAGAGAAATAGAAAAAAAAAAGATGGAAAGAAAGAAGTAAATAAGGAAACATAGACATACATATATAGGACGTCCCCATTGAGGTGAAACGGCGTTAGCAAAGTTCCATTGCTAGTGTAATAGCGATTATTCGATCCTGGGTGGATACCCCACACTTACGACCTTGTGTCACATCTATCCGGGGCGAACGATTTGGTTTAAAAAAATGTGAGAAAGAAAAAGAGAGGAAAGAAAGAAGAGGGGGAAATAAGAAAAAGCAGATAGTTCGATAGAGAGAAAAAGAAAGTGAGCAAGAAAGAGAGAGAGGGGGGAATAAACAATACAAATATATTTCACTAATAAAAGCGAGTTCGGTTATCGTTTGGATGCTTCCTTACTTGCGACCGAGTTGGTGTGCCATGGACAGATGTCCTTGGAGGTAGGACTGTGATAACTTAAAAGCAACAACGTAACACATCTAGCATGAATACGAAAAAAGAGTGTGTGTGTGTGTGTAGTTGAGAGAGAGAGAGAGAGAGAGAGAGAGAGAGAGAGAAGAGAGAGAGAGAAATGGAGTGTGGGGAGAGAGAGGGAGATGGAGTCTGGAGAGAGAGAGAGAGAGAGTGTGAGAGAGAGAGAGAGAGAAATGGAGTGTGGGAGAGAGAGGTAGATGGAGTTGGTGGAGAGAGAGAGAGAAGAGAAGAGAGAGAGAGAAAATGCGAGTGTTGGGGAGAGAGAGGGAGATGGAGTCTGGAGAGAGGAGAGACGAAATTGGAGTGTTGGGGGAGAGAGGAGGGAGATTTGGAGAGTCTGGAGAGAGAGAGAGAGAGAGAGGAAAGTGGAGTGGGTGGGGAGAGAGAGGTAGCATTTGAGTGTGGAGAGAGAGAGAGAGAGAGAGAGAAATGGAGTTGGGGAGAAGAGAGGGAGATGGGAGTCTGGAGAGAAGATTGGCCANTTGTGTTTGTTTTTAGTTGCTTTATTCATTTAAGGAATTCTAAGGACTATTCGTATAACTGATTTTAATGTTATCTGGCAAGTTTTTGGACATTTCCTATGTTAATAAGATGCTTGTTGTTTTTTAAACGGTTGCGGCACAAACAAAGAACATATTGTCAATATATATATATATATATATATATAATATAATATTATATATAATATATTTAACATATATATATTATGTGTTGCTGTGTTGTGTGTGTGTGAGTGTGTGGTGTGTGTGTGTGTGTATGGTGTTAACAAATGAGAATATATATATACATTATACATTATATATGTATGAAATATAAGAAAATGATGATACATATATATGACTCACTTCACACCAACAACACACACACACACATACACACCCTGATGTGTGTATGTATAAACATATGTACGGAAGATAATATATATCATTAATATATTAAATATATATAAATATCCCAGACACTGTTTCGACGTTCACGTCTCATCACTGGTAACACAACCATATTAAAATATATATATAAATTATGATACATGTATGCCTGCACAACACACACAACACACCACAAAATATATATATATATAATATATAATAAAATATATATATATAATAATGGAAAAAAAGACGCTGTTGAGATGCGATAGCGGACATTTTGGGAGAATAGTGTTTAATTAGTCAGCCTAGTTGTAATTAAGATTAGACGGCTATCTTTCAAATGTAAGCGTAAACCAATCGAGAAAAATCACACTGTATGACTTTCGGCTAGCAATCGTTCTGTTTTCCGATTTGTTACGCCAACTTAACATATCTCACCTGATTCATTATATCATATAATTTGCAAAATTGAGTATGACTTCAATTAAGCACACCTCTCCCCCAAATATATATAAATATATAATAAATATATATATAATATATATGAATGTATGTATGATGTATATATATCCGCTCACCAGAGGGGATGCGACACAATATCATTTAAAGCGGAGTTAAATTAGATTGTGTTTCTTCTCCAGAGTTGTCATACCAGCTCAAAAAACCCATTACATATTTCTTCAACTTGGGAATTGATTGACCATTCCATGGGTATTCGCGCTATATGAAATGCAAATCCTTCCCGTATTAACTCAAGCGCTGGTCCATTTCTAGTTATATCATTACAATACGTGCGCGTATTAAATATAGTTTGTGTGTGTGATGCTGTGTGTGTGTCTGGCGTGTAGTAACACAATGGTATAATGTAGTGCCAGTTGTTTTTTTAAAAAAATTAAATTTGTAAACACCAGATTATCAAGCAAGTATTTTTCCTAAAATACATAACACTGCTATCATTTTTTCACAGATTTCTAAATCTCCCGTTTCAGCAAAAAACCTTCTCATTTTAAACTCAAGAGTGTTTGAAAATTCCATAATTTTTAAAATTTTGAACGCTTTTCAGATTTAAAAAAAAAAAAAATCGTTGATCAATTCGAAGTTTCTGAATTCTATTTTTAAAATCAACTCTTCCTGATATCTCTTGTTTGATAACTGATATTTTTCTATTATTTCATTTATTATTTATTCAAAAATTAATTTTTTAATTATTTCAATGAAATATTAAATAGATACTGTCGAATTTTTAATCAAACATTGTTGAAAATACAATAAATTTCATCCATACCAAATTTTTGGGAAGAATATGTGCTTAATTGAAGTCGTACCTATTTGAAAGTTAATTATTAATAATTAATTAATCTGGCGGCATACCGATAAAGTAGCAAACAAATCGAGAAAATCAATCTCTGATTACATTCGGCCTATTAGACATCACAGCTATAATAGGAAACCTCGTCCGGTTGCTGGTTCGAGCCGCTGTCAGCTTGACAGTTCGTTTCGTACGCACAGCCCTATAGCCGTGATGACCTAATAGGCCGAAAACGAGAATTTTTCTCGATTTGTTTAGCCTTAATTTATAGTATGCCGCCTAATTAAAATTATATAATTAATTTCAAATTATACACTTCAATTAACACATATTCTCCCCAAATGTCGGCTAAAAAAGCCTATAAACACATCGCTTGTGTATCTCATAACCAAAGTTAATAAATTCCAATTATCTTTCAAACACACCACATACACCACACGCGGTGCGCAAATACACAAGATATATATACATACATACCACATTCATCATCATGTCTGTGGTGGTACAGAATACAGACACACACACACACCAACATATATATATATATTTATATGTATTTATAACTCATCGGTAGAGCACCGCCTAGTGATGCAAGTTCTTTTGCCAGTAGTACCCACTCCAGCAAACAATCTCCCTGTATAGACACTACGATAAAGGGATATAACTCCCTCGCTGTCGGACAGATACCCTCAATAGGCCACTCCCAATTTACTTTATAAATATGACTTATATATATATACGGTGTGTATAGAAGTAAATGAATTTTTTATGATTATGTATTTGATCAATGGTTTGTACACAATTTTCATCCTTTATAGCTTAAGGGATGATAATAGAAACTATTAATATTGTGCTAAACAATATCTGTTTCACCTGTGGGATTTACAAGTATATTCAATTGAATCAATTACAATTAGATAACATCTTAAATGACACTTTATATACTGTCCCATCGGCAAATTTTTGAAAAAAGGAAGAAAATTAAACGTTTACACAGAGTCAAATAACTCTCTCGTCTCACGAATCTTTAATTTTTATAAAATTATTTGTTTTAATATGCATTATTTGTAAATTGATAAACAATAAAAAATCATGAGAAAAATTCAACAAATTTGAAAATAAAGCTTTATAATAACGTGCATAATATTCATAGTCAGACAGGGTAAAACCTGATTTAATAAGATTGTTAATTTGGTGTTTATGGATTTTACGAACAACGTCTGTAATTATGCCTAATGGTTAGAGTAAACATATCGACTATTTTACTTTTAGTTATGTTTTACAAGTTCTAGCATATTAGGAAACATGGATACCCCGTCATGTAGGGATTTTTAAATAGTCCGCAGATCCGTTATTACTATCGTGGTTAATCCGGGATGCCCCATTATCTTGTAAAAAAATATCTGAATGAATATCCAGCAAGAAATTTAGCACAATCTAAATATCAAAGAAAAAAAATCAGTTATCTTTATATTTATCTTCCGATAAAATCAAATCTCTATATTTTGCCCACAAAACAACCTATGATATTTAATGTGTAGAATTATTTATTTTCGTTATGGTTTTTATTTTCGAGTTTCTCCGGACATACACATACACAACACCATTTATTATGTATAATTATGTTGTATGATTTATTTCATTCTACTGTAATTTATTGCCGCAAGATTTAAGTTAAGGATCTTGCTAAAATTATTGACGGAAGGGCCTCGGTCTAACGAACGGCTAAAATTTGCACCCTCTTGCATATTGTTGTTCAGCGTGGTAGAAGAAATCATCATAACTTGACGTGCGTAAGGTGTAAGTGGGCCCATGTTATACACATATGTTTGTTTCATTTAAATGTATGCACCGAGTTTATTGACCCATTTAAGGTTCAAATAAATAAAATAAAAGAATGTCGAGTCTTTCTTCTCAGCGAAAGGCCATCGAGTGCTTTTAGCATTTATCATGTCATATCTTTTGGGTTAAATGAGAATCGTACTTCATGATTGCTCGTGCTTGACACACTATGGATCGTTATATTTTTATGGAAAATGATTTAATTACAAGATCAATGATATTCTGTTAGAAAGGGCCTTGACATTTTATTACCTATGTGTAAAAATGGATTAATTTCCATTAAGTATAAAATATACATTTATATATATATATATTATATATATATATATATAAACATATTATATAATATAATATATATATAATATATTTAAAATATATATAATATTATATATATATTTATATATATATAGTGTGTGTGTGTTTGTGTGTGGTGTTTTTAAAATCAACCTTTTAAACATTAAAAAGTGTAATGCATAATGTATGTTATATATATAATATTATATATATATATATATTATATGCGTTGCGTGTGTGTGTGTGTGGTGTGTGTGTTTTATCAAACTTTTAATCAGACACACACACGATATAATATGTATATATATAATTCATATAGATATGCATATATAGCATATGTATATATATATTACATATATATATACATATGTATATTTTATTACCTATATGCAAAAATGATGAATTCATTAAATGTAATGCATAATATGTAATAATATATATATATATATATATAATATAATTATATAATATATATTATATATATATATGGGGTGTATGTTGTATGTGTGTGTGTGTGTGTATTTATCAACTTTTAATCATACACACACAGATATATATTATTTTATAATATAATTCATATATGATATGCTATATAGAATGTTATAATACATATATGTATATACATACATATTTTATTACCTATTGTGCAAAAATGATGATTCCAGTAATGTATGCATATATATGGATATAATATATATATTATAAATATATATATATATATATATATATATGTGTGTGTGTGGTGTGTTGTGTGTGTGTCGTGTGGTATGGTTATCAACTTTTAATCATACACACACAAGTATATATATGTATTATATAATATTCATATATTGAACGCATATAGATGCATATGGTTATAGTATACATATATCTATATACATATGTATATTTATTACCTATGTGCAAAAATATGCCATTTATATACATATACATTATAAATTGCTATATATGCATATCATATATGAATTATATATGTACATAGTATATATATGGTTGGTATGATTAAAAGTGATAAAAACACACATACACACACACACACACACACACACACATATATAAATATATATATATATATTATATACATAGAATGCATTAATTAATGGAATTCCATCATTTTGCACATAGGTAATAAAAGTATAACATATGTTTATATAGATATATGTATCCATATATAACATAGCAGTATATTATGCTATATAATGAATTATATATTATTACATATATATTCTGTGTGTGTATGATTAAAAGTTGATAAGCATTTACACACAGCACACACACACACACAACAACACACACGACACCACATATATTATATATATATATTATATATAAACTTATATATATATATATATACATATATATGCATATACATTACTGAATTCATCATTTTTGCACTAGGTAATAGAATATACATATGTATATAACATATATGTATATATACTATGCATATATATGCAATCATATATGAAAAAAAAAATTTTTAAATAATTAAAACATAATATAGTATCTGTGTGTGTATGATTAAAAGTTGATAATACACACACACGACACCACACACATACACCCCCCAAATATATATATATATATATATATAATATATATATATATATATATATATAATATATTTTTATATACATATATATGCATTACATTTAATGGAATTCATCATTTTTGCATATAGGTAATAAATATACATTGTATATACATATATGTATTATATATACATATGCATATATATGCATATCATATATGAATTATATATATACATATATATTCGGTGTGTGTCTGATTAAAGTTGATAAAACACACACACACACACACACACACACGCACGCATATATATATATATATATATTATATATAATATATATTATCATACATATATGCATTACATTTTTACATGTTTAAAAGTTGATAAAAACACACACACACAACACACACACACATATATATATATATATATATAATATTATTATATATAAATATATATATATATATATATTATATATATAAATATGTATATATTATATATATATATTATATAAATAATATATATATATGTATATGTATTATACTTAATGGAATTCATCATTTACACATAGGTAATAAAATGTCAGGCTCCTAACAGATATCATTGATACTTGTATTAAATCATTTCATAAAAATATACGAGTCCATAGTGTGTCAAGCACGAGCAATCATGAAGTACGATTCTCATTTAACCAAAAGATATGACATGTTAAATGTAAAAGCACTCGATGGCCTTTCGCTGAAGAGAAAGACTCGACATTCTTTTATTTTTATTTTTTGAACATTAATGGGTCAATAACTTCGTGCATACATTTAAATGAAACAAACATATGTGTATAACATCTGTGGCAATAGTTTGGTTTTGCAAATAGAATATATGTTTACACATACGCACACCCGTATATAACGTATATGGGTAAATGATCATTATCACTTGAAACGCATACATATACACACGCATGAACACATATGCAAGAGCGTGCAAATTTTAAAAGTTTAGTGTGAGGTAAAAGGGCAAACGGTTATAGGAAAAAGATTCCGTCAATAATTTAAGCAAGGACATCCTGCTTACCTTAACAAGTCTTTGGAGGGAAATAAAATTATACCATAGAATATAGACATGAAACTAATCAATACCATACAACATAATCTATACATATATAAATGGCTGTTGTGTGTATGTGTATGTCCGGAGGAAACTTCGAAAATAAAACAATTAACGAAAAATAAATAAATATATACACATTAAATATCATCAGGGCTTGGTTTTTGTGCAAAAATAATAGAGATTTGATTTATATTCGGGAAGATAATTAAAAAATAAAATTTAGATGATAACAGCATGGATTTTTTTTTTCATTTGATATTTTAGATTGTAGACATAAACATTTCTTGCTGGATCATTTCAAGATATATTTTTTTACATAGGGATTCAAATGGGGCATCCCACGAGGATTCAACTCACGATTCAGTAATAACGGATCTGCGGGACTAACTTTAAAAAATCCCCCTCTACCGAGTCGACGCCGGGTATCCACTGCTTGTCCCTAATAATGCTAACACATTGTTAAAACCAATTACTAAAAAGTATAAATATAAGTACACGATATGTATTACTTCCTAACCATTAGGCATGACATAACACCAGACGGGTTGATATGTCGTTAAAATCAATAAACCAACCAACCAACTTAACAAGTCTATTTTAAATTCAGGCTTTTAAACTGCTCATAAAGAACTTATGAATAACTTTTTATGCACCGTTATCTTTTATAAAGCTTTATTTTTCAAATTTGTTGAATTTTTCTCATCGATTTTTTTTTATTGTTTCATCAGATTTAAAAATAAACTTGACAATATTTCAAAACCAAAATACATTTTTATACAAAATTTTAAAAGACATTCCGATCGACGACGAGAGCGTTATTTGGACCTCTCGTGTCAAACGGTTAAATTTTCTTCCTTTTCATTCAACAAAAATATGTGCTCTGATGGAGACCAGTAATTATAAAGTGTCATTTACGATTGTCTTCATTCTAATTTTAAATTGATTTCAATTGAATTATACTTTGTAAATCCCACAGGTTGAAACAGATATCTGTTAGCACAATATCTAATATTGTTTTCTATTTATATCCCTTATAGCTTATAAAGTGATGACAAATTGTGTACAAAAAAACCATTGACCTCAAAATACATACATTCATAACAGAACATATTCATTTACATTCATATACAACCACCCCCGTATATATATATATATAAGTCACCCAAAATATATATGTATATATAGTAATATTGGTGGAGTGGCCTATTGAGGGTATCTGTCCGACAGCGAGGGAGTATATCCCCTTTTCGATAGTGCTATATCAGGGAGATTGTTTTCGCTGGAGTGGAGCGTCACACCTACTGCCAGAACCCAGAACCTTGCGATCACTAGGCGCGTGCTCTACCGAGTGAGCTTATATAAATACATATAAATATATATATATATATGTGTGTGTGTGTGTGTGTGTCTGTATTCTGTACCACACCCCACAGACACAATGCGTGAATGGCACACATGTGTGTATGTATGTATATATATCTGTGTATTTGCGCACACGCGTGTGTGTGTATGTGTGTGTTGAAAAGATAATTGGAATAAATTTATATATACTTTGGTATGAGAACTAAATACACAAGCGATGTGTTTATGATATGGCTTTTTTTAGCCGACAATTTTTGGGAGAATATGTGCTTAATTGAAGTCGTACCTAATTTTGAAAGTTAATTAATTAATAATTAATTAATTAGGCGGGCATACCTATTTAAATGTAAGGCTAAACAAATCGAGAAAAATTAATCTCTGTATGTACATTTCGGCCCTATTAGGCCTCATCAGCAGAAGCTATAGATAGGAAGACCGCCTCGTGCGTAATTCGAAACCCGACTGTCAAGCTGACAGCGAGCATCGTAACCCCTACACCAACCGGACGAGGCGGTCTTCCTATCTATAGCTCTGCTGATGAGGTCTAATAGCCGAAATGTACATACAGAGATTGATTTTCTCGATTGTTTAGCCTTACATTTAAATAGGTATGCCCGCTAATTAATTAATTATTAATTAATTAACTTTCAAAATTAGGTACGACTTCAATTAAGCACATATTCTCCCCAAAATACTTTGGTATGGATGAAATTTATTGTTATTTCTCAACACATGTTTCGATTAAAATTCGACCATGTATTCTATTTTAAATTATTTCATATGAAATAAAATTTAAAAAATTAATTTATATGAAATAAAATGAAATAAAATGAAATAATAGAAACAAAATATCAGGTATGCAAACAAGAGATCATCTTCAGGACAGAGCGTTTTGATTTTTAATAAATGAGTAATTCAAGAGAAACATTCGAAATTGATTAAACGATTTTTTTTTTTTTTTAAATCTGAAAAGCGTTTCAAATTTTTTAAATTATGGAAATATTTTCAACAATCTGAGTTTAAAAAATTGAAAAGAAAGGTTTCTTTGCTTGAAACCGGGAGGATTAGAAATCTGTGAAAAAATGATAAGCCTAGTTGTTATGTATTTTAGTGAAAAATACTTGCTTGATAAATTCTGGGTGTTTACAAATTTAATTTTTTTAAAAAACACTGGCATACATGTATACGCACATATGTACGTTTACATACACGCACAAGACACACACACACACACACACACACACACACATATATATATATATACGCGCACGTATTGTAATGATTATCAACTTAGAAAATGGACTCAGCGACTTGAGTTCAAATACGGGACGAGGATTTTTGCATTTCATATAGCGCGAATACCCATGGGAAATGTACAAATCCAATTAGTCCACCAAGTCTGAGGAAAATATGTGACAAAACTGGGTTTTTTGACGCTGGTATGACAACCAGTCTTGGAGAAGGAAAACACTAAATTCAAGCTAATTTAACTCCGCTTTAAAATGATATTGTGTCGCATCCCACTCATGTGGAGCGGATTATATATACATACATACATACATTCATATATATATATATATATATATTATATATATATATATATATATTTGGGGGAGAGGATATGTGCTTAATTGAAGTCATACCTAATTTTGCAAATTAATTAGTTGATAATTAATGAATCAGGTGAGCATATCTGTTCAAATGTCTGGCGTAAACAAATCGAGAAAAAGACGATCTCTGTCTATGCCGAAATGTACATACAGTGATCGACTTTTTCTCGATTTGTTTACGCCTTACATTTGAACAGATATGCTCGCCTAATTCATTAATTACCAACTTAGGCATGACTCCAATTAAACACATATTCTCCCAAAAATTGTCCGCTATCGCCATCTCAAACAGACTGTCTGTTTATTTTCATATTATATATATATATATATATATATATATATATATATTATATATATGTTTGTGTGTGTGTGTGTGTGTGTGTGTGTGAAGGCATACATACGTATCATACATTTATATATATATATATATATATATTGTTGTGTCTAGCCACGCTGATGAGACGTGAAACGTCGAAACACGGTGTCTGTGGATATATTAATTATATATATATATATATATATATATATATATATATTATATCTTCGTACATATGTTTATACATACACACATATACATACAGGTGTGTGTGTATGTGTGTGTGTGTGCTTGTGTGTGTGAGTGAAGTCATATATATGTATCATACATTTTTATTTATATATTCATACATATATATATGTATATATGTATATTAATATATTCTCATGTATGTTTATACACACAACACACACACACACACACACACACACTCACACACACACACACACACACAACATATATATATATATGTATTATATATATATATATAGATATATATATATATATATATATATAATATATATATGACAATTATGTTTCTTTGTTTGTGCCCGACAACCGTTTAAACAACAGCATCTATTAACATAGAAAACTCGTCTTAAAAACTTGCCAGATATACATTTAAAATACAGTCTATACGAAGTAGTCATTAGAATTCCTTAAATGAATAAGAAACTAAAAACAAAAACACAAATTCAACAATAGCAAACACCTCTGAGTTTTGATATTACAACATTTTCAAGTGGACAGACTTTGTCAATTATCACATGTGATGTCGAATTATTCAAGTCGTAAACTTTACTTTCCATCTATTGTAAAATATTAAAAGTCCCAAAAATTTTATGAATTCTAGTTTCACGCCAAATTATTTATGTCATTATTAAGACTAGGAAGAATGTATGCCCTCCTATTTAACTTTTAATATAATGAAACATATTAAATTAGAAAGTAACGAAATTAAATAAGAACTCATATAAAAAGAATACACTTATTTTAGTTTTGTTTTGGTTTTGGCTTTGTTTTACGGCATATCAACCTCAGTGGGTCATATAATGCCGATAAAGTTTTGAAATAAATCAATTCTTAATGGATAATACAACTTTTTTGATAAATACATTTTTCTATTTAACCCATATGTGGGACCCTAACAGGTACTACCACTCCAAGTCAGCGTGGACCAGGGGAAAATGGTGATGAAGGGGTGCATTTTAACGCCGCAGGCGACAGGGCGGAGTTATATTTTGTTTGATTTCTATATAAAATATTTCATAGATACGTGTTTATGAATACCACTAAAAATATGTGCTCTCTGGGCGTAAGTATTCAAGCTTGAATATAATGAATTATATTAAATTAGAAAGTCTAACGAAATTAAATAAGAATGCATACAAAAAGATTACACTTATTTTAATTAGATTTTAATTGCTTTCTATAAAAAATGTATTCATAGGATTGATTTTTATATATTGGAGAATAAAGCAAAAATATTAGAGATCAATAACCCCTAGTAATTATTTATTAAACCCAGCTTTGTTAAAACCAGTATGCAACTTAACCACACCATATATTATGTAAACGTTTATTTCTTAGTGATATATAAGACACATTGCAGGATTTTAACGCTCATGGGTTGTTTTGAAGTAAATCTAATCTGATTTTCGTAGAGACCTCGTTAATCAATCAGATTTATTCTATGTATTCATCATAAGTATTTTGACTATAAATTAAAAACTCGTTGATAAACATACGGAATTTTTAAGCGTATTGTGGCGTTAACAGTGACGTAGTATCGGTTACAGACAGACAGACACCGAATCTATATTACGATAAGATGAAAGACTGGAGAAATTTCTGATATAATTTGTCTTCAGGGAAAAATGATAAAACCGAATTTATTGTCTTTCTATTTAAAATCCGAGTAAGTGGTAATCTTTTCAAATCGGCGGAGAATTGGTATAAAGTAAATCCGACTCTAATCATTTGATACAGGTTCTTCTTTTGTTATTTAAGAAATTTCTTCAAATTCTAACATAATGATGCGGTATAATCTATTCATATCTCTCAGTCTAGCTATCGCAATCTATTCAAATACATCAAACTGATTACCTTGATATTGCGCTAATTCAATCTGTATTCGTATCTATTTATTTATTTCTGTCACTAACTAATTAACTCTCTCTATATCTATCTATCTATCTACCTATCATTCTCAATCTATTTATATATCTCAACATGTTCATATTTATCGTGCTATTTCAATCCATTCATATTTATCGAGCTAATTCATTCAGTCGGTAGAGCATTCGGCTAGAAACCACAAAGTTCCTAGTTTGATACCCGCCTCGCCACTCAGCGTATGAGTAGCACAGGGATCTGTGCGGTAAAGTAAGGAGCTGATTGTAGGTGTGGCGCTCTACCCCAGACGCTAAAATAATCCCTTCGTCTAGCGCGAGTGAAAAGGGGATGGACTCCCTCGCTGTCTGGCTGATAGCGACTTTTAGGCCACCCCGACGAATTTACTTTACTTATTCATATCTATCTAGCAATCTGAATCTAGTTATATCTATGTAGCTATCTCAATGGGTTCATATATATCCAGCTGTATCTATCTATCTATTTATTTATCAATGAAAAATGGACAACGGTAATGGTATTACTAGATAGATAGATAGATACATTAACGTTCTCCAACAAGTGTTCCCGACCAGGGGTGCTCGAACCCCCTAGAGTTGCGAGCATTATTCCAGTGAGTGTAAGAAGCATCCATTCCAATTTAGATTACATTTTCTTCTTTTATAATTAATATTACTAGTACAAAATAAAAAAACGCCCTTCGGGCGATGTAAAAATAGATTATTGAACCATATTGTCTGAGGGGTGGGAGTAAAAAATTCAATGTCAGCGAGTTTGTACCCTAAGTAAGTAAAATCATCAAATTCATTAAAGGATTAAAAAATAAAACAATTTGAAATGTAAACTTTAAATATGTATCAAAATAAAACAAACTATATATAGATATATAATACCAGTCATGTATTTATTAAAACTTCTTTTAAAAAACAATGGGAACTGTCAAATGTTGCATGTTTAAATTTTGAGTGTATTTATTCTATGTTATGACGATTTTGGGTAATGTGACGTATGCCGTGACGTAATTTTTGTTACAGACAAAAACCGGAAGCGAATCTCCATTATTAATAGATTTATATATTCGTTTCTTTATCAGCAACATAATTCCACGTTTTGAAAAACCCATGAGCCAGAAACAGCAACAAAAGAGTCATTGAATTAGAATACATTAACAAACTTTTTAAAGTCAGCCTTCTTTTTTTTAAAAATATTTTGTACATATTTTAAGCAAGTAATTATTTTTTGTAAAGTTTATTCAAATATTAATTGTGTCAGGAATTTTAGTTACATATTAAATTTGTGTCAGGAATTAACAAGTAATTCAAATATTAATGTCTGATTTTTGTTTGCATATTATATAAGATTAGAATAGAGTGAAATATATATGGTCTTTTGATATAATTGTAGTATGGATTCACATTCTATATTTTTGAATAAAAGTATAAATTGTAGGGGTGCGAGGTCGGAGCAAAATTCTTTTAAGGGTGCGGTAATAAAGAAAGGTTGGGAACCAGTGTTTTACAAGGACATTGTCAAAAAATATTTTCTAAATTTTTAATAGGCGGCTTCTTAATTTAATGTTTAATTGATCTAGATGTTTTCATGAATATTCATCGGAAACTTTTCTTGTAATCAAATTTGAAATAGATTGATTAATTCATTTAAATAACAAAACGTTTAAAATTAGCTCAGTCGGTAGAGCGTTCGGTTAGAAACCACTAGGTTCCTAGTTCGATACCGGTCCTCGCCAACTCAGCGTATGAGTAGCATAGGGATCTGTGCGGTAAAGTAAGGAGCTGGTGGTAAGTGTGGCACTCCACCTCAGACGCTAAAATAATCTCCTTGGTCTAGCGCAAGTGAAAAGGGGATAGACTGCCTCGCCGATTGGCTTATACCGACTTTAGGCCACCCCGACGACTTTACTTTTTTTCTTCAGATTTAATTTGCTATTTTAATCTAATCTAACGAAGAATGGGACTCAAAATAACTTACAAGATAATAACGGTCGTACTTTTAAGGAACACGAGTAGAATCATTATTTTTTTTATATTCACTTATCTTTCTTCAGGTGAATTTGTCGACAAAATTAAAATTTATCCTTTTTGAGAAATATTTGCCTCAAATCAGCCCATCTTATTAACACATTTAAAATCATGCAATGTGTGTCATATATCCCTCAAAATAAAGGTTTACTTGATATATGGTGTGATTAATTTGAATACTAGTTTTAACAAAAAATAAAAAAATTACTTGGTGTTATTGATCTCTAATTTTATTGTTTTATTCTCCAACATATGAAAATCAATCCTATGAATGATTTTTATAGAATCCAATTGAAATATAATTAAAATAAAGATAATCTTTTTATATGCGTTCTTATTTAATTTCATTAGTCTTTCTAATTTAATATATTTCCTTAGATTAAAACTTAAATATTTTCTATTCTATCTAAAAATACAAATATCAGAAGGAAATAATTATTGAAATTTAAGAAATTTTAAACATTTTTATAAAAACGTTTCCATTCCAAATTTCCGAAAAAAAAAATTTTGTATGAAAGTCCAAGCAATTCAATGTTTTTTTTTCATTTATAAAATTGTACGCGGACGTACTGACGAGTAGAGACAACCATAAACGTGCATGAAACATTCATAGGTGAATATAAACCATTATAATTACTAATAAAGCAGAGTCTGTGGTACATAGTCTTCTGACCTCTTGTTACAATTAAGTTAACTACCTCCAACACACACACACACACACACACACACACACACACACACACACACACATATATATATATATATATATATATATATATATCCTTCATAATATCGTATATATCCATCGCAAGGGAAAATTCTGAGCCAATTTAATATTTTAAATCATCTTCTGACCTCTTGTTACAATTATGCTAACTACCCCCAACACACACACACACACCACACACACACACACACATATATATATATATATATATATATATATATATATATATATATATATATATATATATAACAGATTAACGAATACATACAACTGTGCTTAGCAACCATCAGTTTCTTGCCTATGTTATTCGGTGTGAATATCGAAACTGGGTAGTAACAAACACTGTTGACTTTATGTCTTTGCTACTGTAACATTGATATACATTCTCTCTCTAGGATATTCAGCACTATTTACTTAGAAATATAACAGAATATATATATGAATATGAATATTAATATATATTATATATATATATATATGAGTGTGTGTGTGTGTGTGTGTGTGTGTGTGTGTGTGTGTATTTGGGCAGCATTCTTTCATTTATGAATGTAGAATTATGATGATGGCATTTCGATGTGCCGAAAGTAGTTTGGATAAAAAATTTCTGTGGACTAATCCACGGATTCCATCCAAATGTAAAAAAGATGACCAGAAAGCCTGAAAAGATCGTTAATAAAACTGGTTAATTAAAATAATAAGTTAATAAAATTTGGTTTATTACTACACACACACACACACACACACACACACACACACATATATATATATATATATATATACACACACACACACATATATATATATATATATATATATATATATATATATATATATATATGTGTGCTAAAATGTTTGCCAGCGTGTTAATGTTGACAATATAGGAATATACTTTCTTTTATTGGGCTTAAATCAGATACTGTATTCTTATATTTTCAATACTAAAGAAATCGAATGATCGTGAATATAATTTGCAATATCATTTTTACTGATTATAAAAGTTACTCAACATTCACATGACATTTGAATTTAGATGACAAGTTACAGATACTCGCTGGGAACAATTTTTTTCGGATCAGGTCACCAATAGGCACCCCAGCCGAGATCAATTTTGAAAGGAATGGAATTTTGCTTTTCACCGACTGTTAGTAAACAAAATCAACAGACGCTTTTTTGACATTAAAATTTCATACAAACCACAGACACGTTTTTATACTAAAATAGTTTTTGATTAAAAAAAAAATTTATTTAGTTATTTCATGTTGTTGTTGTAAAAAAATTATGTACTAAAGATAGACTAATATTGTTATTTTTTTAATTATAAAACTTTAAAAGTAAAACACGTTTTTATTTTAATATAGTTTTTATTTAATGAGAATAGGAATTCAATTGAGATCTCTGGCCCCCAGGTATGACTTTAATGAATCAGAAATTTTGCGAATTAATCAGAAGTTGACGAATATTTTTTCAACACTTACAATATTTAAAAACAAGATGATTTTATTTACAAACTATTTTTATGTTTATTTAAATAAAAAGATGTTCAGAAATGGTATCACACAATTTATAAAATGTAATTTCCATGTGTCTCTACATGGATTCCTATCTGAAATAATATTGTTATAATATCAATCACATTATTAGTCTATTGTTGGTGCAAAATTATTTTTTTAAGATATGATAACGACAAGAACATGAAATTACTATTTTTTTTAATTAACTGACCGTATTTTTATTCAAAGAATCATATCTGCATTTCTCTTCAGATAGAATAAAAACTAATTTGATATAAAAACGTGTCTTTCTTTTAAAGTTTTATGATTTTAAAAAAATCCAACTATATTAGTTTATTTTTAGTGCAAAATTAAATTTTTCGCATATGCTAACAGCGACGGCATGAAATAACTATTGCTTTTTTGTTTTTTTTTATAAAAATCAAAAAAATACTTAGCATAAAAACGTGTCTTTGGTTTGTATGAAATTTTAATGTCAAAAACCGTCAGTTGATTTTGTGGCTGACTTCTGATTTAGGTCGGAAAATTAAAATGGAAAGTTTTTTGGTGGTCCCCAATGACAGTTTAACTACAGTCTATGAATTAACATTTTGCGAATTGGGTTACGGTTTTAGGGGATTATGGTTGTTTTTAATTACATATTGCTTAAAAAAATAAACAACAAAAACCCCAAATTATTATAAATTGAATTAAACATTGAAATTAATTATTGAATCTATTATTGAGACAGTTGTTTATGTTAGTATTGCAAAGTATAATTTCAATTAAACTTAGTTTAAAAAATATTTTTCAACATTAAATGTATAGTAATTTGGGTTAATTTGGGTTTTTTGTTGTTTATTTTTTTAAGCAATACGTAATTAAAAACAACCTTAATCCCCTAAAACTGTAACCCAATTCACAAAATGTTAATTCCTAGACTGTAGTTAAACTGTCATTGGGTACCACCAAAAACTTTCCGTTTTAATTTTCCGATCTAAATCAGAAGTCAGCTGATTTTGTTTCCTAACAACTGGTGAAAATCAAAATTTCGTTCCTTTCAAAACTGATCTCGGCTGGGGTGATCTGATCCCAAAATGTTTCGATAAAAATCAAACGATATTTTTTTATTTATTCTGATACAGAAAACAAAGACCACGTTCTTCGAGGAGGCTATTTATTTGATGGGAAAAGCGCATCCATCTTAATGGTGACTACAATATATATACCTGAGTTTTTAGACACCCCTTACAACATGTTTCAATAAAAATCATAGGATATTTGTTTTGATTCAGATATAGAAAACCAAATATTTTGTTGAAACATAACAAATGTTTCGATTCACACACTAAGCGAGAAATAAGCTTTAGAAAAAGCGGAGATCAGGTCTGTTTTTCCGATATAACTGGACTCGTGTAAATTTTTTGTGGATTGGATTGGTTGCATTTTACGGCATTTCAACCCTTGGGTTATTTTATGCCGAAAACAATTTGGTTTGATTCATTCTTGTTGGGTATACATTTTTTTAACTCATGTTTTAAACACATTTTTCAAATTCCTTTTTTATCTATTTAACCCATGGATCGGGGACACTAACAGGTTCTGCGACTCGGGGTCAGAGTGGACCTGGGAGTAATGGCAATGAAGGTGTAATCTACATTCCGAAAGCTCCAGAATTGGAACTTCACCACTCGATGCAATTTAACGTCATATCCAGGACAGTAAGACCCTCAGCCACCACCTTCTAGCATAAAAAGGGTTGTTGGCTTGATATAAGAACAATAGTGTCGGGACAATCATGTAGGTGCTAGGGCATGATGTAACCAGCCGATTGATCGGAGGGACATCTCCGACCGCTTCTTTAGCCTACAGGTTAAAATGAAATGTTGCATATCATGGACTGCTCAGCCAGCAGGATTCCGTCCTTAAGCATAACGGGTCACCACTCACGGCCAAGTGGTGGTTCCATTGGGGGTATTTCACCCCTCTTCAGGGGTGCAGTCGGCGTATTTACAGCCCCAGCTGACCAAAGAGTTTATTGAAACATAGAAATTCGAAAGTACGGACATCCATGACTCTCTTCCGCCAACCGTCCCCATCGGTCATCGCTCCAGAGAGGTCTTTTATGCAGCATCTAGAATCCACACAGAGCTGATTGATGTAGGTATTTAATGGTCGGCTTACACTGGTGTGTCCATGTGTAGATGTCCACAGGTGAACATTATTTATGAGTTCATCCTTGCTTCTTTAGCAGTGTCCAGCATGACTTGTTCGTCTTACTCAGAGTGTGTAATGGGAGCAAGTGACCGGACATCTGCTTTCCTGCGAGGTGCTGCTTCCAAGATTTGTTCAAGACAGCACGCTGCATCCTTTTGTAGATCCCATTTTATCTTTTCTCTAAGTGCTTCATTACAGTCTAAGTGGTACAGCTGTACAATAGCACTTTTCTATATACATTTTCTATACTCATGGTTTCTATTTAACCCTAACGGTTTCTACCACTCCGGCACTGAGTGAATGGTGATGAAGGTGTACTCCACACACCAAAATTGGAATATCATCATTAGATGCAGTTGAAGGTCATACCTAAGAGACACTAATATTTTGATTTATAGATACTTATAGAAAATATTAAAGTTTTTGATTAATCATTTTTTATAACAGAACGCTACCAACAGGTTTCGTATCAAAATTAGTAGTATTAAGATGAAAGGAGAGAGAGGGGGTGGAGGGTAGAGAGAGGGGGGAGAGAGAAGGCAATCCATGCTGTCAGGATGACTTGATGATCATCAATGGGTTAAATAGTACCACCTCTGTTATTCTATAGGAATAGTTTTGGCATTAAATAACCCACGAAGGTTGATATGCAAGTACACAAAGAGACCAAGACTATCATTCAGATTCTTTAACCTGTACCCAAAATATTTTATATATATATATATCTGAGATAGGAACTCATTGCAAATTCTTACTTTCAAACAGGACCTATGGATATACAACAGTATGATAATCTAATTATTACAACGTTTGGTATGTTTACTTAAGAGCTATTGCAAATAATTCAATATGTAAAAAGTAAAATAATCTTGATTTAATTCTCTCTCACTCATTTTTTCTTTCTTTCCTTCTTTTATTCTTTTCGTTATGTTCGTTTGAAACAGATCAGCGTTATCGCTTCCACGCGCTCAAACCCTCTCTCCATCTTTTCCCTACTCTCTTTCTTTCTTTCTTTCTGTCTTATTATATTTTTGTATAGCATGTCCTCTTTCTTCCCTTTCTTTCCTTATAATAAAAACTGCAAGGTCCATTATTTAGCTGAGTTGACAACTCATAAGAAATAATAATTCAGTGCATAAGCAACACCAGATAATCAGGATTTACATTTTTGCATTTAATTTTGAACAATTTCGACGAAGCTCATACAATTAAGGAACACAAGTATTAATATGTAGATCATACAATACGTATTTTTAGGAACACTAGCATTATTCTATAGGGGAGATCAGTCATTTTCGTGATTTCTTCGTTCGTATTTTCTTCGCTGCCCGACCTTTGACACGTGTATTTCTTCCAATAAATAAAATGTAATTATATTATTTTGTTTGTTAGAAAGAAATGGGAACAAATGAAAATTATATTATTGTTTATATTTTTTTGTGGGCAATTACAATGCGTATATCGTATAAAATTCGATAATTATTGAAAATAATCATGACAAGTAAACTCGGCAAATAACGATCGCAACCTGGAACACCGTACAGTTGTTTCAACTTTATTAAGTCTCATCAGCGGTGTATAACTACGATTTCCCTCCGACAGAAATCGAAACCGGGAACCCAGCATGCAGAAACAGAGACTCTACCTCTGGTCCACCAGCCCGAATTAAACAAGCCGAAATAACCTTGTCAATGATAAACGCCACTACTAGACAAAGTACAGTGAGCGTTGGGGGGATCGCAAATTGGCATTTGCTCAGGTTTGCTCAGATTTAGAATTTGAACATTTGCTTTTTGGAGCATTGTTAAGTAAAGTATATTATTGTTTATATTTTTTGAAGCTAATTACTATGCGTATATCGTATAAAATTCGATAATTATTGAAAATAATCATGTCAAGTAATTTCATACGATATATGCATTGTAATTGCCTTCAAACAAATATAAACAATAATGCACTTTACTTAACAATGCTCCAAAAAGCTAATTTTCTAATTCTGAAAAGTTTATTATTTTCCGTATTTTCAAAATAGTTATCAACAATTCAAATAAAACGTAAGAATTTTGTTCTTCTCTTTTTCTTATGATTTGATAGATTAATATGTCAATATCCCCAGACAATATTTGAATGTCCTGTTGGAGATTATAGGTATATATTTGATATCTTATTATAATAGAGATTGTGTGTTTGTCAGTTTGTAACCGAAATTATATCACTAAACTCACAATTCCCTTTGTTATTTACATAATATTCCCCATAGTTTTATTCTTATTTAAACCTCAATTATTAATATAATTGTTTTGCATTATTAAAACTGTTATTATTTATATTATTCGGACTATTGTTCTCATCTTCATTGTTTTTTGTACAATGTTTCGGTCGATGTACCCTCCGGCCTTCTTCATGTATTTCTTGTCGGACTCGGGAACCTTCTTTTCGAACTTGGGAACCTTCTTGTCGTAATCGGGAGCCATCTCTGAACTTTTAACCTAACCTTTTATTCAGTCCACGGGGGTATCCTATTCTCGTTCCGCTAACCATAGCTGGGGTAGAGGCGTTAAGCTGTGTTAATTATTATTCTATGTTACTGCTGCCCCTGACCAGGATTGAACCTGCCGTCTAGAGATAAATGTCACTTAGAACTGTCTTAACCTAACTCCTTTATACACTAGGCCATGTGTCCTGAATAAAGGGTTGGGTTCGAAGTTCCGCGATGGCTTCCGATTACAAGACGGTTTCCGAGTTCGAACAGAATGTTCCCGAGTCCGAGAAGGTTCCCGAATCCGACAAGATATACCTGAAGAAGGCCGGAGGGCACATCGACCAAAACGTTGTAGAGATAACAATGAAGATGAGGACAATAGTCCGATTAATACAAATAATAATATTCATCAAGCCTCATCTAAAAAATTCAGAGAAATATTATCAAAACTTTTGGCCTAATCTACATACTAATAACATGCAATTGTATTTATATATAATTTTAATTTATATATATGTTATTACATTAAAACTTAAATATTTGCAATTGAAGGTTGCATATATTTGCTAATCTATTAATAATTGAGATTCGCTTCTGGTTTTTGTCTGAAACAAAAATTACGTCACTGCTTACGTCACATTACCCAAAATCGTCATAACATAGAATAAATACACTCAAAATTTGAACATGGAACATTAGACAGTCCTCATCGTTTTTTTAAAACAAGTTTTAATAAATACATGACTGGTATTATATATCTATATATAGTTTGTTTTATTTTAATACATATTTATCATATATGGGCTAGAAGACTGCGGGTGAGGGTCTTAGTTGTGGTGAATAGAACTAAATCTGTACGGCATAAATAACCGAACACGGGTTGACATGCCATAAAATCCAACAAACCAAACCAAATTATAAAATTTTATTAGAATTAAATTTAAAAAAATTAAATTTAAATTAG
>CM042143.1:122629680-122632180 GCA_023376005.1 Doryteuthis pealeii | reverse complement strand
GTTGAAAATGTGTGTTACTGGGGAGGTATCGTCGACTAGACACGCTGAAGTCAGCATTTGGTACGTCTCTAGATCTTTCGTGGCCGGCTTATCGTAATCTGATAATTCCTTATCTTTGCGATCAAGACTCAATTTGCATACGCTGTATTCCTCTGGGTCTAAATTATTCCTCGCGACGCCGGTAAGTCCGTGACGCTGACGGTAGTCCAGATGCTGGTTATTGCACCCCTGGGATTTCCCAAGGAGTGGGTCGGCTCCTCCCGACAATCCCTTAGAGAAGTTATCGTTTAAATCTGTCAATAGCGATACACCCACTCTGTGGTTCCAACTTTCTGTACTAATATCACCATCGTTAATAATGATTTTATCATGATTGTTATAGCTACAGAGATTGTTGTCTTGTGGTCTATTCCGTGTGTTACAGTCGCCAGCACCTGTTAATTTACACACAACGGCGCTGATAGAGACGTCAGCGTGGGAGAGAGAAGTGACAGGTTTATTTGTAGCCGGTGTCAACGATGACGGACTTGTACGAGCAACGGGCGAAGTTTCCTTACTGATTTCTCTGACACTATACGCTTTAGTCGACAAAACTTGTTTCTTTAAATCATTATACTCACTTAATGCATAGTAATGTACATCCTCGTTTATACACGAAGATTTACTTTTTATTATATTTTGTGGAGGCGTTAGAATTCTCGTAGTTGTGGGGGTAAGTTTGAGGGCTAGACTTGAAAATTTGACAAACTTATCAACCAAACTATTATCGTTTTTAAACCTACACTCATTATTTACTGCTATACGGTTTTGCTCTGGGAAATCGTTACGGTAGGAGTTGTTGTGGTGGGGTCGGTGTTGTTGTACAGGAGGGTAATCACAGCCGCGGTCTACCCAGGTGGTAGCGGTGTTGTTACTGTGTTCCTGCTCCGGGGATAACAGCCGTGGGTGCTGGTTGCTATAGCTTGCCTCTCTCTCCTCCACTTGTTTACTTTGTACTGTGTAGTAGTAGGAAAGATCTGTGTTAGCTAACTGTTGCTGCTGATGTTGATGTAGCGACACGAGCGGCCTGGCAAGGTGAGGCGATATATGCGGTGATAGGAGTTGATGTTGACATGGGATACTAGAGTCGTTGTCTCCATCGCTGTAGACACGGTTTTGCGTGGTTGAAAGTGGATGGGACGGACCTCTTTGGGGAGAAGATGATGTAAGGTCCGGAGTTGTAAAATCCAGAAGATGAGGATCGGAAGTGTTGTTGGGTTGATGAGGTTCAATTTTGTTACTGTCTGTTGTATAAGAACGTTGAAGTGTTTGTACAGGGTGGGTTTGTCGTCGTTCTTCCAAGCGATGGGGGTTTCGAAAATGCTGTCCTGATGGCTGAGGGGTTCCATCCCTGCCCAGACGATAAACGCAGGTTGACGATGACAGATTTGGAAATGACCCTGACAATGATAATTCGGATGACGTAGGTGGTGATCCCAGTGAGTACTGTGATGGCGACATCCCTATCGGATGGAGATGTTACCCAAAATAAACGTCGTTGAAGAGGAAGTGGCTAAAATTAACAAGCGTGGCAGGGAAGGGGAGTTCGACAAATGAAATATTATTATAGTGAACTCTACACTTTCTGTCCCCCCTTCTATAATGATTGGGACTCCCCTTCCTCTTTCTCCTCCTTCTTGAAACCCTCCACTTCTTTGCGGGGAGGGGGGCGCTCTAACTGCTACCATTACCAGAACCATTACCCCATTATCTCTATCCACTCCTTTTTTTTTCTTTTTTACTTTAAAATATTTTTTAGTGTCGATAAAAGTTTTACATAACTTAGCAATAGAAAGCTGGCCTACATTTTTAAAAAATCTTTTTTTTTAGATATTATTAAAAGTGAAGTAAAGTTAGACTGGCCTACAGTTCACATAGCGCTAATACCTTGGAAAGGTATGAATCCAACTACTCTCCCTCCAGCTATAGGTAAATAGTAGGGCAGACTAGGCTCTTAAACTTTTTTTAGGCAACCAGTCTAGGAGAAGTAAATCTCTGAATTCAAACCTGTTAAATCAGCTTAGGGTGGTTACTAACAGAATACACTCTGTCCTAATTAGTAATCTATTTCACTAATTAAAAAATAAAAATTCAATTTATTTTTTAAATAATTTTTAGATATTATTAAAAGTAAAGTAAATTTGATGAAGTAGCTTATTGTTGGTATCAGCCGGACAGCGAGGGAGTCTTCTTCTTCTTCGCTAGCGCTAATCTAGGAGATTGTTATTTTTTGCTGAAGTTATCTCCTCGCTTTGCTGAACAGATCAGATTACACAATATGTGCTACTCATGCGCTGAGTTCGCTGGGACTTTATAGCTGGTTTTCTTTATTCAATGGCATATCTAACTTCGCGGGTTATTTAATACTAAAGACTGGTTAAGGTTAAAGAGCCCAGTCTGCCTACTATTTACACATAGCTAGAGATAGAGTAGTTGGATTCATACCTTTCCCAAGAGTATT
>CM042143.1:122602180-122624680 GCA_023376005.1 Doryteuthis pealeii | reverse complement strand
TATATATATATATTTTATAATTATATACTAATATATAATGTGTGTGTGTGGTGTGTGTGGTGTGGTGTAAAATGAGAATGGAAATGAATCCGACGGTATGTTGTAAAAAGAAAATAAAGGAAGAAAGTATTGAATGGATAAAACAGGAATATTTTAATTAATTTAAAGTTACATGTTTCGTCAGAAACATAAATAGATATAGAACATGTACACATGGGATACAACTCCTGACCGAAACACGTGTTAGTTTAAATCAATTTAAATATCCTATTTTATCCATTGTTATTCAATTCTTTCTTCCCTTATTTCTCTTTTTCAACACACCGCACACACACACACACACACACACACACATATATATATATAATATAGTATTATATATATATAATTATATAATTGCTTGTAGACACACACAACACACACACACACAACACACACATATATATATATATTATTATATATATATATATATATAATGCACACACACACACACACACACACACATATACTATATATATATATATATACTATATATAATATAATATATATATATATATATATAATGTTTTGAGTTCTGGCCCCAGAGCTCGGAGAATAATCTAAGGATCACCAACAGCATCACGTGCCCCTAAACCACATAACTCTCAGCTAGACATACAGAACAGACCACACTACTAAAGTCAAAGTTTTAACCATGGTATCTGAAAAGGTACCCACAGAATCCAACCGCGATACAAACCTATTTGGATGTAAAAAAAAAACTCTTAACTAATTTTTACATTAACGTTAGAACGCTAAAAACGAGGTTCCCAACTTCCCGCGAACAACGGCCGGAAAAGAATATAGACATCACAGCGAATTGTGTTGGTGTGGCATTCTGATTTGGTTTTTGTTTTGTTTTAGGCATATCAACGTCGGTGGGTTATTTAATGGTCCGACAAAGTTTTGAAATAAATTCATTCTTAATGCATAATACAGAATTTTGTTTATATAACCATGTTTTTCTATTTAACCCATAATGGGACCGTAACGCAGGTACTACACTGCGGTCATGAGTGGAACCAGGGACAATGATGGTGAGGGGTGCTCCACATTCACACACTTACGTTTAACGTCAATTCCCAGGCATGTAGGCCTCAGTCACCGCTTCAGCACCCATTGACAAAAAGGCTGGGGCTTGCCATATAGGACAAAGGTGGAAAATCCTATAGGTGTTAGGGGCTTGACGCTGACCAGCATTGATCCGAGTTGGCTCCTGAACCGCCACCGTCTAGCCAGGAATAGGGCCAAAATGGAGTATTGCAAGCATGAACTTGCTCATCCCCTGGGTCTATCTTAACTCACGGGTCGCAAGCCACGGCCAACAGGTGGCCTCCACTAGGGAGTCTTACCCTCTCGTCAAGGTGCAGGCCTGTGTATCCTAACACTCAGCCGACAGGGTGGGTGGTATTTAGCGTTTTTTTTTACTCTTACATTAAAAGTTAGATTTCTTGAAAGACAATGAAATATCGCCCACCAAGGTTTATTCAACGCAATGTAGCTCTATCAGAATATATTGTTGTCCGATTGATAGAATAGTATTACTGCTTCAACTACGTTTCGACCCAGAAAAAAGCTGTTCGAGAAAACTAACCTCAATTCCTCAAAGTCACCAAGTAATAAACAAGACAAAAGCTGGATAACAGGACAACTCAATAAGATGTTCCTTAAATGGACACCTAAACATGGAATCACCAGTATAACGCTGACCAATCAAAACCTATCACTCAACCCAGTGGCGGGTTTCTGGCGATGACCAATAGGGGATGGTGACAAGAGAAGAGTCATGGGGATTTATGTTGTGCAAGAACACCCTGATATATCGATATATATATATTACTATATATATTATAGTATATTATTATATATATATATATATATATTGTAACGTGCTTAATTTGGAGTTCGTACCTAATTTTGATAAATTATAATTAATAAGAAATAAGGCCGGGAATACCTATTAAATGTATGGCCTATAACAAATCGAGAAAAAAATCAATCTCTGTAATGTTATTTCGGCTATTAGCTCATCAGCAGAGCTATAGATCGGAAGACCGCCTGTGCGTGAATTGAACCGACTGCAAGCTACAGGCCGATCCATAACTCTACACTAAACGACTTCTTAGATTTTATGAATGTTTAAAGTAGGTTAATATTCCACTTCTAGTGATTTTATTACACGACGATATGATGAGTTGTAAAACACGGTTGTTTGAATGGCTTTTTGCCGATAAATTTCAAAATTAGGTCGACTCTCAATTAAGCACTTATTCTCTCCAAAAATTATCGCAAAAAAGCCATTCAAAACAAACCGGTTTCTGAACATATATATATATATATATATATTGTGGTTTGTTTGTTTTGGTTTTGAAGGCTATCACAATGCAAAACCAATCCAACAAACCAATACACAACACAATGCTTCGAGCAAATTACGAAAACCCTTATATATATTATATATATATATATATATAATATATATATATATATATATAATATAACGAGCAAGAGAAGATATGCACCCTCCGTACGTACGTCATGTAGGCTTTGATGTGATTGATATATTAAATTAAAAAGACTATGAAATTTAATTAAGAACTCATATAAGATGATTACACTTATTTTGATTTATATTTTAAATTGGTTTCAATATAAAATCATTCATAGGATGATTTTTAATACGTTGAAGGAAAGAAAAAAATAATACAGTGCGCAATATACGTACGATGTAATTATTTGTTACTACTGGTTTTGGTTAAATACCAAGTATTCAAATTAAAACCACATATATTATGTAACCTTTATTCTCAGTGATATATAAAGAAAACAATTGCGAGAATTTAAACTCACTACAAACATGGGCTGTTTGAGGCAAATCTAACAGAAATTTTTATTGAAACATTTGTTTAAATAAGATTTATTATATTCTTTAATATTAAATTATGTATATCGGATTTGACTTATCAATACTGAGGTTATTGTGACGTAGGCAATGCAGAGTTCGGTTTAAAGACAGACGTACATCGAATGTCTATTAAAAGTAAATCAGGCGATGTGGCCAATTGTCGGTATCAGCCGGACACAAACGATAGACCAGGGAGATTGGTTTTTTGCGTCTGAGGTGAACGTCACACATACCATTAGCTCTTCTCTTTGCCACAGTAGATCCTAGCGTGCTACTAATTCGCTGATTGGCGAGGCTGGTCGTATTGAACACGGAGCCTTGTGGTTCCGAGGTGATGCTCTACCGACTGAACTAAACCGTAATTAATATTATTCATAGTGTCTAACTTTTTTATATCTTGCAAGGTGGTTTAAAAAATATCGAGATTATAGCTGGATTTACCAAGATAGAAATGACATGAATGGAACGTTAATTTTTCAGAATTCGAGTGTGGTCCTAAAAAGTGCCTAAGTTTTGAAGCTGTAATTTACCTAAGTGTAAGAAGAGTCACGAAGTCAAACCGTCTCATAGGACGTTCGAAGTCCAGATTGGCAAATGAGGCGCCCACCAATCATTAATAGGAACTTACCGACGGCTGCCATAATATTTGCATAACACCACGATAGTCACTCTAAGTTAACTATAATAAAGGGATGTTACTCTAACTCCACACACCAAGATAGAAATGAACAAATAAATGGAACGTTAATTGTTTTTTTCAAGAATACAAGGGTGTGTCTATATGCAAAAAATCTCGGTACTTTTGACACACCTTGTATATTGTTTATAGGCTGTTATTGATACATCTATGCATGTATTTCTTGAAAGGCAAATTGCACATTTCAAAAAATTTTCTCTAATAAAGAAATAAAGAAGAAGCGAAAATGAAACTCACAAGAACGGCAAGTATGAGTCAGTTTAATTCCAAACTTTATCCCTGTAATCATTTCTTGTATACATAAATTATTATGACTTCCGGTGACCTCTAAAACTTTTGCGTGCAATGTCAGTAAACTCCATTATAAGTTTTCATTATTTTTCATTGCAGTATTCTCTTCTTCTCATTTTCTACTGTTTTTTTTAAATTGTATTATTATTATCAAAATTATCTAGCACTTTCTTCCGTTACTTATCTGTTTTTATAAGAGACTTCGTTTTCCCTCCTCACTGGCGGTTATTGCTCCATGAATATTCTTTTTAGTTGGAGGCGCGTGGTGTAATGGTTAGAGTCGTAAGAAATGGATCGTCGACACGAGTTCAATTCCTAGACAAATCTACAGTTTGTATAACGCTAAATCCTTGGGGAAAAGTAAAATCCACTACTCTCGCTCCAGCTATGGGTAAAGTAGTAGAGCCAGAATGAGCTCTAACATTGGTTAGGCAACCAGTCTAGCGAAGAATGAAAACTCTGAATTCAAACCTGTTAAATAGTGGTGGTTCACTACTAGAAAAGGCTCATCCTAATTAGTGATCTATTTCACTAATTAAAAAATTATTTCACTATAGACTTGCCTGTGTTTATTTTTGCTAGCAGGCGCTGGTTGATATACTACAGTAATGAATAATTTATTATTAAACAATTACATTTGATATATTTACTTAGAGCTATTTATAATAGTTTAATATGTAAAATATAATCAGCTTAATTTAACACCTCTGTCTGTCTGTCTGTCTGTCTACTGTCTCTCTCTCTAGTCGTCTCACTAACGTTTTCTTTTTTTTCTTCTTTTTCATCTTTTCCATAGTCAATTGAAACAGAATAGCGTTATCGCTCCGTGCGCTCACCCTTTTCTTTACTTTCCTCTTTTTGTTCTTTTTCTTTCTTTTCTTATATTTTATATGTCGTATTTCCCTTTTCCCCCTTTATTTCTATGATAATAACGGAATCGTCTTTATTTAGCTGAGGTAACGACACTCATGAATATATATATATATATATATATATATATATATTATATAGTATATTGTGGTAGTGTGTGTGTGTGTGTGTGTGTTTTGTTTGGCGTGCGCAATCCCGTAGGAGTGTCCCCGGAGGGTGTCTGCTCGTTTTTCTTTTCTCCTTTAATACAAGTATGTGACGTTGGCAACCCACCATCATCCTCATGCGTGCACACCCATACTACACACTATACATATATAGTATGTATATAAAATTGATATTATATATCATATATGAGTGGTGTGGGGTGTGTATCTACGTATATATATTGAAAGTATATAAAGTATTATATAATTATACATATATATATAATATATATATATATATGTGTGGTGTGTTGTGTGTGTATATATTATATATTATATTATATATATATATAAAAGAAGAGAGGGGCGAGAGAATGAAAGAGAGAAAGAGAGAGTGAGAAGCAAAATTCTGATTTAGACGATCGTTCAAACAAATTACTTGCTGAAATTTTCACGCACGCTCGCCCGTCACAACACAGACACAGCACACACACACACATGTATTAATGATTATTATATATATGTCATTGTAAATTTCAACTCTGGTTTTATTTCCTGCTATCTCTTCTTTCTCTCTCCATTTCTCTCTCTTACTCTCTTTTCTCAGCTTCCCTCTCTCCTCCTCTTCCTTGATATAATATTATATATATATATTATATATGTATATAGGCACTTATAAGTGCAATTTCGGCGCTGCTGGTGCCATCGAATTGTAAAAGATAAGAAATCAGTGTATCTAAAGACAACCATAAAATGCACCGAAGAAGTGAAATGAGGGCCCTCGTTGTCAGATGACTTGACCAGGAGAAGCCAAAAGGCCGTTGTCACTCTGCAGAATTCGCTGCAGTCCAAGTTCTTTCCGTGTTAACAATTAACTTGAAGAATCCATGGTGTCCTCACAGATTGTTAACAATTTTTTCCAAAAAGTCTTTCAGACTGCTGCTTTCACAACAGACACTTGGGCATTGGTTATGGTCAGATCCGATTTTGTAGCAGAATCTCTGCGCGCCTTTAGCGAGTATATATATATATATATATATATAAGTATGTATATATTGTGTTGTGTGTGTGTGTGTGTGTGTGTGCTTAATTGAAGTCATACCTAATTTTGAAAATTAATTAGTTAATAATTAATGAAATGTTAGGCGGGCAGTTATATGATATGTTCAAATGTAAGGCTTAAAGTAAATTCGAGAAAAATGTCAATCCTGTGGATGTACAGTTCGACCTATTAGGTCCTCATCAGCAAGTATGAGACATTCAGGGGAACTGCTCTGGTGTGACTTCAAACCTCGACTGCCAAGTTTCGAGTCAAACAAGGAGCAGTCTATACATATATAGTTAACAATATATAATAGAAGTATATGTATGTAAGTTGAAAATGGGAAATGAATCCGAGATATGTTGAACGGATAAATAAATGCAAGGAAATAAAATGTTGAATGGAATAAAATTGATTTAATATGAGTTTAGTAACACGTGTCTTCGGCCAGGAGTTTGTTCATTGTACATGCATGTATTCTATCAATTTATTTTAATAATATAGACTAAAATGATAATAAAGATGAAATATGTAAAGATGTTTGAAATTTATCTTTGAAGGGCGTTATTCCTTTTATGCTTAAATATTTTTCTATTATTATTATATTAATTTATATCTAAAAAAATAATAAATAAAATACATTTACATGAAGAATATTCTCCTGAGCTAAACCCGTTGTTAGTAACTCAGTATTAAATCATTTATCATCAACATTTTTCCTTTATTATTTAAATCCTTTCAACAACCACACACCACCTCACACACACTGTGAGAGTTTTATGTATATAAGGTGATGCTAGTTCCCCGCTTAATTGTATAGACTGTTCAGGTCACGTGATTGACTCTTCTAACCAATCACTGCAATAACTACTACTGGTCCGATTAGATAACTTACTCTCCCGCACTCCAACATTGTTATAATAAATACGTGCCCCTCTTGACGGCCGGACGCAACATGAGGATTGCCGGGACTTACAAACTCACGAAGGACTTATATGATTACCAGTAAGCTGAGGAACGACTTTAGTAACCAAAAGATCACATTGTTACGACATTTATCAGGATTCCACCAGATAGAGCGTTCTGCTATAAGGCAAAGCAGAGTGGCCCTTTAAAACTAACACATCACACACAACACACATACAACACACACACACACGACATATATATATTATATATAATCATAATATAGTGTGTGTGTGTGTGTGTGTGTGTGTTGTGTGTGTGTGTGTGATTTAAAATGTGAGGAAATAAAAGATAAATTCACAAACGACTTATTCACATTATTATATTATAGTATTATTCTTTTGGAGATATTGCTTAATTGAAGTCATATCTAATTTTGAAACTAATTAGTTGAATAATTAATGAATTTAGCGCGGGCAATATATGTTCCAAAAAAAAATATATGTAATAGGCTAAATATTTTCTTCGATCTGTTTAGCCGTTTACGTTTGAACATATATGCTCGCCTAAATTCATTATTATTAAAAAATTAATTTTCAAAAATTCGGTATGACCTTCAATTAAGCACATATCCTCCAAAAAATTGATCGGCTAATAAGCCAATTAATCAAATAAACACAATGTTTATTTACGTCCTTTCATTTATAATATTATATACATAAATATAGTGTGGATAGATAGATAGATAGTATAGATAGATTATGAGTGAATAGCTAAATTAGGAATATGTATCAAGAATAGACCAGAGAGATAGAATTAGGCATAGAACGAGAAAGAATTAAAGAACAAGAATTATAATTGTTGTTCTCTGCGATGATTCCGTAAGTATAAGAAAGTTTCCCGTTCTTATAATTTGTAAGATTCACGCCAAGCTGTATGAATTCTTTCGCTGACGTATGACAAGAAGACAGATTGATTTTCTCCACCAACAATTCTGCTATGAAAGCTTCTCGATGATTACAGGTTGGCCAGTTTCAATGTACGAGTTAGAAATGTTGATAGCTTTTGTCAAAAATCAGTGCAGTACATCTTTGATAGCGAACAAGAGATTCTGTCGCTAGACAATACTCGATTCAAATCAACCAATAAATAAGTAAATAAATAACATTTTCAGATGTTAGATGCTGAATAAATATTTGAATTTTGTAGGCTTGAAATATTTTTTATGTTCGGATCGGAAGATCATTGTTAAAGAAAAGTATCGTAGTTTAGTGGATGAGTTGATGAAGACGGCCCTGATTTTCCATCGATGAACCTAGTAATTTATGACGGTCAATATTTCTTACTATAAACTAGAAAAATCCTTAATATTAATTAGAAAGTATAATGCACCCTGCCGGTTTCATGTATTTAAGTTTTAATGTATTATAATATTATTTTGAATTAAGAAAGGCTTAATGAAACTTTACCATTGCTTTGAATTTTAGAACTTGTGGACAATTGGACGATCTCATTTTTAAGCAGATGGTGTTGCAACATGGAAGGTCGTACAAAAAAGGATACATGAAAGTCAATATATATTTATTATTATATTATTATTATTAGCAAATAATTGTTCTCTCTGGTGCAAGTATTTAATTTTAATGTAGATAAAATATTATTATGAAACTAAATAATAAATGCATAGTAAAAGGATTGTAACAGAGGGGTGTATAGTATTGAAAAATAGAGCAACTGGGAAAGTTACTCTCCATCATATCCGTCTTTCATTTGCTATTTTCCTAATTTAACTATCTAGTTAATATTAGGAAGTAATGAATAAAATTACAGTTAATTCTTCGCTGATAATAGACTTTCTTAGGATTTGTCCCCGATGTTTTGGCTGATATTGCATTAAGCTAAAACCTATAACAATAAAGATCAATAATAATAACACCACATTATTAAAATCAAATGTTAATTTCACCAGATCACATCAGGATTTACAATTTTGCATTTGTAAATCTTGTACGATTTGGACGGTCTCATTGTTTAACCACAGGGTGTTTGCCAAGATAACGGTTGTATAAATTAAAAGCCACAATTTAATTATAGATAGAATCAAAGCAAAAAGGAAGAGAGATAAATTATAGCAGGAAGAATAGTTGTCTTGTTTTTTGTTTGTTTTTTGTCTTCGTTGGTTTTGTGTTTTTTTTTCTTGGTTTTGGTTTGTTTTTGTTGTTTTAGCCACGGATATATTCATAGTTTATATTCTAGTAGCTACCCCGCGTCGGCCTGGGTATGAAAGGGATTTTTTAAAATTAATTCACAGCAGATTCATTATACTCTGATCGTGAGTTGAAATCCTCGTGGGATGCCTCATTTAAATCCGTATAAAAAGATAACCTTGATTGATCCCAGCTACGTCTGAAAAGAATGTTAATGTCTACTATCTAAAAATTAAAATACATGATTTAATGAAAATAATCCCTTATGCTGGTTAATCGATCTTACATTTTATTTTTAATTATCTTCACGAATATAAATCAAATTTGCTATTATTTTTTGCTTAAAAAAAAAACCCAAGGCCTGGTGAATTTTATTATGTATATGCATATTTATTTGTCGTTAGATTTGTTATTTCCCAAGTTTCCGCTCCGGGACATACAAGTGAGCAAAAACTGCCTTTATTATGTATAATACGTTTCCTCTCGGACATACATTACACCAATCAACTGCCGGTATATATCGTATATCTGATAACGCTGCTCGTTATTTCTTGTATTCTTCAAGCTACACACTAACAATTTTTTTTCACAGTCTAAGTTTGCGCATGTTATGTGATTAGTTAAGAATTCCTTCTAATACATAATTTCCACATATTTGATGAAATTGCTAGTAAGCAAGATAATAATCCTTTCTATTAAAACATTTGTTCCAAAAGATGGACTTTAACCGTTAATATTAGTTCTGGGTCAGAGTGGACCTGGAAGTAATAACAATTAAGAGTACCTTCAATAAGTAGATCGAGAAGAAGCGAGTAGACTGAGATAGATAGATAAATAGATATGATAGATAGACAGGAGTGAGATGTTCTTTAGATAGACAGGAGTTTTACTAAAAATAGATAGATAGATAGAGAGACTATATAGATAGATAGATTAATATGTGGTGACTGAGTAGATATGTGATAGACTGGTTTGACTGAGATAGTTATCTACTAATCGATCGATAGGATAGAGAAGAGTTTAAACTGAGATATGATAGAAGGAATTGAATAGAGAGATATATAGATATGATGATAGAAGTGTGAATGAAGAAGATAAGATAGGATAGATAGGAATATGATAGATAGCCAGGAGTTGACAGGAAGAGCTACTCAGCTACGCTAGCTTCTCTGGTCAACTCCTGCTGTCTATCTGATCTATCGCCATTTCATTCATACTTCTATCAATGTAACTACTATCTGTCTATCTCACTCCATAGTTAGCTAGCTAGATGAATAGATGAGATGGAGTTACTGAGATAGATAGAGAGATAGATAGATAGATTAGATAGATAAGATAGATCAGTGAGTTGACCGATATCTAGCAACTAATGGATAGAAAGAGTATGAATTGATCTGAGATAGACAGACAGATAGATATCATTGATACGAATTTGAATGAAAATGTGATAGATGATAGATAGGATTAGATAGATAGATAGATAGATAGATAGAATAGATAGACAGCCAGAGGTTGACAGAGTGAGAGCATATGCTAGCTAATAGTCTCTCTCTGTCAACTTCCTGACTGTTCCTATCTATCTATCTTTCCTGCAACTTCTATCAATCTAGTCTATCTATCTATCTCCGAACCCTCAGCTAGCTAGCTTAGATTGAATAGGATAGACAGGAGTTGACTGAGATAGATAGTATAGGATAGATTGATTAGAAGTTGGCAAGGAAATAGATAGATAGATAGAGGCAGTCAGGAGTTGACAGATGAGAGTATCTAGCTACTAGCCTCTCTCTGTCAACTCTGGCTCTTATCTCTCTATCTATCTATCTATCTATCTATCTGTCTATCTATCTTCTATCAATTTCATTCAAAATTCTAATCAATGGTATCTATCTGTCTGCTACTCAGTCCAATTCATATCTATCTAGTCCATGCTAGTTCCTAGATATCTGTCAACTCATGTTCTATCTATCTATCTATCTATCTATCTATCTTCTCTATCTATCTCAGTCACACTCCCTCTGCTATCTATTTCATCTAGCTAGCTAACAAGGAGTTGAGATAGACAGATAGATAGATTACATTGATAGAAGTTGAAATGAAATGGATAGATAGATAGACAAGCCATGCAGTTGATCAGAGAGAGCTAGCTAGCTAGCTGCTTCTCTCTGTCAACTCTGCTTCTATCTATCTAATCTACTATCTACTATCTATCAACTTCTATCAATCTATAATATAATATTCTTCTATCGTCAATTCTCTCTATCTATCTCAGGTTACATCTCTCTACTATCGATCGATCTAGGTAGATAACTATCTCAGTCCAACCAGTCTATCTATCTATCTCAGTCACCACATATCTATCTATTACTATTCTAGCTATCTATCTTACTATTCTTTCAGTAAAGCTCCTGTCTATCTAAATAAACAATCTCAACTCCTGTCTATGCTATTCTATCTATTTGATCTATCTAATCTCGTCTACTCGCTTCTCTCGATCTAACTATTGGGTGACCTCTTAATTGTTATTTAACTTCGGTCATCTGACCCAGACTAATAGTAACGGTTAAAGTCCCTATCTTTTGGACAAATTTTATAGACAAGGATTATTATCATTGCTCTAGAGATCATACAAATATGTGGAAACTTATTGTATAGATAGATTCTTAATATCACATAGAACATGCGCAACTTAAGACTCGTGAAAAAACAATTTGTATGTGTAGCTTGAAAGAATACAGAATAAACGAGCAGCCGTTATCTAATACAATATAATACGGCAGTTGTGTGTACATGTATGTCCGGAGAAACTGTATATTAACATAATATAAAGGGCAGTTGTGTGTATATGTATGTCCGGAGGAAATTGAAAAAACAATTAACGACAAAGTAGAAATATAATACATTATTAGAATATCCAGGGCTTGGTTTTTTTACAGCAAAAATTAATAGCAATTTGATTTATATTCCGTGAAGATAATTAAAAAATATAAATGTAAATGATACAGCATGGATTTTTCATTTAAATTGTATTTAAGATATTTTAGATGTATGACATTGAACATTTCTTTCAGAGTAAGCTGGTAATTCAAAGTTATCTTGTTTACATACGGATTTAAATTGAGCATATCCCATCGAGGATTCAACTCACGATTCAGTAATAATGATCTGCTGATTAAATTTTAAAAATCCTTTCTACCCAGGCGACGCCGGGTAGCCGCACTAGTAAAATATATATACTATGATATATCCGTGGCAAAAAAACAAAGAAACAAAACAATAACAAGAAAACAAAAAACAAAAACAATTCAGACAATATAAACAAAACAAAAAAAACAATATTCTTCTGGCTAGTTAATTTTATCTCTCTTCCTTTTGGTTTGATTTCTATCTATATATTCAATACTTTTGTGCTTCGTTAATTTTACAAACCGTTTTCCCTCTGGCAGACACCCTGTGGTTAAAACTGAGACCGTCCAAATCGTACAAGATAAAATCAAAATGTTAAATCCTGATTATCTGGTGAAATTAAAAATTTTGATTTTAATAAATGTGTGCTTATTATTATTGCGATTTAATTGTTTGGTTTTAGCTAATGAATATCAGCAAAACACTCGGCTGAATCCTAAATGAAAATCTATTTATCCAAGAATTAATCGAATTAGTTATTCTTTCGTTCCTATTTTAACTAAATAGTTAAATTAGGAAAAATAGCAATGAAAGACGGGAAGATGGAAGAGTACTTTTTCAGTTTGTTCTATTTTTCTAATTATACCCTCTTCTGTTTCAAAATCTTGTTTATATGCATTCGTTATTTATTCATTATAATATTTATTACATTTAAAACTTTAAATACTTGCACACAGAGAGAACATATAGTTGTGCTAAATAATAATAATAAATAATATATGATATATATTGATACTCATGTTCCTTTTTTGTTTACGACCGTGATCATGTTTGCAACACCGCTCGTGCTTAAAAATGAGATCCGTCAAATTGTCCAAGTTTAAAATCAACAATGTATAGTTTTCATCAAATAATAGATAAGCTTCTAATTCCAACAATAATTATTTATACATTAAAACTTAAGATACATGAACCCGGAGGTGCGATGATACTTCTAGATTAATATTAAGGAATTTTCTAGTTTATAGTAAGGAAATATTTTGACCGTCATAATTATAGTCATGCGTAAGGAAAATTCAGACCGTCTTCATCGAACTCATCCACTAAACTAACGTACTTTCTAAAATGATCTCCGTATCCGAACTAAAGATATTTCAAAGCTCTACAAATTAAGATTATGTCAGCATTCTAACATCTTGAAAATGTTTATTTATTAGCTTATTATATTTGTATGGATCGGTATTGTCTTGCGACAGAAATCTCTTGTTGCGTAAAACAAAGATGTTACTGTCTACTGGATTTTGTACAAAGTCTCAACATTTTCTAACTCGTAACATTTGAATGCGCACCTGTATATCATCGAGAATTCATAGCAGATGTTGGTGGGAGAAATCAATGCTGTCTTGCTGTTCATAGCGTCAGCGAAAAATTCATGACAGTTGGCTGTGAATCTTAAAAAATTATAAGAACGGAAACTTTTCTTAATACTTCGAAACATCGCAGAGAAACAAATGAATTCTTTGTCTTTCATTCTTTCTCGTTTCTATGCCTATCTATCTCTCTGTCTAATCTCTTGCTTGTTTATTAAATATCTATCTATCATCTATCTATCTATCTATCTATCTATCTATTCTATCCACAGTATTTTAATGTGTATATATATATATGAAAGTAACGTAAATAAACATTGTGTTTATTTGATATGGGCTTTTAGCCGACCATTTTTGGAGGATTATGTGCTTAAGTTGAAGTCAGAACTAATTTTTGAAAATTAATTTTTTAATAATTAATGAATTTAGGCGGCAATATTGTTCAAGTACGTAGGCTAAACGATCGAGAAAATATTAGCCTTACATTTTGACATATATTGCCCGCCTAAATTCATTAATATTAAGCTAATTAATTCTTCAAAATTAGTATGACTTCAAATTAAGCACATATCCTCCAAAAAATAATATATAATATAATACAGTGAATGAAGTCGTTTGTGACCTTATTTGTTATTCCTTAATTTTTAAATCACACACACCAACACACACACACATCACACACACACACATATATAATATATATATATATATATTGTGTGTGTGTGTGTGTGTGTGTGTGTTGTGTGTGTGTGTTTAAGTTTTTAATAGGGCCATTGCTTTGGCCTTATAGCAGAACGCTTTATCTGGTGGTATCGCATGTAAAAATGTCCGTCAACAATTGTGAAATCTTTTTGGTTACTAAAGTGTCTCAGTTACTGTAAATCATATAAGCATTCGTGAGTATTGGTAAAGATCCCGGCAATCCTATGTGCCGTCCGGCGTCAAAAGTAGGGCAGGTTTTAAATTATAACCAATGTTGGGGGGGTAAGTATCTTATCAGGCCTAGGTACTGCAGTGATTGGTTTAGAAAAGAAGTCAATCACGTGACCTTGGCCATCTATAAATATTAGCGGGGAACTAGACTGCACCTTATATCACTATAACTCTAGACAGTGTGGGTGGTGTGTGTGTGTGTGTGTTTTGAAAGGATAAATAAATAAAGGAAAAATGTTGAATGGAGTAAATGATTTGAATATGAAGTTTACTAACAGTGTTTGGCAGGTAGATTTTCAATGTGCAGCATGTATTTCTATTATCTATTATTTTTAGATATAAAATAGAATAATAATAATAGAAATATTTAAGCATAAAAAAGATATACGCCCTCAATAAGAGTAAATTTCAAACATTTTACTATTTCAATTTCTATTATCTATCATTTTATCTATATTTTTGAAAATAATGAAAAGATACTGTGTACATGAACAAACTCTGGCCGATAACACGTGTTACTCAAACTCATATTAAATCAATTTTATCCATTCAACATTTTATTTCCTTGATTTATTTATCGGTTCCAAGACTACATTATACTTACATACATCATAATTTATATATATATGTGTATGCATATATATTTGTATAGACTGCTCCTGTTTGACTCGATAAATTCTATATAATACACCCAGAGCACAGTCCCGTATGTCTATGAAACCTTTTGCTGTATTGAGACCTATATAGTCGAAATGTACATACAGGGATTGACATTTTCTCGATTTATTAGCCTTACATTTGAACATATCATATATGCCGCGCTAATTCTTATTATAAACTAAATGTAATTTTCAAAATTATGTATTACTCAATTAGCACACACACACACACTCACACCACACACACGATAATATATATATATATAAATATAAATATAATAATAAAAAATCGCTAAAAGGGCGCAGATGATTCTGCTACATAAACACATCGTTCTGACCATTTTAACCAATGCCCAGTGATAATCACTCATGACACACACGAGCACCAATATCATACAGAAAGACACTCTCTCTAGAGAAAAAATTGTTTACAATCTGTGAGGACACATGATTCTTCCATTAATTGTTAAGCACGTGAAGAACTCGTTGACTGCAGCGAACCTCTGCAAAGTGACAAGGCACTTTTGGCTCTCCTTTCACAAGTCATCTGAATACGAGGCCTCATTTACCTTCCGGTGCAGTTTTAATGTTTGTCTGTTTGATACCAGTGTATTTGCCTTTATCTTTACATTGATGCACCCAGCACGCAGACATATTGGCACTTATAAGCAATCCCTACTATACATTATAGTATATATTAAAAATATACCTATAATATAATATCATAGGAAGAAGGAGAGAAGAGAAGGAAGTGAGAGAAAGAGAGTGTAAGGAGCGAAAGGAGAAGAAAAAAGAAGAATATGCAGGAAGATAACTAGAGTGAAATTTACATCATATCATAATATAATAATCATATATACAGTGTGTGCGTGTGTGTGTGTGTGTGTGAACGGGCATGCTGCGGTGAATTAGCAAGTAAAATGTTTGACGATCTTAAATCAAATTTCTGCTTCTCTCTCTCTCTCTCCTCACATACACAACATCTTCTATCTCTTCCGCCCCTTCCTCTCTCTTTATAATATATAGTATAATATAGTATTACACACACACACACACACAACATATATATATATTATATATAATATGTATACTATATTATATACTTATTATCTTCTATATATACGTAAGATACACACCACACACACTCATATGATATATAGTATATATATTATAATATACATATAATATGTATAAGTGTGTTGTATGGGTCTTGCACGCATGATGCCGTAAAGTTGTGCCAAACGTCATCATACTTGTATAAAGGGAGAAAGCAAAAAGACGAGGAGACACCTCGGAGACCACTCCACGGATCGCACGAAAACCACACACACACACACAAACAAAACAACTCATACATACATATATATATATCATATATATTATATATAATAAACTCAAGCTAAATAATAGACGATTCCGTTTTTATCATAAGGAAATGAAAGGGGGAAAGGAAATAGACATAGAAAATATAAGAAAAAAGAAAGAAAAAGAACGAAAAAGTAGGGAAGATGAACGAAAAGAAGAATAAACCTATTCTGTTTTCATTGACGTATGGAAAAGATGAAAAGATAGGAAGAAAACAGATACGTTAGGAGCGATATGAGAGAGGAGCAGATAGAAGACAGACAGACAGACGAGAGTGTTTAAATATATATATTAATATTTAAAATACTCTTAAGTAAAATATATCAAATGTGTAATAATCAAATTATCATACTGTAGTCATATCAAAGGCCCTGCTACAAAAATAAACACAGCAATCTATAGTGTAATAATTTTTTAATTAGTGAAATAATCACTAATTAGGACTGAGCATTTTCTAGTAGTGAGCACCCTATTAACAGGTCTGAATTCAGAGTTTTCATTTCTCTAACTGGTTGCCTAACAATGTTAGAGCTCATTCTGATCTACTACTTTACCATAGCTGGAGGGAGAGTAGTTGTGATTTAAATAACTTTCCCAGATATAGCGTTATAACTAACGTGTAGATTTGTCTAGGAATTGAACTCGTGTCGACGAGTCCATTTCACTACGACTCTAACCATTACCCACGCGCTCCAACTAAAAGAATATTCCATGACAATAACCGCAGTGAGGAGGGAAACGAAGTCTCTTAAAAAACAGATAAGTACGGAAGAAAAGTGTACGATAATTTTGATAATAATAAAATTTAAAAAAAAACCATTAAAAGAGAATGAAGAAGAAGAAGAATAACTTGCAATGAGGAATATAATGGAAAGCTAATAATGGTTTTACTGACATTGCACGCAAAAGTTTTAGAGTCAACGCGGAAGTCATACATTTTATGTATACCAAGAAACTGATTACAGGGATAAAGTTTGGAATTAAACTGACTACTTGGCCGTCTTGTGAGTTTCATTTTGCCTTCTTCTTATTTTTTCTTAGAGAAAATCTTTGAAATGTGCATCTTGCTTTCAAAGAAATACATGCCTAGATGATCCATAAGCTAGCCATAAAACATATACAAGGTGTGTCAAAAGTACCAGAGATTTTTTGCGCCATATTTTGCCCACCTGTATTCTAAAAAAAATTAACGTTCCATATATTTGTTCATTTTCCTATACTTGTGTGTGGAGTAGGTTAAGTAACATCCTTTATTGAATTTAACTCTAGAGTGACTAATCGGGTGTTTATGCACATATTAGTGGGCAGGCGTCGGTAAGGTTCCTACTTAATGATTGGTGGCGCGCGTCATCTGTGCAATTCTGGACTTCGAACGTCCTATATGAGACGGGTTGATTCGTGGACTCTTCTTTAACTGGTAAATATCTAGCTCAAACTTGGCACTGTGTTAGGACACAGCTTCGTTATTCGGAGAAAAATAACGGTTCCATGTCATTTGTTCAGTTTCTATCCTTGGTTAAATTCAGTATAATCTGATATTTTTAAGAAACACACTCTTGCCAAAATATAAAAATAGTTAACACATATGACTATATTTTACCGGTTTAGTTCAGTCGGTATGAGCACTCACCTCGGAACACAAGGCTGCCGTTTTCAATACGACCCGCCCTCCGCCACTCATGCGAATTAAGTACCCCCCCCACCCCATCCCACGGCTAGGATCTTTTGGCAAAGAGAATTAAAAGTAAAGAAAAAAAAAAGAAAAAAGAGCTATCTGGTATGTGTGAGTTCAACTAGACGCAAAACAGATCTCCTGGTTCCTATCGTTTCGTGTCCGGCTGATACCGAGCAATTGCCGCCATTCGCTGACTTTACTTTAATAATAGACATTCGACTGTACGTCTGTCTGTTACCGAAGCTAGCCATTGCCTACGGCACAATAACCTCAGGTATTGGATAAAGTCAAAATCCGTACTAAACATAATTAAATTTATTAAAGATATAATATAATCTTATCTTTATCCACAATGTTTCAATAAAAATTTCTGGTTAGATTTGCTTCCAAACAGCCCAGTGTTGGCTTAGTGGTTTAAAATTCTGCACTGTTTCTTAATATAGTCACTGAGAATAAAGGTTAACAAATAGTATGGATGTGGTTAAGTTTGATAACTGGTTTTATAACCAAAACCAAGTGTAAATAAATATATGTACATCGGTTATATTGCGTCTGTATTATTTTGTTTCTTCTTCAACGTAGTTAAAATCCATCCTATGAATGATTTTATCATGAAACAATTAAATATAACAAAATAAGTGTAATCATTATATGAGTTCTTAATTAATTTCACTTAGTTCTTTTGAATTTAATTTATTCAATCACATCAAAGCTACATGCGTACGTATGAGGGTGCATATTCTGCTCGTATATATATATATAGTATACATATTATATATATATATTATATATTAATAGAGGGTTTTGTAATTTGCTCGAAAGAAAATTGGGGGTTTTTTTTTTTTGTTTTATATTGGTTTGTGGTTGGTTTTGGCATGTGATAGCCTTCAAAACCAAACAAGACAAACCAAATTATATATATATATATAGTATATGTTGTAAATGCACGGTTTGTTTTGAATGGCTTTTTGCGATAAGTTTTGGGAGAATAAGTGGCTTAAATTGAGCGTACCTATTTTGACAATTTATCGCAAAAAGCCATTCAAACAAACGTGTTTAGCAAACCATCAATGTCGGTGTCTATAAGAAGTCACTAGAAGTTGGAAAATTAAGCCTAACTCTAGAACAAACATTAAAATTCTAAGAAGTCGTTTAGTGTAGAGTGTATGGGATCGGCTGTCAAGCTTGGCATCCGGTTTCAAATCACGCACAGGGCGTCTCCGATCTATTAGCTCTGCTGATGAGGCTAAAGGCCGAAGATGTACGATACAGAAGATTGATTATTTCTCGATTGTTTAGCCATTACATTTAATAGGGTATTCCGCCTAATTCATTATGTAAATTAATAATTTTAAAATTAGGTACGAATCTCGCAATTAATGCACTTATCTATATATATATATATATATATATAATATATATATATATATAGTAAGTATTATATTATATATATTCAGCGTGTCTGCCAACAACATTAAATCCCCATGAACTCTCTCTGGTCACCCATCCCTGAATTGGTCCTCGCCCAGAAACCGCACTGGGTTAATTTATAAAGGGTTTTTGATGGTCAGCGTATACTGGTAATCCATGGTTTAGGTGTCCATTTAGGACATCAACTTATGCGATTCGTCGCTTGCTTATTCGCAGCTTTGTCTTGTTCGTTATTACTTGGATGGATTTGGAATTGAGTTAGTTTTTTCGAACAGCTTTTTCTGGGGTCGAGAACGTGTTGAAGGCAGTAATACTATTCTATCAATGGAGCAAAATATATATGCTGATAGAGCTTAACATGCGTTGAATAAACCCTGTTGGCGAATAATTTCATTTTGCTTTCGAAGAAAACTTAACTTTAAATGTAAGGAGGTAAAAAAAACCCTAAATAAACCACCGCCACCCGTGTTCGGCTTAGGTGTTTGAATTCACAGAACTGCACCTCGCAAGAGGGTAGACTCCCCTAGTGGCGCCACCTGTTGGCCGTGTTGCGACCCGTGATCTTAAAGATAGAACCAGGTGGATGAGCAGTTTCATGACTTGCAACACTTCCATTTTGGCCAAATATCGCTGGTGCTCGACGCGCGGTCAGAGAGCCAGGACTCCGATCAATTGGCTGTCCAGGTCAGCTCCTAAACCTATATGGAGTTTCGCAATCCCTATTGTCTTGATGGCAAGCCCCAGCCCTTTTTGTCATTATGGTGCTAGAAGCGGTGATGAGGCTAATGTCTGGATTATCTTATATTATTCGTTAAAAGTTTTGTGAATGTGGAGCACCCCCTTCACAAATCATTGCTCCCTGGTCCACTCTGACCCGGAGTGTAGTACCTGTTAGGGTCCCATCTATGGGTTAAATAGGAAAACATGAGTTTATAAACAAATTGTAATTATGCATATAGATAAGTTTAATTTCAAAAACTTTGGTCGCCATTAAATATACCACCGACCTTGATATGCGTAAAACTAAAACAAACCAACCAAATCAAAGCCACCACCAACAATTCGCTGTATGTCTATATTCTTTTCGGCCGTTCTGTTCGGATAGTTTTGCGAATCGTTTTTAGCGTTCTAACGTTAAATTGTTATTTATTAGAGTTTTTTTTTTTACATCAAATAAGGTTTGTATCGCGGTGATTCTGTGGGTACCTTTTCAGATATCCATGGTTAAAACTTTGACTTTAGTTGTGTCCTGTCTTGTATGTCAAGCTGAGAGTTAATGTGGTTTAGGGGCGTGATGCTTGTTGGTGATCCGTAGATTTTCCGAGCTCTGGGCAGAACTCAAACATATATTATATATATATTAGTAGTATTATATATATATATATATATATATAGGTATTATGGTATGTGTGTGTGTGTGTTGTGTGTGTCTACAATCAATATATATAGTATTATATATATTTATATACTATTAATATTGTGTGTGTGTGTGTGTGTGTGGTGTGTGTAGTCTACAAGCAATATAATGATATATATATAATATATTATATAATATATATATATACTATGTGTGGTTGTGTGTGTGTGTGGTGTGTGTGTGTGTGTGTTGAAAGAGAAATAAACGGAAGAAAAATTGATAATAATGGATAAAAATAGGAATATTTAAATTGATTTAACAACACGTGTTCGGTGCAGGAGCTTATCCATGTTGTATCAATGTTCTATTCTATTAGTTTTTTCTGTAACCGAAACACGTGTAACTGTTAATTATTTAAAATATCCTGTTTTATTCATTCAATTAACTTTCTTTCGCTTTATTTCTTTTTCAGACAACCGTCGATTTCATTTCCATTCTCATTTTACACACACACACACACACACACACACACACACGTATATATAATATATTATATATATAATATATAATATAAGTATAATATATATATAGTATAGTAATCAATGGTAAAATTATTATGTTTACATCATTAATCTTGAAGTTTCATGTAATATCCAGATCACAAGATGAGTTCAATGTGAGATCTTAAAACACAGTCGTGGAAAATGGTTGAGATTTTAAAAAACCAGTATTTTTTTAGCTGTTTATTAAGAAGTCGTTTTCAGCGCGATGGGAAATGTAGAAGCTAAAAATTGTTTTTTAAAAAATTAACTGTGGCTTGTTAACGTTTATTGAAGTGGATCGTGTCACGTGTGCGTGTACTGTTATGACGTTAAATTTGTATCTCCAAAATAACATTATTAATCAACTACAAACTTGCTTTGGTGTTTAATATATATTATATTATATATATATATATATATATAGATATATATATAAATATATTATATATATATATATATATTGCTTAATGAACGTTTTGGAGTTATTGCTTGTATGAAGTCTTTTTTCATTCCGGTTTTGTATTTGATAATTCGGTGTAATTATTCCGGCTGTATCAATAAAAATTAAGTTAATTGATTGGATAATTGAGTATTTTTTATTTTTATCCATTAATTTTAATTTCATTATTATTCCAATAATTCCAACGAAAGTCATTTGTTAATCCCAAACTGGTATTGATTCATTTTTTTGGTTCCCTAAGTTTTGTAAGTTTAATAGGCAATAGATAATATGTGTGATTTTCGAGCCAAAAAAAAAGGACTGTGAATGAATGAGAATTAATCAATTATTTATTTCTCTTTGATTATTACATTTTTTACATTCAATTTTTTTAAATCCCAAAATCACCTAATATTTCCTCTCTCTTCTCTCTCTTTCTCTCTCTCTCAATCTCTCTCATCTCTCTCACCTCATCTCTCTCTCGTCTCCACACTCCATCTACC
>CM042143.1:122594237-122602080 GCA_023376005.1 Doryteuthis pealeii | reverse complement strand
GCCAAGTGGAAGTACTGCAGTCATTAACTGCTCAATACACCTGGTTCTTTATCCTTACAGCATTCCACGCCGTTCGCAACCCACGGCCAACAGGTGGCCCCACTAGGGGAGTCTTACCCCTCTGCAGAGGTGCAGTCTGTGCATTCTAACACCTCAGCCGACAGGGTGGGGTGGTATTTTAGGGTTTTTTTTTTACCTCCTTACATTTAGAGTTAAGTTTCTTGAAAGAAATGAAATATCGCCAGCAAGGGTTATTTAACGCATGTTAGCTCTATCAGATATATATTTGTCCAGTTATAGAATAGTATTATTGCCTTCAACACGTTTCGATCTCAGAGAAAAAAGCTGTTCGGCCAACTACCCCAATTACTCAAATCATCCAAGTAATACGAACAAGACAAAGCTGGATAAGCAAGGACGAACACATTTGTGACGTTCTCTAATGGACACCTAAACATGGAAACAACAGTATACGCTGACCATCAAAACCCTATATCAATTAACCCTGTGCGGGTTCTGGGCGATGACCAATAGGGCTGGGTGACAAGAGAGAGTCATGGGGATTTATGTTGTTGGCAAGACACGTTTTATATATATATATATATATATATAATATATATATATATATATATATATATATATATATATTGTGGTTTGTTTGTTGGTTTTGAAGGCTATCACAATGCAAAACCCAACCAACAAACCAATATAAACACAATGCTTCGAGCAAACCCTTATATATATATATATTATATATATATATATATATATATATATACGAGCAAGAAAATGCGCCCTCCGTACGTACGCATGTAGGCTTTGATGTGATTAAATATATTAAATTAAAAAGATTAATGAAATTAATTAAGAACTCATATAAGATGATTACACTTATTTTGATTATATTTTAATTGGTTTCAATATAAAATCATTCATAGGATTGATTTTAATACGTTGAAGAAAGAAAAATAATAATACAGCGCAATAAAACGATGTAATTATTTATTACACTTGGTTTTGGTTAAAACCAGTATTCAAATTAACCAGTGATATTGTAGAATTTTAAACTCACTAATAACATGGGCTGTTTTGAGGTAAATCTAACAGAAATGTTCATTGAGACATTGTTGATAAATAAGATTCATTCTATCTCTTAATATTAATTGTGGTATTGGATTTTGGCTTATGCAATACCTGAGGGTACTGTGACGTAAGCAGAGGCATAGCTTCGGTTAAAGACAGAGAGACATCGAATGTCTATTATAAAGTAAAGTCAGCGATGTGGCCAATTGTCGGTATCAGCCGGACAACGAAGCGATAGACCAGGGAGATTGTTTTTGCGTCTGAGGTGGAATGTCACACATAACATTAGCTCTCCTCTTTACCACATAGATCCTAGCCCTGCTACTAATTCGCTGAGTTGGCGAGGGCTGGTCGTATTGAACACAGAACTTTGTGGTTCCGAGACGAGTGCTCTACCGACTGAACTAAACCATAATAATATATTTATAAATTTTTTTATAGTTTTACAAGGTGTGTCATAAAAATATCGAGATTATAGCTGGATTTACCAAGATAGAAATGAACATTGAATGGAACGTTAATTTTTTTCAGAATACGAGGTGTGTCCTAAAAGTGCCGAGTTTGAAGCTGTATTTACCAAGTGTAAGAAGAGTCAGGAATCAACCGTCTCATAGGACGTTCGAAGTCCAGATTGCAAATGACGGCGCCCACCAATCATTAAGTAGGAACTTACCGACGGCCTGCCACTAATATTTGCATAACACCACGATTAGTCACTCTAAGTTAACTATCAATAAAGGGCTGTTACTCTAACCTACCCACACACCAAGATAGAAATGAACAAATAATGGAACGTTAATTGTTTTTGTCAGAATACAAGGTGTGTCAAAATGTACAAAAAATCTCGATACTTTTTTGACACACCTTGTATATGTTTATAGGCTGTTATGGATACATCTATGCATGTATTTCTTTGAAAGGCAAATGCACATTTCAAAAGATTTTCTCTAATAAAAAATAAAGAAGAAGCGAAAATGAAACTCACAGACGGCAAGTAAGTCAGTTTAATTCCAAACTTTATCCCCTGTAATCAGTTTCTTGTATACATAAATATTATGACTTCCGGTTGACTCTAAAACTTTTGCGTGCAATGCCAGTAAACCCATTATAAGTTCATTATTATTTTCATTGCAGTATTTCTTCTTCTCATTTTTCTACTGTTTTTTTTTTAAATTTATTATTATTATCAAAATTATCGTACACTTTCTTCCGTTACTTATCTGTTTTTTAAGAGAATTCGTTTCCCTCCTCACTGCGGTCATTGCTCCATGAATATTCTTTTAGTTGGAGGCGCGTGGTGTAATGGTTAGAGTCGTAGGAAATGGACTCGTCGACACGAGTTCAATTCCTGGACAAATCTACAGTTAGTATAACGCTAATATCCTTGGGGAAAAGTATAAATCCAACTACTCTCCCTCCAGCTATGGGTAAAGTAGTAGATCAGAATGAGCTCTAACATTGGTTAGGCAACCAGTCTAGGAGAATGAAAACTCTGAATTAAAACCTGTTAAATAGGGTGGTCACTACTAGAAAAGGTTCAGTCCTAATTAGTGATCTATTTCACTAATTAAAAAATTATTTACACTATAGACTTGCCTGTGTTTATTTTTGCTAGCAGGGCCTGTTGATATACTACAGTATGATAATTTGATTATTACAACATTTGATATATTTACTTAAGAGCTATTTATAAATAGTTCAATATGTAAAAAGTATAATCAGCTTAATTTAACACTCTCTGTCTGTCTATCTGTCTATCTGTCTCTCTATCTCTCACTAACGTTTTCTTTTTTCCTTCTTTTCATCTTTTCCTTACGTTCGATTGAAACAGAATAGCGTTATCGCTTCCGTGCGCTCACCCCTTTTCTTTATCTTTCCCTACTTTTTTCTTTTTCTTTCTTTTTTCTTATATTTTTCTGTGTCGTATTTCCCTTTTCCCCATTTATTTCCTTATGATAAAAACGGAATCGTTTATTATTTAGCTGAGGTAACGACACTCATATATATATATATATATATATATATATATATATATATATATATATATATATGTGTGTGTGTGTGTGTGTGTGTGTGTGTGTGTTTGTGTGTGCGTGCGCATCCGTGGAGTGTCTCCGAGGGTGTCTCCGTGTTTTTCTTTTTCTCCCTTTATACAAGGTATGTGACGTTTGGCACACCCACACACGCTCATGCGTGCACACCCATACATACACACTATACATATATATATGTATATAAATATAAATATATATATATATATGAGTGTGTGTGGGTGTGTATCTACGTATATATAGAAAGATATAAGTGTATATATATATATATATATATATATATATATATATATATATGTGTGTGTGTGTGGTGTGTATATATATATATATATATATATATATAAAGAGAGAGAGAGGGGGCGGAGAGAGATAGAAAGAGAGAGAGAGAGAGGAGAGAGAGAGAGAGAGAGAGAGAGAGAGAGAGAGAGAGAGAGAGAAGCAGAAATTCTGATTTAACGATCGTCAAACAAATTTACTTGCTGAATTTCACGCACGCATCGCCCGTTCACACACACACACACACACATGTATATATGATTATTATATATATGTATGCATGTAAATTTCACTCTGTTTATCTTCCTACTATCTTCCTCTTTCTCTCTCCCTTTCTCTCTCTTACCTCTCTTTCTCTCACTTCCTCTCTCTCCTCTTCCTACGATATATATATATATATATATATATATATATATATATATATATGTATATATGATGCTTATAAGTGCAATATGTCTGGCGCTGCTGGGTGCCATCAATGTAAAAGATAAGCAAATCACTGGTATCAAAAGACAAACATTAAAATTGCACCGAAGAAGTGAAATGAGGCCCTCGTTTCAGATGACATTGACAAGGAGAGCCAAAGTGCCTTGTCACTTTGCAGAGTTCGCTGCAGTCCAACAGTTCTTCACGTGTTAACAATTAACTTGAAGAATCCATGTGTCCTCACAGATTGTTAACATTTTTTTCAAAAAGCCTTTCAGAACTTTGCCTTTCACAACAGACACTTGGGCATTTGGTTAAATGGTCAGACCGATGTGTTTTGTAGCAGAATCTCTGCGCGCCTTTTAGGCGATTATTATATATATATATATATATAATATATATATATATATATATATATATATATATATTTGGAGGATATGTGCTTAATTAAGTCCTACCTAATTTTGAAAATTAATTAGTTAATAATTAATGAATTTAGGCGGGCATATATGATATGTTCAAATGTAAGGTTAAACAAATCGAAAAAATGTCAATCCCTGTATGTACATTTCAACCTATTAGGTCTCATCAGCAAGGTTATAGACATAGGAGACTGCTCTGTGTGGGATTCGAAACCTCGACTGCCAAGTTTCGAGTCACACAAGGAGCAGTCTATACATATATATATGTATATACATATATATATAAATATATGTATGTAAGTTGAAAATGGAAGTGAATCCGACGATATGTTGGAACGATAAATAAATCAAGGAACGAAAATGTTGAATGGATAAAATTGATTTAATATGAGTTTACTAACACGTGTTTCGGCCAGGGTTTGTTCATGTACACATGTATTCTATTCATTATTTTAAATATAAAATAAAATTATAATAATAGAAAATTGAAATAGTAAAATGTTTGAAATTTACTCTTATGAAGGCCGTTATTCTTTTTATGCTTAAATATTTTCTATTATTATTATATTATTTTATATCTAAAATAATAATAAATAGAATGCATGTGTACATGAAAAATCTCCTGGCCAAAACACGTGTTAGTAAACTCATATTAAATCAATTTTATCCATTCAACATTTTTCCTTTATTTATTTATCCTTTCAACACACACACACACACACACACACACACACACACACACTGTTAGAGTTTTAGTATATAAGGTGAGTGCTAGTTCCTCGCTTATACTTATAGACTGACCAAGGTCACGTGATTTACTCTTCTAACCAATCACTGGCAGTACTACTGGCCTGATAAGATACTTACCCCGCCCACATTGGTCATAATTAAAACTGCCCTCTTTAATGACGGACGCACATAGGATTGCCGGGATCTTTACCAATACTCACGAAGGACTTATACGATTACCAGTAACTGAGGACACTTTAGTAACCAAAGGATTCACATTGTGGACGGACTCTTTATCATGGATTCCACCAGATAAGCGCTTCTGCTATAAGGCCAAGGAATGGCCCTTAAAAACTTAACACACACACACACACACACACACACACACACACATATATATATATATATATATATATATATATATATATATATGTCTCTGTGTGTGTGTGTGATTAAAAATTGAGGAATAACAGATAAATCACAAACGACTTCATTCAATTATTATATTATATATTATTTTTGGAGGATATGTGCTTAATTGAAGTCATAGCTAATTTTTGAAAATTAATTAGTTAATAATTAATGAATTTAGGCGGGTATATATGTTCAAATGTAAGGCTAAACATTTTCTTGATCTGTTTAGCCTTACATTTGAACATATATGCCCGCCTAAATTCATTAATTATTAACTAATTAATTTTCAAAAATTAGGTATGACTTCAATTAAGCACATATGCTCCAAAAATTGTCGGCTAAAAGCCATATCAAATAAACACAATGTTTATTTACGTACTTTCATTATATATCATAGACACATAAATATATGTGGATAGATAGATAGATAGATAGACAGAGAGATAGATAGGTATAGAACGAGAAAGAATTATAGAACAAAGAATTATGTTGTTTCTATGCGATGTATTCGTAAGTATAAGAAAAGTTTCTCCTTCTTATAATTTTAAGATTCACGCCAACTGTATGAATTTTTCGCTGACGTATGACAAGAAGACAGATTGATTTCTCCCAACCACATCTGCTATGAATCTTCTCGATGATATACAGGTGGCCAGTTCAAATATACGAGTTAGAAATGTTGAGACTTTGTCAAAATCAGTGACAGTAACATCTTTGGTACGAACAAGAGATTTCTGGTCGCAAGACAATACCGATCCATTACAAAATAAATAAGTAAATAAATAAACATTTTCAAGATGTTAGATGCTGACATAATTTAACTTGTAAGGCTTTGAAATATTTTATGTTCGGATCGGAAGATCATTTAGAAAAGTATCGTAGTTTAGTGGATGAGTTGATGAAGACGGTCTGAATTTTCCTTAAGATGAACTAGTAATTATGACGGTCAAATATTTCTTTACTATAAACTAGAAAATTCCTTACTATTAATTAGAAAGTATATGCACCCTCCGGGTTCATGTATTTAAGTTTTAATGTATTAAATATTATTTTGAATTAGAAAGGCTTATGAAACTTTACATTGTTGCATTTTAAACTTGGACAATTTGGACGGTCTCATTTTTAAGCAGAGGGTGTTGCAACATGATAACGGTCGTACAAAAAAGGAACATGAGTATCATATATTATTATTATTATTATTATTATTATTATTAGCAAATATATGTTCTCTCTGGGTGCAAGTATTTAAGTTTTAATGTAATAAAATATTATTAATGAAACTAAATAAGAATGCATATAAAAAGATTTGAAACAGAGGGGGTATAATTGAAAAATAGAACAACTGAAAGTTACTCTTCCATCATTCCCGTCTTTCATTGCTATTTTTCCCAATTTAACTATTTAATTAAAATAGGAAGTAAAGAATAAAATTACAGATAATTCTTCTTAATAATAGATTTCTTTTAGGATTTATCCGCGAGATTTTTGCTTATATTCATTAAGATAAAACCAAACAATTAAAATCAATAAAAATAAGCACACATTTATTAAAATCAAATTTTTAATTTCACCAGATAATCAGGATTTACATTTTTGCATTTTATCTTGTACGATTTGGACGGTCTCATTTTTAACCACAGGGTGTTGCCAGATGATAACGGTTGTAAAATTAAAGAGCACAAGTATTAATATATAGATAGAATCAAACCAAAAGGAAGAGAGATAAATTAATAGCAGAAGAATATTGTCTTGTTTTTTGTTTTGTTTTTTGTTTTTTTGTTTTTTGTTTTCTTGTTTTGTTTTGTTTTTTGTTTTTTTGCCACGGATATATTCATAGTATTATATTGTACTAGTAGCGGCTACCCGGCGTCGCCTGGGTAGAAAGGGATTTTTAAAATTTAATTCTGCAGATCCATTATTACTGAATCGTGAGTTGAATCCTCGTGGGATGCCTCATTTAAATCCGTATGTAAAAAGATAGACCTTGAATTAATCCAGCTACTCTGAAAAGAAATGTTAATGTCTACAATCTAAAATATTTAAATAATTTAAATGAAAAAATCCATGCTGTTATCATTTACATTTTATTTTTTAATTATCTTCACGAATATAAATCAAATTGCTATTATTTTTGCTTAAAAAACCAAGCCCTGGTGATATTTAATATGTATATATATTTACTTTGTCGTTAATTGTTTTATTTTCCAAGTTTCCTCCGGACATACATATACACACAACTGCCCTTTATATATGTATATACAGTTTCCTCCGGACATACATGTACACACAACTGCCGTTTTATATGTATAGATAACGCTGCTCGTTATTCTTGTATTCTTCAAGCTACACACTACAAATTGTTTTTTACTAGTCTAATTTTTTGCGCATGTTTATGTGATATTAAGTATTCCTATCTAATACAATAATTTCCACATATTTGTA
>CM042143.1:122579237-122591737 GCA_023376005.1 Doryteuthis pealeii | reverse complement strand
ATAAATAAATACAGCACTTACACACGTAATCGAGCACTTTATTTTCAATTCTCAAATACTAACAAAGGACTATAGGTAGGTTACAAATGTCTAGCCACACTGAAGAGACTTGATAAGTCGAAACACGTGTCTGTAGATGACTATATATATATTTACCAACCGCTCCGCACGAGCAGGGTGCGACACAAGGTCAATTTATTGAGCGGACTTCAATAGGTTTGAAATCAGAGTTTTCCTTCTCCTAGACCAGTTGCCTAACCAAGTTTAAAGAGCCCAGTCTGCCCTACTATTTACCCATAGCTGGAGGGAGAGTAGGATTCATACCTTTCCCAAGGGTATTAGCGCTAAGTGAAATGCAATTACCACGTCCAGGATTTGAACTCGGGGCGACGAGTCCATTTCCCATGATTTTAACCATTACACCACGCGCTTCCTACACGTTCCTGTGGATGACTATATATGCTCCCCATCCCCCTGGGGTTGAGCACTTGGGGCGGGCGGTTCGCTGACGACTGCCAACTAAAGCCTATATAAGGGATGGAGCACACTATGGCGGCCTTTACATACATATAGATGTGAGTATTAAAACAGTTGAAATCCCCTTCGCCATCTGTGTGTGACTATATATGGGAAGAAAATACACTACCCATTCCCCCAGCCACCCCTGCCCCTACTGACAACCAACTGTTTTTCCTCATTCTGTAAATGTCCTTCATTGAAGCTAGAACTGGGCTGTGGTCCTGATGATGGTCTAAATGGCCGAAACGTTGCATCGTCGACAATAAACATCCAGTTTCCATAACATCCCGTGTTTGTCTACTTTTCTCCACACACACACACACACACACACATATATATATATATATATATATATATATATATATATATATATATATCATCATTAAAGTAAAATTTACAAAATGACCTCCTCCTATGCACAATGGTTTTTCGAGTGCAATACCTATCAACAAATGAGTTAACGTGTGTAAATATATATATATATATATATATATATATATATAGACAATTTGGGCCAGTCTGTTTCTATTCATATACTGACCACCCAGCGACACAATACAAAGTATTTATTGGCAAAAGCGTTGGCGAAATAAGACTTGGCAGATTTTAAATTGAATGATTAACGAATTTGATAACGAGAAGAACCAGTAAAAAAAAAATGTAAAGAAAAAGAAAATAAGTGAGCGGGATAAAAGCGAAAGGAGATTTTTTGCTCGAAGAGACAGACCGGAAGTAGAAGGAGGAGGAGGAGGAAAAAAGAAGAAGAAGGAGGAGGAGTTGGAAAATAAAGGAGGGGGTGAAGCTTGATTGGGTCAGTCGGGTGCGCCTGTTAGTTTTTAGCGACGATGATGGCATATTTGATCGTTCGCCTTGCGAATGCGAGGGCAATGGGGTCACTCCCAGGATCACAGTGTGGCCATATCTATCACATTTGAACGTTTCAAAGCAGAAGTGGTGAGACGAGAAAAAAGAAATGAAAGAAAGAAAGAAAGAAAGAAAGAAGGAATAAATGGAAGGAAGGGAGACAGGCTGTTGATATAGGTCTTAGAATATTTGGGAAGGAGGGTAGAAAAAATGTGAAATGGTCTCATTAAACAAGACTAATCCACATGCGCAGATTTCTACGCGCAGACGGAAACAATTTTTCCAATTACAAATTAAAGATAATGAAGAGTGGAAAAAAAGTGACTAGCATCCCAACCCCGCCTACTCACCCCTCAAAATGTTGAAAGAAATTTGCACAGTGGTACCTCTACTTATTTACTCGTATATCAAATCAATTTTTCCTATTAAAATAAACTGAAATACCATTAATCCATTCCAGCACCCACCACAAACACTCTATTTTTTTGTTTTCTTAAGTAAAATACTATTGTACTAGCAGGACCTGTGGATATACCATATAATTTTTATTTAATTATAAGTCAGTAAAGTCGTCGGGGAGGTTTATAGTCAGTATCAGCCATACAGCGAGGGAGTCTATTCCCTTTTTAATAGCGCTAGACAAAGGAGATTAGTATTATCTGCGTTATTCGGACTATTGTCCCCATCTTCATTGTTATTTGTACAACGTTTCGGCCGATACGTCCTCCGGCCTTCTTCAGGTATTTCTTATCGGACTCAGGAACGTTCTCGGAATCGGGAACGTTCTCGGACTCGGGAACATTCTTTTCGAACTCGGGAACTTTCTTGTCGTAATCGGGAGCCATCACGGAACTTTGAATCCGAGTCCGAGAAGGTTCCCGTGTCCGACAAGAAATACCTGAAGAAGGCCGGAGGGCATATCGGCCGAAACGTTGTACAAGTAACAATGAAATGGGGACAATAGTCCGAATAACGCAGATAATACTAATCTTCAAGCCTCATCTCAAACATTCAGAGACAAAGGAGATTGTTTTAGCATCTACCGTCAGCTCCTCACTTTACCGCACAATCCCTGTGCTATTCATACGCTGAGTTGGCGAGGGCCGGTTTCGAACCTGGAACCTTGAGGTTCCCAGCCGAACACTCTACCGACTGAGCTAAACCGGCCGTAAGTAAAATATCATTGTATTGTATAAAAACATGATAAAATGCAATGTATGAATTATGTGCAATAATATCTTTTAATGTTATTTTATATATATATATGATTTTTTTTGCGTAATAAATTTGGAAACCTTAAAAGTTAACTAAACTTATCAACATAAGCGTATCTGAAGCTTGCTCGTACCTCAAATTTTAGCTCTCAACACATACGAAACTCGGGAAACTCGTAAGTTGGAGCACTCGTAAGTCAAGACATTAATATAATTTTTTTAAAAAGATATAAATCTTAAGACTAATAATATTTATATAGTAAGCCTGTTTTTGTATTCTGCCATAAAACAGAAAATCGGCACTTTGTAGCGAGACTCTTGTTAGCGCCATTATATTTCTATTGAAAGTTGGAAGGTTGAAACATTTTTTTCGACTGTGAGAAAGATTGGGCTATATATCTTTTTGATATTGCAAAATGTATTTCATTACATATAATTATATTAAGCCAGTTCTTTTGTATTATAGCATAAGACAAAACATTGGCACTTTGTAGCGAGACTGTTGTTAGCGCCATAACGGTAAAGGGGTCCCACTTAAAGAATAACTTAATTTCCAAATCTAATTTGCAATGACATGTGGCTCTAATAACATTTGTTCGTCCCGGACTCTTACCCTAATTTACGCTATGTTTTTCCTTGACGGTGTCAGGCATAAATCTGTCCAAGCTTTTATACTTTTCGAGTCGTGTTTCTCGCTTTTTATCGGTAAATTAATGCAGATATTTTACAATACCAAAAGATTCCCCAAAATGCGTTTATACTATATATATTTATATAGAGATTCATATTTATTTAACATTGTACTGTTGGAAGGGGGGTATTGTGTTTTGTAAAAATTTGTAAAAGCGGTTTTCAGTGTTAATGGGAAGGCTAATTTGCATATTCATATTAAAAATTAGATTTTAATAAATATGTGTTTGATATTATTGATTTCTAATTCTTTGATTTTATTCTAACAAATGTGGGCAAAAATGTCAGAGATAAATCTTAAAAGAAATCCATTAACAGGAAATAACTATAATTTTATTCTTTACTTCCTAATTTATATATTTAGTTAAATTAGGAAAATTTAGCAATGAAAGGCGGGAGTGATGGAAAATGATGGAAGGGTCAGTTTCAAAATTGGTCTATATTTTTTATTATTAGACTCCCTCTGTTTTAAATGATTTTATCTACATTCTTATTAGTTCCATTAGTTAATTATAATAATTATTAATTTAATGTATTTTATTACATTAATACTTAAATACTTGCGCCCGGAGGGTGCATATATTTCCTAGTTTTGACAATAGAGAATGCTGATTACAAAGTACCTCCTTTATGTATTCATTCATTTATTTATCTATCTGTAATATAAAACACTAACAATAATGCCCTAACAATATCCTTTAAATATAATTTTTTTTCTATCAGGTGTTATTATTTCGAGTGCAATATTCTAAAATGAAAACAGACATTATTTATTTACTAGCCGTACCTGTGGATATACAACAGTATGTTAATCTAATTATTACAACGTTTGGTATGTTTACTTAAGATCTATTGCAATTAGTTCAATATGGGAAAAGTATGATAATCACACACACACACACACACACACACACTTTTTTCTTTATTTCCTTCTTTTCATCTTTTCATTATGTTCGATTGAAACAGATTAACGTTATCACTTCTATGCGCCCATTCCCCCTCTCTCTAGATATTTCCCCTACTTTTCTTTCCTTCTTTATTATATATTTTCTGAGTAGCATGTCGTTTTTCTTCCCTTACTTTCTTTATGATAAACACGGAACGGTCCATTATTTAGACTGTGCCGATATTTGAAACATATGAAAATTCAGTGTCAGCGAGATAAGCATCACCTGATTAATAAACAGGATTAAATACATATATTGATCTTGGTTTAAACTCTTTATGCTCTTCCTCCGAAATTTCGTAAGCGGTAACATACATATACACACAGCTACCCTTTATATATATTATTGATGGGGTGTGTGTGTGTGTGTGAGTGTGTGATTTTCCCGAGAACATCTTGAACGATAAGGCTTCTATTTTTGATTTGATATATAGTTATGGTTAACGAGACAATTACACATATCAATGGTTTAAAGCGCCCCTCTTTAATAGGCTTATGCCAGACTTGGCTGAATATTATCTGTTTTAATTCTGTGTATCATAATATCCCTGATTGTCTTGTAATTTGTACGTTGTTCGCTTTCTACTCAGGAAAAAAAAAACATATCTGATAAAAGCTGAAAAATCGGTGTCGCTGTCGGAACTGCCAAAAAATCTTTCTTCACTTTGTCCAATGAGTGGCAGCATGACACGTGCCTCAATCCGGGTGATTGCGTGTGATTCTCAATGTCAAGATATACGAGTGGGTTTGTGCCCTTGCGCACACTCTAAAAAAATTACCCCCTTTGCCCCCCCCCATATATATATATATATATATATATATATATATATATATATATATATATACTGCACAACACATGTTCCATTAAGATATTTCCTAAGCTCACCCAGCCCAGCAGAAGAATCCAAAAAACAAACTTAATACGAAGATCTGTTTTACAAGTTTGAGCGATTACTTTAATGATAGTAGTTATTTTCCGCCCGGCCCTCGTGTCGGGGGTTCAGAGTGTTTCGACCTCTGGACCGGTTAAGTAATGTAACAGCGTTGATGCCAGAGGCTATCACCCCAGGCAATATCTACGCACTTGATTTAAAGGGGCATGACTGGGTTTATAGCCCAGTGCCTGAGAAGCCCCCTTGAGGAGGAATGCCGACTGGATCAACGCATCTTTTGCCATTACAATCCCATGAGCTTCGGATTATGGGTGGGCCCACAGCAAAAGACCTTGTGTCACACCCGTATACTTGGGATACGCGGTAAATACCTACTTTGATAATAATCGCTCTCTTGTCAGTTTTTGTCAGATTTCTTTATCTGTCCACTAGAAGCGGCTACCCAGCATCGTCTGTGTATAGAGTGGAACCCTTATGTATTAATTTGTTTACTTTGGAGATGTTCTTTATCTGTTCATGTTCTTTTGTATTTGACTTACTTTCAAGAATCCCAGTGGTATATATACATCAATGACGGAGTTCTCGTGGCGTAGTGGTTGGCTGGTTGGTTGGTTGGTTGGTTGGTTGGTTGGAATTTACAATATGTCAACCCTTGTTTTGATATTCAATGCCAAAGACGTTTTGTTTTATTCATTCGTGATGGGTACTCAAATTGTCTTTTTTAAACTCCTTTTTTTAAACACATAGATCGATAGATAGATAGATAGATATGATAAGTTGTTATAGATAGATATGTGGATAGATAGATAGATAGAGAGAGAGAGAGAGAGAAGAGAGAGAGAAAGTGAGTAAGAGAGAGAGAGAGAGAGAGAGAGAGAGAGAGAATATATTATCATTCGTGTTGACCCTCATAATTGCTTAAATAACTATATAATTGTTTAAACAGTAGATTGTTGATTAAAAAAAAGAACGAATAATTGCTTAAGAAATTACTAAAACAATTGTTAAAAAAAAAAACTGCCCTCGGCATAAAATAACTCCACAAGTTTAGACATGTCATAAAGCCAACGAAAATAGATACATTAAAATTTACATAATATAAATACAAAACGAGATCTTAGTTGAACGTGTAAGGAATTCAGGATAAATATAATCTTTAAAAATGCCATTTTAACTGGGTCTACTTCATAATATTAAAAAAGGGAATATTTGCAGAACAATGCGCAAGAGATAATATCTATTGATACGAAAAAACATTACATTTCATGGAAATACGCAAACCTTTGAGACACTAGAGTTAGGGTAAGGTTTAAGATAAAGGTTAGTTTTAGTGTTAGTGTTAATGTTAGGGTTAGGATTAGTGTTAGCCTTATTCGGGAGTTTCCGTAATCAAATGCTATTTACACGGAAATGCGATGTTAATGGTATTATCTCTTGCGCGCTATTCTGCAATCATGCCGAATATTTTCAGGAAGCAGTGTCTATTTTCAAATTACCCCGAATTTGTTTTTATCTTTTGGTTGTTGTCTTTATTTATTTTTTTACTCATTTTTAACTTTGCTTATTTTAAGATGCTCATTACGACTCTCTTATCACTTCGATCCTACTGTAATCGCTAACAGCGGTTCCCCCACGTGTCATTAAATTTGGGTAGAAGAACACAGATTACAGTAATAATAGGATTTTATTTGAATAGAATGAGCTCTGGTGTGAATAGATAGTGAATTTTGAAATATCCCATCATACAGGTAAAAAATTCCAAGAAAGTTTGGTACAGCCGAGGGGCAAATTTGTTAAGCAAAAAGTTAACGAAATCTTAACAAACTAAAAACAATAAACTCGATACAAATAAAAAGTTTAGCACGTAATTCAGGGGGGGGGGGATTATTTTATTTTATAAATTCATATAAGATGAACATTATTATTTGATATATTTTTAATCGTAAATAAACAAATACTTTTTACAGCAGAGTGTAATTTTTTAAATTATACCAAATTTAAAAAGAATCCGATTCATATATAGAAAATAATCTTTCTTGAAAAAAAGGATAGACCTAACCTGGAATGTACTAAAACATTGTTGGACAGACACACATACACACACACACACACACACACACACACCACACACACACACACACACACAACACACACACACACACACACAGACTTACGTATACACACACGCAGAGAATTTAGAAGATACCAAAAATGGACAGATCTAGCAGCAGGCTAACAGCTCCAGACTTAGGTAAACAAACAGCATCATAGTTACTTCATTTTTCTTTACACTTGCATTGTAATAGCCTTCAAAAGCAACTATCAAAACAATATAAACACAATTCTCCAAGCAAATTATAAAACTCTTTTATCTTTCTTTAGATTTGGTTTGCTGATTTTTCGAGCAAACGACCCTTCAATGAAGCGATTATTTCTCTTTAATGATGTTCAGTGAAGTCAGTTTTCCGGCAAGCGTCATTCAGTATTATGATTGCCTTATATATTAAATAGCTTAAAAGCTGCTCTATCGGACGGCAATTAGGCTAGCTCCTGCGGGGCGCTCGTTATTGGGCCTTCAACAATGACACTTCATGTATTGAGTTCATATAAAATTTTATTAGATTTATTCGAAAATACAGATTAATTTGCGAACGCCAAACGAAAGAGACAAAGGGGAAAAAGACAATGTCATTTCGCTGGGACGAAAACGGCGAGAATACGAGCAAATTAAAGAAGGTATTTTTCCTATCAGGTCAACACAATCTTATTTGTCTTTTTTCTTTCTTTGTTTTTTTTTTATTTTCTTTGTTTTTGTTTTATATATTTATCTATTTTTGCTGTTGAATCGACAAGTAAAAATGATGGTTGATTAATTATCGAAGCATAAGAACCCATAGATTAGACTCTAACAGGTACTACCAATCCGGGTCAGAGTGGATTTGGGAATAATGGCAATGAAAGAGTACTCTACTCTCTCCAGAGTTCTTAAATTGTAATCTCACCACTAGATGTTGTTTAGCGTCATACCCAGGACACTAAATTAGAAATATTTTTATGTTAGATTTTTCATTAACTTCACGTGTATCAACAAATTTATAGAATTAAACAAATAACAGTTTTCATCAAAGCAATGATATAATTTGGCTAATTGAAACTTATTTCAAAGTTGCATGATAAACATTTTTATAAAAGACTATTTGATGTACGTCAGTCCTTACTTTCTTTAAAAACAATTATTTCTGTTTCAATGGTGACTTTCGTTGAATTTTGCAATTAATTTCCATTAATCCCAAAGGAATTGTTATTGTATAAAGAAATTCGCCGCAAACTAAAAAAAAAAAAAAAAAAAAAAACGCCAAACAACCGCAGTTGGAATCTAAGATTTCTGGATTGCGGGTCCAGATTCAGTTCGGCATGTTTGTAATTTTCTCATTGATGGAGGCGCATGGTGTAATGGTTAGAGTCGTAGGAAATGGACTCGTCGACCCAAGTTCAATTCCTGAACCAAGCTGTTGACACGTCACATGGCGCTAATGCCCTTGGGAAAGGTATGAATCCAATTCCCTCCAGCTATGGGTAAATAGCAGGACAGACTTGGCTCTTTAACCATGGCTAGGTAACCAGTCTAGGAAAAGGAAAACTCTGAATTCAAACCTGTTAAACTCCGCTTAAGAAATTGACCTTGTGTCACATCCTGCTCGTGCGGAGGGGTTTGTATATATATATATATATATATATATATATATATAATAAATTTGCTCATAGAATCGGCCTGATTCCAAAATGGTATGATATTTTAGGCTACGACCTCTAGCAGTAAACTTTAAAAAATATGACATACTGTCATTCACATCTATACATATATAAAGAGCAGTTTGTGTGTATGCATGTACGTTTGTCCGGAGGAAACTACGTACTTAAAACAATTAACGACAAAGTAAATACATATATACATTCACTATCAACAGAGCCTGCTTTCCGTGCAAGAATAATGAAGACTTTATTTATGTTCGTGAAGACATTTAAAAATGAGAATTTGAATAGTAAGAGAAAAGACAGTCATTGGTAGCATTCGTAATTAAAACATAAACAAATCAATTATGGAAAGCCAAGACAAGCAGTTGATCTGCGAGACTAACAGTTTTATCCCTACTCGACCTAGGGATATTTACATGTACCCCACTTGTACACGATACGGCACAAAGCCTTTTTACGTAGGCCCACCCACTCATGGGTGGTAGGTAGAAAAATTGCGTCTATCCCGTCGGCATTCCCTCTCAAGGGTGGCGCCTCAGGCGCTGGGCAATAAACCCAGCCCTGCCTCTTTAAATCGAGGGGGCAGGTATTGCCTGGGGGGATAGCTCCCTGGAATCGACGCTATTAATTAAACACAACCGGTCCAGAGCCTAAGCACACTGGACTAGTCGGCCGAGGCAACGCCAGGTAGCCACTTCTAGTTCATTATAAGAGACATACTTATATTATGTCACATATTTCCTGCGGATAGATTTCACGCTAAGTTTCTTTACTAAGCTGTGATAAGTTTTCTACAAAGAAATAACTGATATTTATAGCTTTGAGTCTTTTTGAAAAATGAGAACATTTGAAATCCTAGGTTTTATGTCGATTCAAATGATATTTACTATAAAGTGTTACATAACAGGTAATTAGCAGGTTGAAATATAAAGAATAAAAAAAAAACGTGTATCTACTTAGGAGAGCAAGTTCTACTTTTAAGTTAATAAATAACGTGATTTACGATACACAATGTGCATGCACACATGTAAATATATGTCATATCACTTATCATAGATAAACAGATGGACAGATATGAACAGACTGATACACAAACACATTCACCCCCCACTCCCCCACACAACCCCCCATATATATATATATATATATATATATATATATATATATATATACCAACCCCTCCGCACGAGCAGTATGCGACAAAAGGTTCATTTGTTGTGCGGAATTTAACAGGTTTGAATTAAGAATTTTCCTTCTCCTAGACTGGTTACCTATCCATGGTTAAAGAGCCCAGTCCGCCCTGCTATTTACCCATAGTTGGAGGGAGAATTGGATTCATACCTTTCCCAAGAGTATTAGCACCATGGGAAATGCAAACAGCTTCGTCCAGGAAATAAATATATATATATATATATATATATATATATGTGTGTGCGTGTGTGTGTTTGTGTGTTTGTGTGTATGTGTGTGTGTATGTATGTGTGTATGTGTGTGTGCGTGTGCACACGCGTGTGTGGGTGCGTAAATGAGAAGAATGGAATTGAATCCGACTATTATGTTAAAAGATGAATAGAAAAAAAATATTGTATGGATGAAAATTTATTGAATTTCCGACACGTGTTTCGACCAAGAATTTGTCTTGGTATACATAGTATCCTATTTAGTATTATTTTAATATGAAATAAAATAAAATAAAATGATAATAATAAAGAAACATAAAATTTAAGTATATAAAAAACAGGTGATTTCTGGGCAGCATATTTTGATTTTTGAAAATAAAGCGGTGTGAATACAGAAACATTTAGATGTGTTAGAAACGGAATCTTTTTTGATTACTTAAAAGACGCTTTAATCAAAATATTCATCCATACACCACGTTCTTTCCGTTTATATTACAAGACACACACACACACACACACACACGCACACGCACACACATTATTATTATTATTATTATTATTATTATTATTATTATTATTATTATACTAAAGATAATCAACTTTTGCTCCCTAAAGACTTTTTTACTGTTTAGTTTATTGACACGAAAATTATACTAAATTATTCCCTACTTTTAGGGTTGAATTATGTTTGGAAAAAAAATGTTTTAATTAGTTCTAATTAGTCGTAATCTGCAATTAAGTCAAAAACTGACCATTTTCTTACTTTACTCTGTGTCTATCTCTTTCTTCCCCTCTATGTATCTCTTGACTACCTCCTCGTTATATAATGTTAGTTTCTCTGGAGAGAGAGAGAGAGAGAGAGAGAGAGAGAGAGAGAGAGAGAGAGAGAGAGAGAGAGAGAGAGCTGGGAGAATAATTGATTATCCTTACTGTATAACTCTTATTGCACACCCGTAATATTTGTTAATCATATGTGAGCTCGAAGGCGGTGACCGTGGGTCTTAGTGTCCTGGGTAAGAGGTTAAACTGCATCTAGTGGTGAGGTTCCATGTCTGGAGCGCTGGGGAGGGAGGTAAGTAAGTAAAGTCGCCGGGGTGGCCTAAAGTCGTATCAGCCAATTAGCGAGGGAGTCTGTAGAGCATCCCGATAGAAACCACAAGGTTCCTAGTTCGATATCTGCCTTCGCCAACTCAGCGTATGAGTAGTACAGGGATCTGTGCAGTAAAGTAAGGAGCTGATGCTAGGTGTGGCGCTCCACCTCAGACGCTAAAACAATATGCTTAGTCTAGCGCTAGTGAAAAGGGGATAGACTCCCTCGCTGATTGGATGATATTGACTTTATGCCACCCCGACGGGGAGGGTGGAGTAACTTAATATTGTTATCAGCGCTTCCCTGACCCAGAGTGGTAGAACCTGTTAGGTTCCCATCTATGGGTTAGATAGATAAAAAGAATCGTTCTAAAAGATTTATTTAGAAAATGAGTTAGAAATTAAAGTGTTTTGAATACCCAACAAGAAAGAATAAAACAAAACTGTATTAGGCATAACTTACCCCAGAACAGACATGCCGTAAAATCCAACCAACCAAACAACCGACTAACCATCCAACCAAAGGCTTGCCTAGAGCACCAAATATTCGGCGCATATCGCATAAACCCAGCCCCTGCTCTGAAAAACAAAAAAACAAAAAAAAAACGCTAAGCGGTGCCTGCTCAAAATCTAACCTTCCCTAGCTATTTGAAGGTGTTTTCCCCGAAAAGTTAATGCGATAGGAAAGGGATATTTTACTACTCCCCAATCTTTTCTTAATAAATAAATGTAAATATTTTGAGCCCCACCCTATTTAAAATATTTATTTTAGCGGTTTGAAGGCGTTTTATCGACAAATGACTTTGTTTTAGTGGTTTGAAGGCGTTAAAAAGGAAGCCACCACCCAGTTATTTTATCGACAAGTAAATGTAAATATTTTACCCACCGACACACACACCTTTAGAATATATTTCAATAGACATATCAATACATTATTAAACAAATACAAAAACTCAAAATATTTAGACAATCTTTTTTATTTTAATTCAAAACAAGTGTCACAAAAACAATCAAGACATTAAAAAAACACAAATAAAAAATTAGAATATTTAGATATTATTTTTTATTTCATAAAAAATGTCCCGTCATTTTTAATTAAAAAATATCTTAATTTCGGAATTTTCCTTTT
>CM042143.1:122529237-122574237 GCA_023376005.1 Doryteuthis pealeii | reverse complement strand
AACCCCACCCTAAATATTTTTTCTTATTTATATTCTTTATTTAGCTTTTGATTACTAAACTCTAATAATATAATCATTGTGTATGTTTCTTCAAGCCCAGCTAGGTGTTTTTTTTTTGGGGGGGGGTCTAAGTAACTTACAACTAAAATTTATATCAAAAGGGATATGTAAAAAAAAAGATAAAAATCTTAACGAATCTCCTTTTCCATTTATTTTTATGTTACTTTAAATATACGCTCCTACATTTGGGGCGCTGGTGGTTGTCGTCAGTGATGTTATCCGCATGGGTCATTGGGAAGTTTCGGGTCTTCCAACATCAGACTTCCCTCGCCATGCTGACCCTATCAGAGGTGATCAAACTCCGATACCTCCAACAACATTAGACGCTAAAAGACGTTTGACTTTTTATTCTTTTGGACGATTGTAAAATTCTAATCCCGCGCATCTGATTGGCTGGCGCTAACAAACAATCAAATGCGCGGTACATTCTATTTAAACGGAATACTTGGACTGACAATGATCTTTGATGTAGTTACAATTCGTTTATCCACCGATCCTTTTGCTGCTGTTTCAAGAATTTCACGTATGTCCAGTCAAAAAATCGTGCCAAGCCTTTCTGTCCACGGCTGCTTTCATACTCACTATTTTTAAAATGTATCCGAGAATTATTTATATCTTATATAAATACCCAAATTAAATTTATAACTACCATTATTAGATAAAATAACTTTTAAAAAATATTTTCCTGTAATTTTATACTTTGAAATTTGATTGCCTGTAATCTTTGTGTAAATAAAACACACTCATGTATAACAAGAATGCCCTCTAATTTTGGTGACTATGAAATTCATGGGAAAAGAAAATTTATATATGATATGCAACTTGCTTTTTTAGAATTTTTTATATCCTAAATTTAGGATTTGGGTTCAACTTTTATTGGTTCTACAACACAAATAAAAAATATGAATTATACAAAGTGTGTCAAAAAAGTATTGAGATTTTTTGTACTTTTTGACAACACCTTGTATTCTGAAAAAAAAGTTCCATTCATTATTTTTTTTCAGAAAATACAATGTGTGTCAAAAAAAGTACAAGTGAAGCTGTATTACCAATGTAGAAATGAAAAATGGAATGGAATGATATTTTTTTCAGAATACAAGGTGTGTCAAAGTACAAAAATCTTCTTTTTTTTTTTACATTGTTGTTGCTGTTTTTTGGTCCATAGAGCGATGAAGTATGTGTCAACAAATATTGTTTTTTAACTACGTAGCCTGTAACGGGTTGAATATGGAGGATATGTGCTGATTTGCCCAGCAAGCAGACCCCCCTCCTTCCCACTGTCTCTGTGGTCCAACAGGAGAAAGTTTTTAGAGACCAACTGCAGTTTGGCAACGGCAGTGTTGCAGAGTTCTGTGTCGAGCTGAAGTCAAGTGTTACGGCATCTTATGGATTCCGGTTCCGGATTTGTTTTCTGGCTTTACTCCCCCAGATTTATGTTATATCTTATTATAATGGAGATTGTGTGTTTTTCTGTCTGTAACCGAAACTTATATTACTACTCAGTCACAATTCTCTGTAGTTATTTTAACATCACATTCTAATTCTCAAATGATTTTATTATTTTTTCTAAACCTCAATGCATATGAAAATTGTTTTTAATTATTAATACTGGTCCCATCATTATCTCATACTATAACATCAATTATGTTTATATATCAACAAAATAAGCGGTTTGCAGTGTGAACGGGAAGGCTAATTTGCATATTGATATTAAAAAATCGAATTTAATAAATATTGTGCTCAGTATTATTGATTTCTAACTGGTTTGGTTTTATTTTAATGAATATAAGCAAACATCTCTTCAATAAATCTTCAATGAAATCCATTAACAAAGAAAAAAATAACTGTCATTTTATCTTTACTTCCACATTTAACTAAATAGTTAAATTAGAAAAAATAACAATGAAAGAAGTGTTGGAAGAGTAAGATTCAGTCGTTCGAATTTTTTTGATATACCCCCTCTGTTTCCAAATCTTTTTATCTGCATTCTTATTTAGTTTCATTAGCATTTCTAATTTAATATAATATTTTATTAAATTAAAACTTAAATACTTGCACCCGGAGGGTGTATATATTTGCTAGTATTCATAATAAATTCATCATTAAAATGTTCATAAAAAACTTTTAAATAGTAAATGATGTTAATGAAAATTGTACAACAGTAATAACGACATGTTATATGATGAGTCGGGTTAGCTCAGTCGGTAGAGCGTTCGGCTAGAAGCCACAAGGTTCCTAGTTCGATACCAGTCCTCGCCAACTCAGCGTTATGAGTAGCACAGGGATCTGTGCGGTAAAGTAAGGAGCTGATGGTAGGTGTGAAGCTCCACCCCAGATGCACAAACAATCTTCTTGGTCTAGCGTCAGTGAAAAGGGGATAGACTCCCTCGCTGATTGGCTGATACCGACTTTGTGCCGCCCTGACGACTTATATGATAATTGGTTCATGAGGAAACTAACAACACTATTTAAAAGTTCAGTATTCATTTTTTAAGATTTTCAAATATTTGATGAAAATTCATAAAATTGACATGTGGAAGATCTAAGAATGGAATTGTTGATTTTAAAAAAAATGTGTCAGGATTAGAATTCTTCAAAAATGATGAAATTGAAACAAAGTAAGGAATAGAACTAATTAAACAGGAAAGTGTGTGAACAGTCGGAGAAAAGGGAAGCTGAAAGATATCTGGAATATTAAAAACAGACACCATCAATCAAACGAAAAGAAAAAGTAAGAAAAGTGGATCTCAGAAGAACAAGTATAATTCAGGGAACGAAAATCTGGTGTAAAAATCTCATCAAAGGAATAAATACGTGGAGAGTCTACATTATAAAATATTCTAGAACATTCTTAAAATTGACAAGAACTCAGAGAGATGGGACATAGAACAAGGAATTAATGCCAATACACAGGGTCTTACACCCACGGGATGACAAAGAAGAAGAAGAAGAAGAAGAAGAAGAAGAAGAAGAAGAAGAAGAAGAAGAAGGATGGGAGGAGGAGGAGGAGGAGGAGGAGGAAGAGGAGGAACGAAAATAAATAAAGAAGATGAAAAAGAAGGAAACGAAAAGAAAGAAATAAAGAAGAAGAAGAAGAAGAAGAAGAAGAAGAAGAAGAAAAGAAGAAGAAGAAGAGAAGAAGAAGAAGAAGAAGAAGAAGGATGGGGAGGAGGAAGAGGAGGAAACGAAAATAAATAAAGAAGATGAAGAAGAAGGAAACGAAAAGAAAGAAATAAAGAAGAAGAAGAAGAAGAAGAAGAAGAAGAAGAAGAAGAAGAAGAAGAAGAAGAAGAAGAAGAAGATGATGAAGAAGAAAACGAAAAGAAAGAAAGAAAGAAAGAAAGAAAGAAGAAGAGAAGAAGAAGAAGAAGAAGAAGAAGAAGAAGATTAATGGTAAATGACAGAAAAAGGTAAATAAGTGGAAGAAAAACAACAGGAAAAAATTATATAGTCTTCTTCTTTTTCTTCTTTTCCTTCTTTTTAAATTTAATTCAAATCAGAAAGAAGGAGAAGATTAAAATAGAAGAAAAAAGATGTGAATGAGTAGACGAGAAAAAAGGGAAGACGAAAACAAGAACAAGACTAAGATCTCCTGGGTATGGCGTTAAACTATCAGATGGTGAGGTTCCAGTTCTGAAGGTCTGGGGAATGTGGAGCCACCCTTTATCACCATTGCTACCAGGTTAACTCTGACCCGGAATGATAATACCTGTTAAGGTCCCATCTATGGGTTAAGTAGTAAAATGTGTTTATAAAAAAATTGAGTATCCATTAAGATTGAATTTAATTCAAAACTTTACCGGCATTAAATGACCCACTGAGGTTGATATGCCGTAAAACAAATCAAAACAATCGAACCAAACCAAACAAGACGTAGAAGAAAAACAAGAAGAAATCCTGTGATTTTATACGACCTGAATTGTTAGAAAGAGGTTTGAGGAAGATGTGAGATTCATATAGTCAGGGTTCGAATCATACACAAAGCAGTCTTCCTGTCTATAGCTCTGCTGATGATGCCTAATGGGCTGAAATGTATATACAGAGATTGACTTTTTCTCGATTTGTTTAGCCTTACATTTGAACGGGCATGCCCGCCTAATTCATTAATTATCAATTAATTAATTTTCAAAAATTATGTATGACTTCAATTAAGCACATATTCTCCCAGAAATTGTCGGCTGAGGCCATATTAAACACATTGTTTGTTTGTTTACTTCTCATACTGTCGTTTAGTAAGTCACCAAAAGTGAAATATAACTTAGTTCAAAGCAAACGAAAAATCTGGAAAAACCAGCTGGTGTAATGGTTAGAAGCCCCGCCTGTCAGCCTGACAGTCAGTGTTCGAATCACACACAAAGCAGTCTTCCTGTCTATAGCTCTGCTATTATGGCCTAATGAGCGGAAATGTACATACAGAGATTGACTTTTTCTCCATTTGATTAGCCTTACATTTGAACGGGTATGCCCGCCTAATTCCTTAATTATCAATTGATTAATTTTCAAAAATTAGGGATGACTTCAATTAAGCACATATTCTCCCAGAAATTGCCGGCTAAAAAATCCATATCAAACACATTGTTTGTTTGTTTACTTCTCACATATGAATAAGCAAATGAATTTGCTCACATACTGATTCCCACGAGGTTTCCTTAACTCAATGCAAAAATACATAACTGAATAATGATTATTATTACTCTCATATCTTCGTCTTCGGTTTCAACTTCTTTCTTTTGTTTACCTATTCCTAACAACCTCTCTTCCAGGCCACTCACTTACCCATCCCCCAGCAATGACGGCAACAAACAGACCCCCCCCCAAAAAAAAAAAAAATAAATAAATAAATAAAAAATAAAAACAAACACAATCAGGAATAATTCATTTCAACGCCTCTATTTTGTTTTCTTCAGCAGACTGCTGAAACTTAAAAAACATTTTTTTTTCTAACGTCAGGGTCGGGAAGTGAAGTCGTGTTAAGATCCCCAGCCCTTCCATCCCACACGTGACGACTGTTGATTCACTTGCAATTCCGTCGGAGCCCGAAGATTGTAAGCGGATCTCTTTGCCTTATTGTTTGTTTACTTACCTTAATTACCGTCGGTATTTAGACCACATGGGCTGAGGTGAGTTTGCAAAACGTGTCAAAATTAGAAAAGAAAATGTATTAATTTTCTTCTACGAAAGCTAGTCTGCCACAAGGATAGGGTTTAAGCTCAGATCTAGCCAATTTGATCAAATATAAATACCCCAACGAATCTCTACTAACCGACTAGCAGTTCAACCCCCCCCACCAACACCACCAAAAAAAAAAAAATACAGACAAACAATCTCCCTTTCCCTACTCCATACTCATATCACATCCAACAGAGCGTAGAATCAACAGAGACAAAAAAATAAACAACATCAAAGATAACCAGCCAATTAACTACCAAGCCGGACAGAACACTACGTAACCCTAACAGTCAGTCTATCTTAAACCTTCGAGAAAGAAAGGAGACACTTGAAATTGGACACATGGCCTAGTGGATAAGGTAGTTAGGTTAAGACAGTTCTAAGTGACAGTTATCTCTGGATCCCAGGTTCAATCCTGACCGGCGGCAGTTACATAGAAAAATAATTATCACAGCTCCTACCCCAGCTATGATTAGCGGAATGAGAACAGGATACCCCCGTGGACTGAATAAAGGGTTAGGTTCAAAGTTCCGTGATGGCTCCCGATTACGACAAGAAAGTTCCCGAGTTCGAAAAGAAGGTTCCTGAAATACCTGAACTACCTGAAGAAGGCCGGAGGGCATATCGACAGAAACGTTGTACAGATAACAATTAAGATGAGGACAATAGTCCGAATAACGCAGATAATACTAAAAATAAATATTCAGCATTTTGTTTGTGATCTTCATTTTTTCATGCTTCTAAAACAACCAATAATTTTTCACTTAATGTATATATATATATATATATATAATATATATATATATATATATATATATACATTAAGTGAAAAATTATTGGTTGTTTTAGAAGCATGAAAAAATGAAGATCACAAACAAAATGCTGAATATTTATATATATTTATATAAATATTTATTTATATATATATATATATATTCTATAAAAATGGATGGAGCACTCTAGGGCGGCCTATACATACATACATACAGATGTGTGTATTAAAACAGTTAAAATCCCCTTCGCATTCTGTGGGTGACAATAGCTGAGCGGTTAAGCTGTCCACTTGATGCAGAATCAATCGGGTTTCTATCGCAGATGTAGGTAGCTCACAAAATGTCTAGCCACACTGAAGAGACTGGATAAGTCGAAACACGTGTCTGTGGATGACTATATATATATATATATATATATATATATATATATATATTATGTGTGTGTGTGTCTGTCTGTGTGTGTGTGAAAGTAAACAAACAGGCGTAAGTCTGTTTGAGATGGCGATAGCCGACAATTTGAGAGAATATGTGCTTAATTTAAATTATATCTAATTGAAAGTTAATTAGTTGATAATTAATGAATTGGGCGAGCATATCTAATTCAACTAAGCACGTATTCTCCCAAATTGTCGGCTCTAACCATCTCAAACAGACTTAAGCCTGTTTACTTTCATACTGTCGTGCAGTTTAAAAACAAACGAGAAATCTGGAAAAAACCAGCTAGTGTAATGGTTAGAATCCCCGCCTATCAGCCAGGCAGTCAGTGTTAGAATCACACACAGAGCAGTCTCCTCTCTATAACTCTACTGATGAGGCATAATATGCCGAAATCTACATTCAGAGATCGACTTTTTCTCGATTTACATTTGAACAGATATGCTCGACTAATTTATTAATTATCATCTAATTAACTTGCAATTAGGTATGACTTCAACTAAGCACTTATTCTCAATATATATATATATATATATATATATATATATATATATATATATATATAATGAATAAATTTAGAGAAACTTTGAAATTTGCTTCATGAAATAATCTATTTCAACGATAACAAGCTTAGCTAACAGCAGCATCTTCAGGCATAGAGCAAAGACATGGTTGTTTTTGATTTTTCTATTTCTTGCACTATGTCTGAAGATGCTGCTACAAGCTAAGCTTGCTGTAATGGAAATACATTATTACATGAAGAAAATTTAAACTGTTTTTCTTCATTTATTCATAGTATTGTTCTGTCCGTTCACACGTCTGTAACAAGGCACATTTAGCTCTCAGTACGGATGACCAGTATAATTACAGTTAAACCCCGTATGGAATGATCAGCATCAACAACAAAGGGTTGATTTACTAAACAAAACCGGATATATAAGTTTAGGTCATCAGTTGCATTTGAATCTCTTCAGGGGAAAATGCAGCTAAATCTACTTAACTCGTTCATTGAGCGTAGAAAAGATTGCCGTGGTTGGGGTGGGGGGAGGGCAATAAGAAAAAGTTGACAAATTGGGGGGAAGGGGAGGGGGGGCAATAACGAAAACCCGGCAAATTGTTTCGATTTGGCAAACTGCACTCGGAAATGATGCTGTGCAAATTTCGTTGCTAAATGGCAAATAATTTGTCATTATTATCGTCTTTCTTTTTATTTTATTTTCACTTTTCTCTCAAACTTAGGAGATTAAAATATGGAATCATTTGCGATTCGAGTGTGACGATGATTATTGAAAGGAAAAAGGAAAAAAAAATTATTTACAGTTTTTTTTTAAATTTCCATTCACACACACACACACACACACACACACACACACACACACACATACAATTTTTCTCTCTCAAACTTTCTTACTTTCTCTCCTACACACACTCACACATAAAATATAGAAACACAATGTGAGGAAGCCTTGCATAACGCGGTGTTTAGTGAACTAAGCTTATAGCAATCCCTCACACCAGTCGCCGATGTCCTATAACAAGCCAATGTATCCAGCATAGAAATGTGCTGGGCTGGATATGTTGCTAGAATAGAAGACGGTAGACCCCTGAATCAACTATTTTATGGAGAACTACAATGTGGGAAATGTCCGAGGCACAAGAGAAAAAAAAAAACTTTTATGATGGTTTGTGTGACAGGAGGTAAATGGCGTTACAGCTGTTATTGTTGTGTGGGGTTCTGCATCCAGGATTTGTTCAGGACAGCACGCAGCGTACTTTTATAGTTCCTATCAAGCTTTTTCTCCAAGTGTGGACACCTACAAATGGACACACCAGCAAATACTTACATTGATCGGTTTTGTACGGGTAGTAGATTAGTAGACGTCGCTAGGATGACATACTATGAGCGATGGGTGATAGGGACGAGAAACGACCGTGTGTCACTGGAATCCGTGTTGTCTGCACCGCCTGATAAGGAAATATATATGCATATATGTTGGTTGTCAACTCGTGCTCGAGTAGATCATTTCCTGGTGTGTTTTTTTTTGTTTGTTTTTTTTTGATTTTTTGTTTTTTCCATAGTTGTTTGACAGTAGCATTTGACAATGTATCGTTGTGTTATTTCAGAGGAATCATCAGGCAAGCCCTGGAGAGACATACTCTTCCACATAAACTACATTTTGGAACTTCTTCACTTTGAATGTTGCTGGCCTGAAAATTACCCTTTCTAATTGCCCGCTTAAATTGTTGGTGTTTAATTCGGTTTTTATCCCAAGTACTTTAAATACAAATTCAAACGTCTCACATTTTAAAATACCTATTACACCTTCCCTATCAATTCTCCTCCTTCCAGCCTCCACACCCCTTAATATAATTTATACGAGTTCTCCTCTTAATTACTATCACTATTACTAACTTGAAACAAAAAACAAAAAACAAAAACTGGAACACAAACACATAACCCCTGATGATGGCACTTTGAAGTGCCGAAAGTACTTGGGATAAAAACTTCGGTGTACTAATCCACGGATTCCATCCAAATATAAAATGTTGACTACGAAGCTCGAAAATATTGTTAATAAAATTGTCAAACAGGAGACGTGCCTTTTGTTTAATTCTAAATGTATATTAAATTTGTATGTATATATAATGAAAAATTGAAAAAAACACAAGAATCATAAAACTTATAATGTTTATTCGCCTACACACAACACACACACACCACACACACACACACACACACACACACACACACACACACACACATCTAACGTAAGTGAGCACCTGTTTACATTTTCATATCTGCAACCACCGTTGTTCAGCGTTCGTTTTTTTTTTCAAACATTAAAGAACGCTCGTTTTTCATTCAACAATTTTTAAATAGACTGACCGACAAAGCAAAAGACTCTCACATTATTTTTCTTCAAATTAACAAAAGCCCTGATGAAGATCTATTAAAACAGATCGAAACACTGCAGCGGTGGCGATATGAACATTACTCGTTTTATGAACTTGTGTTTTTTTTAATTGTTCATTATATTGCATACTGTCGGTTTCACTTCCACTTTTTCTTCACGCACACACACACCACACACACACACACATAATATATATATATATATATATATATTATATATATATATATATAATATATATATATAAGCAGTAGTCTATATTCTATTCATCTTGTGTGTTGCTCAGAAAACAAAGTTAGTAAGTACGTTGCAATGGTAAGTATTTAGTTTCGTGGCCTCTGGTCCGACAAGCCATACATATAAATTAAGCGAGACACGTTGACACATAGAAATATCGTAGTAGCGACAATATTTCGTCGACATTGTGGATAAATTCGGAGAATGTAACCGCTTACGTCAGATTATCGCTCGTCTTGGGCCACTGCGAGGACCTTCATTAGGTTTATGTATATAAATAATTCCACATTATCATCGTATGTGTGCCTATTAGCTGGTGGTCTATTTGAATACACACAAATATTATATATAAACAAATATGAATAAAAGAAAAAAGCGAAAGGGTGGAACTTTGAATATATTTTTACATAATAAAGGTGTACACATTAAAACAGTCAATTGTTTTGTCAATTGACGTTTAAGACAAATGCCAAGAATAAAATGTTATTTTGTCTTGATTTCATTTTTTTTTTTTTTACTTTATTTTATTTTAAAGGTAATACTCTCCTAGATTTTGCAATGAGATTATTAACTAGGGACTGGCAAAAAAAATCGGATACTATGAGTTTTAAAAGCGAATTAAGAATAATTAAATCTATTATTTAAGGTTAAACTTTGTCTAAATCGATAAGTAGTAGCATAATAACCATCATTAAAAAAAGAAAAATATAATTACATATGCAGTTTATTTTTAAAAGATTTAAAACTTTTTGTTTTGGTCAATTTCGACGCGATCAGCCATTTAGGCTGTTTTTACAATTTTAACGTAACATTTGGGATGGAAAAAAAATTACAAAAAATCAGGTAATTATCCGATTTTAATGAAAATTTTCAGTACTGATTTAACAATTAATGAATTTTATAATGCATCAGTTATTTTATTTCAAAACTTTAATTTAGTATTTTTGCTATGAAAAATTAATATATAAAATTCATTTAAAATATGAAAATCCTGATATTAAGTTTAAAATGTTATATTTTTAGATTCTAAAAATAAATATCTACTTAATGCAAACCTTATTTTAGGCGCCAAAAGTAATAAGTTTTGAAGATAAACTCGATTGAAAATGTACCCCATCCCCTTTTTAAGCAGAAAAAACATCGATGTATAATTTTTTCTTTCATAAAATAATAGCCAATAAAATAATTATCGAAATGAGTAAAAAAGAAATCTCCAAAAATTAATTATTTATTATTTTTTTATATATTATTTTTCGATTTTCGGTACTTATTTTCTCATAGAAGCGCAACCGTAAAAAATTTTTTTTTTTTTGTTTCTGTTCATAACTTCGGTCTTTTATCTCATTATTTATACTGTAATTAGTATCGAAAATGATCAACTTGCAAAACATTTTACGCTCCCAGCATAAGGGGGGTCAAAATTAAGTGACCTGAAAAAAATGAGAAAGTTTTGAAATAAAATAAATAATGCCTTATAAAGATCATTCATTGATACATAAACACTGAAAATTTCATTAAAATCCGATAATTTCCTGATTTTTTGTAAATTATTTTCTGTAGGGGGCTAAAGTCATTTTGTCAAAAATGCATTTTAGGTTCAGTTTGCCAGTCCCGATTATTAACTTATTTTATTCCTGTTTGTTCTTTTATGTAAATCATTTTTATTGCTCGATAAATTAAAAAACATTTTATTAATATATTGACGGTGTTTTTGTAAGTTTTATTTCTGTTTTGGCTTTCGTTCTCTTTTTTCCCCCTCTGATCAATCTGATTATTCTAGAACATCATTCTGCTTCATGTCGTCATTTTTATTTACCATATTTGACGGCATATAGGACGCACAATTTTTTCAAAGATTTTGGCTAAACAAATTGCCCTTCATCCTATACATCGTAGGTGAAAATTTATTATTATTATTATATTATTAATTTTACTAGCAAAATGAAAACACCCTCCGGGTGATGTAAAAATACATTTTTGAAAGATATTGCTTGAGGAGGTGGAAGTTAAAAATTAAATGTCGGAGAGTTTGAACCATAAATCATTAAATCATCAAATTTATTAAAGGAGTAAAAAAAATAAAACAATGTGAAATCGAAATTAAATTCTATTAACTTTGAATATCTGTTAAAATAAAACAAACTATATATAAATATATGATATTGGGGATATATTTATTAAAACTTGTTTTAAAAAACAATGAGGACTGTCTAATGTTGCATGCTCAAATTTTGTGTGTATTTATTCTATGTTATGGACGATTTCGGGTATAGTAACGTAAGCAGTGACGTAGTTTTTGTTACAGACAAAAACCGGAAGCTAATCTCCATTATTAAGAGATTATTATTATTATTTTCTGCTATTGAGATGTCTTGTGTATTCTTATTGCTTGCCGTACTGCCAAATTGCTTTTATACAGCTATGTTTCTGCTTGTGTAATGCACAGCTAGACTGTTTTCAACAATATATGCTTAAATACACTAAAATCTTTTTTTTCCTGAATCTGACCTGCTGAAATGGGTGTGCGTCTTATATGCCCGTGCGTCTTATAAGTCGTCAAATAAGGTAATTCATTCTCTCTATTGGGTTTATTCTTTCTTTCTGTCTCTCTTTCTTTCTCTTTTTTTTTTTATTTAATTACTATCTGATTACCTTATTCATTTTGCCCGTTCATCTCACCTTCTTCAGCATTTTCTATTTCTCTTTTTCTTTCTTTCTTTCTTTCTTTCTTTCTTTCTTTCTTTTTCTTTCTTTCTTTCTTGTCTCATCCATCAATGTAAAATCTTTTACACTTCACCCCCCATGACTTTTTCTTTTCTTTCTTTTGTTTTACTCTACTTTTGTTCTTCTTCTTTCTTTCTTTCTTTTTTCTTTTTTCTTTCCTTTCTTCTTTTTTCCTTTTATTGTTTCTTTTCTTTCTGCTTTTCTCTTTTTTTTTTCATCCATCATATTTTATTCTGCATCCCTCTTGATTTCTTCTTTCTTTTCTTTCTTTTCTTTTTCTTTTCTTTTCCTTTTATTGTTTCTTTTTCTTTCTGCCTTTCTCTTTTTTTTTCATCCACAATATTTTTTATTCTGCATCCCTCTTGATTCTTCTTTCTTCTTTCTTCTTTCTTTTCTTTTCCTTTTCTTTCTTTTCCTTTTATTGTTTTCTTTTCTTTCTGCCTTTCTCTTTTTTTTCACCATCATATTTTATTCTGCATCCCTCTTGATTCTTCTTTCTTTCTTTCTTTCTTCGCTTGTTTTGTAATTTCTGAATAAACTTATTATTCCTCTATATCTCTCTATTTGACAGTTTCCTTACTTTTCAACTTCATTTATGCTATTTTTCTTAGCAATTATTTCAATTAACATAACTTGATGCACATCTTCGTTTTTCTCATTCTTTCTATTTCTCTCCTTTGGAAACAAATGTTTTATGTGAACTAATTAACATAAACGTATCTGAGGCGAGCTCGTATCTCAAATTTTAACTCAACACAAAACAAAAACCGTCCAGGTTTACAGCTCGTAACTCGGAGAACTCGTAAGTCAAGGTACAAAAGTGTTATTTTTTTATAAATGATATTTTTCTATGGCGTAACAAATTTGGAAACTTAATTCTTTTTTCATGAACTAATTAAAATAAGCGTATCAGAAGCTAGCTCGTATCTCAAATATTGGTTCTCAACACAAAGCAAAAAATTCAACCGATTGACAGCTCGTAACTCGGAAAACTCGTAAGCTGGGATATTCATAAATTTTGGGTACCAATCTATTCATTTTTCCTAACTATATTGTTGTTCGTTCTTTCCCTCGTTTGTTTGGTTCTTTCTTTCTTTTTTTTCGCTCCTCAATATTTTCTTGAGATTTTTCTTCTTTTTTCTTTTTTAAATTTTTTGGTCTCTCCTTGTTTTTGTTGAAAGCAAAACATGTCGACTAACAACAAAGTATCTGTGCACAATCTTTCAAAATATGCAGCTTATAAATATTCATGAAGTGACGACATGTACGGACAGAACGGGGACAGCTGAGCAGCCGGCAGTCACAGTATCTGGCATTGTCGAAATCAAGTACCCGTCCCACTGATGTAAGAAGAGAGAGAGAGAGAGATTCAGACAGATAGACAGATAGAGACAGGCAGAGAGAGAGAGAGAGAGAGAGAGAGAGAGAGAGAGAAGAGAGAGAGAGTGGAGAGAGACAGAGAGAAGGAAGAGAGGACAGAGAGGGACAGAGAGAGAGAGACAGAACAGACAGACAGACACAGAGACATACAGACAGACAAACAGAGAGAGAGAGAAAAACAGAGACAGACAGACAGAGAGAGACACACAATCAGATACAAAGAGACACAGAGAGACAGAAAGAGAAGAGAGAGAGAGAGAGAGAGAGGAGAGAGAGAAGAGAGGGGGAGAGAGAAAGAGAAAGACGAGAGACAGAGAGAGACAGAGAGAGAGACATAGAGAGACAGAGAGAAGACAATAAGTGGCAGAAAGAGAGACAAAGAGAGAGAGAGAGAGGAGAGAGAGAGAGAGAGAGAGAGAGAGAGAGAAAGAGAAAGAGAAAGAGAAAGAGACAGACAGAGAGACAGGACAGACAGACAGACAATAAGAGGCAGGAAAGAGCTGAGACAAAAGCAGAGAGAGACAGAGAGAGAGAGAGAGAGAGGAGTGTGTGTGTGTGGTATGTGGTGTGTGAGAGAGAGAGAGAGAGAGAGAGAGGAGAGAGAGAGAGAAGAGAGAGAGAGAGAGAGAGAGAGAGAGAGAGATTGGTTTGGTTTGTTTGATTTACGGCATATCAACCTCAGTGGGTCATTTAATGCCAACAACGTTTTGAAATAAATTAATTCCTAATGGATACTCAATTTTTTATAAACACATTTTACTACTTAACCCATAGATGGGACCCTAACAGGTACTACCACTCCGGGTCAGAGTGTTGATGTTGACGAAGGGTTGGTCCCCACTCGCCAAACCTCCAAAACTAGAACCTTACCATCAGAGTTTAACGTCATTCCCAGGACATAAAGACCCTCAGTCACAGCCTTCCAGCACCCATATGATAAAAATGGTTGGGGCTTGCCATACGGACAATGGGGTTGAGGCAATCATATAGGTGCTAGGGCTTGACGTGACCAGCCGATTGATCGTCCGTCTATGAAGGAGGGGGGGGTTTCTCTACTAGCAAGAAAGAAAAATAGACCTAACTTAGGAGTTAGGAAATCCGTGGAAAACTTCTTTTCTGATTAAAATGCATTCCTCATTAAACGAAAAAAAATCATTAGAAACCAAAAAAGTGAAACGAAATTGTCAGTTTTTAATTTAAAACAAAAATATTAACAGGTTAATGTTGTCTTTTTATCACGTTGTTTATAGACTCTTGTTTATTTTTTTTAAAAATTTTGTTAGAAGCTTCACGCCATCTTATTAATGTTGCTTTTTATTAATATGGTTCAATAGACACTTCTTTCTTACAATTATTTTATTATGAGCTTCACTCCATCTTATTAATGTTGCTATTTATCACTCTGCTTCAATAGACTCTTTTGTCGCCCCGGATTTCTGCCCTTATTTACGCTATGTTTTCCTTGAAGATAATAGGCGTAAAACAGGCTCAGCTTAGATATGTGGGGTGAAAAGAGGTTCAATATTTTAGGTTTAAAAGTAGCTGGTTATTCTTGGTGCGTGTTCCTAGGGTTTACTTTTAACCCCATCTTATTTGATGGTCGCGCTGAAAAGGAATAAAAAGGAAAAGACAAATACAAAGAACAAGACAAAGATAGTTTTAAGAATTTAGGCTTTATTCTCGGGTCATAGCCACCACGGGGTAAAGAAATTATTTCCTGGCCAGTAGTCGTGTCTAGCTCCACTTAAGTCCTAAGTTCGAATGACCGAGATTTTTTGGGTCGGAAGCGGGTCCTTTTACTGCACAAGCTTGGGGGGTTGTTCTGGTGTGAATACTTATGGGAGTTTGTTATTTTTTATTTTTTTATTCTAATTTTATTTTAAACCCCACAGATATTTACTGGGCGGCATTTCTCGTTTTTTATCGGCAAATCAATTTAGATATCTTACAAGCGGCTGCACAAAAAAGAACTCAGACAATTTTTTTAATTTGAAATTTGACAACATATATTTACAAAACACAAACTGAAATTTGAAAAGAAATATAATTTATAGGTAATTAATAAGAGAAAATTCGAAATTCAAAAGAAAACCCGTGTAACGTAGGTGCAAAGTTATACCTACTTTGGATACAAATAACTCCGACAAAGGTTAATAGACAAAACATTTAATACATACAGCACATGGATAACAGTTGATACAACGTTCATTATAAAGAGTACATATAAAAAGAGGTACACAAATACAGATAGACACATTCATGAATGATACAGATATACAATGAAAGGCACAGACATGAGACTAGGAATAGTCCATGCTGTGAGGACTTACAGTAATGTAAGGGGGCGGAGCCCCACGAGAGGGTTTAGATAGAATCTACCCCATGTGGCTCGTAGTTGCTGAAACTATAAAGAGGGCGAAAGTGTTTGAAACCGGCGCTTAAATACTGGTGCCCTAGCGGGCATCATCAAACTAAAAGGGGCAGACAACTCCACCAGGCGAATACAAACAAACGCTACACCCGGAACAGGAAACCATTTTTTGAAGAAGACTAAGAATAATAATCTGTAAATATTGCACGGTACGAAAATTGTTTTGAATTTTCAGTTTGTGTTTTGTAAAGATATATAGTAAAATTTGGTAATGCCTACGGTATTAGCGCTATAGGAAATGAAAAAAACCTCGCCCAGACTTTGAACCCGTCACGTCGTGTAAACCATTACACCACGCTACCTCATAAATAGCTAAGCTTTCATAATTTTATACTTCCACTCTATCTTTTCGCCCTCCGATCAATCGGCTGGTCACGTCAAGCTTTAGCACCTATATGATTGCCCCAACTCTATTGCCCTTATGGCAATCCCCAACACTTTTTATCTTATGGATGCTAGAATGCGACGATTCCTGGGAATGACGTTAAACTCTATCAGATGGTGAAGTTCCAGTTTTGGAGGTTTGGGAAGTGTGCTCCCTGGTCCACTCTGACCCGGAGTGTTGTTACCTGTTGGGATCCTATCTCTGGGTTGAATAGAAAAATGTTGTTTTTTTCAAATTGAGTATCCATTAAGAATGAATTTATTTCAAAACATTGTCGGTATTAAATGACCCACTGAGGTTGTTATGCCGTAAGACCAAACAAACCAAACCAAACCATTATCTTCTCGTTTGTTTATATCACAATAAATATATAAATTCTTTATTTTTGCTATCATTTTATTACTATAAAAGAGAATTAAGATTTCATTCACAGTTCATTTCCATTTTGTAACACACTTTCTATATGTATAAAAGCATCCGATTTCATGTGTGTGACGTATTATAGCAATTATCCATTCTGAAAATAAAATAATCAGTGAATTGTGTTCGAATCTCAGTCAAGGTGGATCATTTCCTTTCTATCCTAATATACTCTTCGATTAAATGAAACTTAACGAACCTAAATTGAGAACTACCACAGATTTTCGAAGATACGGGATTCAAAGTTAACTGACCTGAAAAAATGTAAATGTTTTTAAATAAAAAAGCTAGTGCATTATATCCTTTATTCGTTAATATATCAACATTGAAAATTACATTAAATTCGGTTAATTCCCTGATTTTTGGCATTTTTTTTTATTTTGACGAGGTGACTTACGATAGTGGAATTTAGGTCCGTTAAGTTCGATTTTAGCCAAGATTCTTTATCATTGCTATCATCTTATTACTATGAACAAAATTAACATTTCATTCACAATTCATTTCCGTTTTGTAACACACTTCCTATGTGTATAAAGGCATCCGATTTCATGTGTACGACGTATTGTAACAAATATCCTTTCTGGAAATAAGAGAATCAGTGAATTGAGTTCGAATCTCAGTCAAGTTGGTTCATTTCTCTTCCATCCTAATATAATTTTTCTGTAATCAAACTCACCTTTACTCCCAGTCTCATAAACAGATAATCTTGACCCAGGGTCGGCGCCAGTTATTTCAGCGCTCTAGGCTGACCCTAAAATGTGCGTCCATTTTCCGTTATTTTATGGTAATTACACAAGATCACGCGAGATTATTTAGATGACTGCAATATTCCAATTGGCGACATAACAATTCTCTTTTTTTAGGGCTTAGATCCGGCATGTCAAACATGCGGCCCTCGGCAAACTCAGCTACGACCCGCACAAAGTCTGTGCTCTAATACGGCACTTTTACAGTACCCCAAGATTTTAAAAACTTGTTCCTAAAAAATTATTGGGCGTTTATTTACATTAGGGTAATGAGTTAAGAAACAGTATTTTATCATCACATTGCCTCTCGCTCCTACCTTTGAGTTGCGGAAGGAGGAGGCTAACTCAGTTAATGAAAAGAAGCGAGTCTTTCCTTTTACCTTCTCCTGCTTCTAATCAACATATGGTCATAACTGAAAGTGACAGTGACTCATGTACGTTTTCTTATTTTGTTACTCGGTCAGTAATTGTCTTTTTTGCCTTTCCTTATAACAAAAATGTTGTTTTTTTTTATATATATTCGTTAGGTTTTAGTTGATAATAAAGAAATTAATGATAGCAATCATCACTTTGTTCTGTTAATGTGGAAGAATGATTTAAAGATTTAATAGTCATGTGCAGCTCTCATGACATACATTTGTAATACATGCGACGCTTGTTGGCTACTCAATTTGACCTGCCTGTTCTAGACAATTTCCTAGTTTGTCTAGTGAGTAGTGACTGATATGTTTGACGATGGATTTGTCAGAAGTTAGAGTATAGTAGAAATTTCCCCATCCTTTCGCAACGGGTAAGATGCGACACAAGGGTACAATTATGGGACATCCTGCGAGGATTGAACTCGCTAGTAATGGATCTTCAAGACAAGCCTGCTTATAATTACGTCACAAGGAGACGCCTAGTTACGTATCCAACCCGTTCGACATGGTTATATGTCACACAAGTTCGCGAGTAAGTATTTACTGACATCCCACTGTATAATTGTGTGGTGGCGTGGGGTTTTGACAATACCCTATAGCGAGAATTCTAAAGGGCCATTGTTTTCAGATCAAGGGATGGAAAACTACCGGGCGGTTATGACCCCAACTGATCCCAGAGGCGAGAATCTCGTGAGTCACGTGATTGAGTTAGTTATGTAATCAGTTTCAACCTTAATAGCACGCAGAACAGACGTGTTCTGTTGAGGTTGGTTCAACCGCGCGCTGAATCAGAATGGGCAGTAATAAAATCTTTGATCAAAGAAAAACAAAGTCTTGTAGTTGATTAATGCATGACTTCAAAAAAAGAAGCCCTTAGTTAGAGACAGTAGCATAGTAAGAAGATAGAAGAGACGACAAGATGATAACCGAATCAAAGAAGTAAAGGAAACAGCACGAGACGATCATGGCCGAAAGGATGAAGATAGAAAGAAGAAATGGAAGTAAGTCACGACTCTATCTGTCTGTCTGTCTGTCTGTCTGTCTGTCTCTCTCTCTCTCTCTCTCTCTCTCTGTCATCCGATGACTATCTCTATCACTCTTGTTTATATACCCGCAATGGGCTATATAACATTACCACATCGGTCGACACGGTTTGGATGTCACACAAGTTCGCAAGTAAGTATTCACTGACATCCCACCATGTAAGTTGAACACAAGGATCATTATAGTGGGGGAACCATGCACAAACCAAAGTGCATGCGTAGCTAGTGTTTGGAAATCGCGAGAACCCCGTCGGAATTCTTCTTTTGAGGCGTCTCAGGTACCGAGCAATAAACTCTGCCTTACCCCTTTTAGTTGAGGAGGCAGGTGCTGTTTAATGAGATTGCCACCGGGGACCACGCTGATACTAAACATCTTACCAGCCCAATGGCTGTAGCCACTGGATACATGGACAGTAGTCCAGGTTGCATGTATGGGAAATCCAGCGAGGATCAAACACACCATTCAGTAATAATGGACTGGCAGACTAGCTTGCTAACCATTACACCACGATAGTATGTCCTAGACAGAATAGAGTATAGGTGAATAAATTATATATATATATATATATATATATATATTATATATGATATTTGTGGAAAAGGTGACTTACCGGTGAAAGTGGTCACAGTGGTTAGTTGATTCAAGTTTCACAATGATAAGACAGCGATATAACAAATATAAAGTGCTCAATACATTAGTAGAGCAAATTTTTTATCATAATGGTACAACGTGTACCATTATATATATATATATATAATATATATATATATATATATATATATATATATATATATTATATATATATATATCTTCTCTGAATTTTTTAGAATACGCTTGATAATTAATATTATTTGGATTATTAGAACTATTGACCTCATCTTTATTGTTATCAGTCCAGATAACAATAAAGATGAGGACAATAGTCCGAATAATCCAAATAATATTAACGAAAACAGTATTAGTCTATGCTAATTACAGTGCTAACAAATGCATTACGTTGAGACACGCAAGTGAATATATTACTTGACAATCTAATTAACCTTTATATATCAAAGTTGAAAATGAATATCTTATTTGCAGTCACTAGTCAGCTTAGCTTGGACCACGAATAACTGGAAGGACAATAAGTTTGGAGAGATTGTATATCAAGTATTGATTGTATTCCCACTTGCTATGAAAATTACCCGATAATTTTGATTGATTTGGTCGGCGAGCATTGAGTGTATGAAATTTACCAACATCTCGAGCAGGATGTAACACAAGGTCAAATTTTAAGCGGACTTTTAACAGTTTTAAATACAGAGTTTTCATCTCTAAATGTTGCCTATATATATATATATATATATATATATATATATATATATATATGATTTTTGGATGTTTGTTTTTTAGAAGCATTGTTGATAAAGTATATATTGTATTTTTGCTTGAAGGCAATTACAATGCATGTATCGCATAAAATTCGATACTTTTTTTTTTTATAGAAAATGAATTTGACAAGTGTAATCCCGGCAAAGGATCGCTCGTGTGTAGAACATCGTACAGACTGTTTCGACTTTATTAAATCTCATCAGCGATGTATACTAACGACTTCCCTCCGACAGAAATCGAAGTTCATTTTCTATAAAAAAAAAAGTATCGAATTTTATGCGATACATGCATTGTAATTGCCTTCAAGCAAAAAATATTATATATATATATATATATATATATATATATATATATATAAGCATCTGACTCCCGTTTTAGAAAAAATTAAGCTGTCACTGTGGCTTCGTAGTTCACACCAAGGTTGGGCTAGTAGCACAATCGAGAAAACACAAATAAAATATCTTCTTGATAGCATTTACAGCGAGAGAGGAAACGCATCACTCACTCCTGATCCTCATTTATCGCTTATGATAGGTGAGTCCACCATATATACGTATATATATATATATATATATATATATATATATATATATATATATATATATGTGTGTGTGTGTGTGTGTGTGTGTGTGTGTGGTCAATTTCTTAAGTGGGGTTTAGCCGGTTTGAATCCAGAGGTTTCCTTCTAAACTGTTTACCTAGCCAAGGTCAAAGAGTCCAGTCTGCCCTACTATTTACCCATAGCTGGAGTGATAGTAGTTGGGTATTAGTGACATGTGAAATGTAAACAGCCTCGTCAAGGATTTATACTCGGGTCAACAAGTCCAGTTCCTACGATTCTAACCCTTCCACCATGCGCCTCCATAGATACCCTATATATATTTCATTTTTTTTTTACTTTGATCCTCAGTAAGCTAAGCTTAATAAATATCGAGACGCACCCCGTGGTGTAATGGTTAGCAAACTAGTCTCGCAGATCCATAAGTACCGAATAGTGAGTTCGATCCTCGCTGAATGATCCATACTGTGAATTTATGTCATATTGAACTCATGGTGAACGGATTGGGTGTCCCATCGTGGTGTAATGGTTAGCAAGCTAGTCTCTCTCATCTGTACTTCTATTGTTCCTTGCTTTCTTTTTCTTTCTTTATTCTCTATTTACAATAACTTATTCATCTATCCTTTTTATCTCTTGAATCCAGAGGTTTCCTTCTAAACTGTTTACCTAGCCAAGGTCAAAGAGTCCAGTCTGCCCTGCTATTACCATAGCTGGAGTGATAGTAGTATATCTTTACTCTTTTCCTCCGAAATTCTCTTTCTTTATTTCATTTATTCATTCTTTCTTTCCTTTTTTGTCTTTTTTGTCTCATTTATCTAAATGACATCTTTTATTCTATTCATTTTTATTTACTTTTTCTTTCTTTCTTTTTCTTTCTTTCTTTCTTTCTCTATTTATTCATTTCCGTCTCTCTCTCTCTCTTTCTTTCTTTCTTTCTTTCTTTCTTTATTTATTTATTTATTTATTTATCCCCCCCTCTCTCTCTCTTTCTCTCTCTCTCTTTCTTTCTTTCTTTCTTTCTCTCTCTTTTTTCTCTCTCTCACAAGTCTCCGTTCCAATGCTTATTGTATCTATATCGCTTTCTTTGAAACTCTTGCCTGTACTACATTTATGCTTTCTCCATTCATCTTCCGTTGATATCCCCCCACTCTCTCTCTCTCTCTCTCATAATCTTCCTCTCCCCCTCCCCTCTCTCTCTTTCTTTCTCTATCTTTCATTATCTCCCCTTCTCTCTCTTTCTCTCTTTATCCCATTATTTTTCTTTAGCATTTCTTCCCTGTTGACATAGAACATGATCGACTTTAAAATGAGGAATAAACTTTCCAGCTAAATGATTTTAAAAGAAGATAAAGAATTTTCTCTCAAAAATGAGAACATTGAAAATAATGGCCGAATGTTATTCGAATATACAAACCCAAGAGAAATAAACAACCGCGGAAAATTAAAACGCGCGAAAAGGGAGATAATCACTTTTGTTTTAAATACTTTCTAACGACAGAAATGATTTTTATCGTTTGTTCTTTTCTTGCATCGTTTTTTGTCTTACAAATTAAATTCACTTGGTGGTGATATCTGTCAATATATATATATATATATATATATATAAATATATATATATGAATGGGTCTGTTTTGGGAATGATAAACGTTGAGATGTGATCAAAGCTAAGAAAATAACATCATCATTGTGGAAACGTGTCGACCTGCAGAGTTGGGCGTCTTGCCTTCTGTCAGTGGAAGCCATTAAGAGTGAACATATACGTCTGTTGAAATCATCAGAAATCCTCTTCGTTCAATCAGCACGGAAATTGGTGGGTTAATGAAAGTCGTCAGTCGTGGCACGTGTGGGAACATACCTTGGGCGACGTGTGTGGTTGGTTAATAATAATAATAATAATAATAATAATAATAATAATAATAATGATAATATGTTTCCTCTCTTATTTTCATTCTTTTTTTTTTTTTTGTCTTTTATAATTTTTAAGGAAATGTCATGCTAAGATTCGTGGGAAGATTGAACGTTTTATTTTTGAAGAAATCCGCAAAAGTGAGCGAAACCAAACATATTTCTCAGTTTTGAGTCATTCTGGGTTTTAAAAAAATGATTATTATTAAATAGAATTATTCATACTAGCAGGACCTGTGGATACACCACAATATGATAATTTGATTTTTAAAACGTTTGATATTTCTTTATTTAATCATTCATTTATCTATCTGTAATAGATATCAGGTTTTATTATTTCGAGTGCAATATTATAAAATGAAAACAGATATTATTTATTTACTAGCAGGACCTGTGGATATACAACAGTATGATAATTTAATTCTTACAACGTTTGATATGTTTACTTAAGAGCTCTTGCGAATAGTTCAATATGTATAAAGTATAATAATCTTGATTTAACTCTCTCTCTCTCTCTCTCTCTCTCTCTCTCTCTCTCTCTCTCCTCTCTCTCTCTCTCTGTTTTGTCAGTATTTCCTTCTTTTCAACTGTTCCTTATGTTTGCTTGAAATAGATTAGCATTATCGCTTCCGCAGTCTCGCCTGTCTCTCAAACTTTCCCAAACTCTCTTTCTTCCTTTTTTCTTATTATGTTTCTATGTAGCATGTCCTTTTTATTCCCTTTCTTTATAATAAATACGGAATGATCCATTATTTAGCTAAAGTAACGACACTCTTAAGATATAAGAATTCATCGGATAAGTAACACCAGATAATCAGGATTTACATTTTTCATTTCATCTTGGACGATTTGGTCGGTCTGATTTTTAATCAGAGAGTGTTGCAAGATGATAACGGTCTGTTCCTTGCAATTAAGGAACACGAATATTAAAATATAGATTAGATTAGAATTCTTGAAATCATAAAAATGCATTCAAGTTACTGGCATTAAGTACATTTGCTTACAGTTTAGATCAATTAATAGAATTGTTAGAATTGCAAAGTTCAGGGTTCGAAACCTGTCCCTACCAACTCAGCGCATTAGTAACACTGCTTGGGTAATCTGATGTATGTTGTAAAGCATCTGGTAGCTGAAGGTATGCGGAATACTCGAACTCAGGAAAATATATCTCCATGGTCAAAAACTATCAAAAAGTTGATAGATTTCCTCACCCTTCAGCTGAAACTGACAATAGGTAACCCCGTAGATGATACTTATCTAGTATGATTAATGGGAAAATTGGATATGTTTAATTTCGAAGAAATCCGAAAAATTGAGTGAAAAATTGAGTGATACTACTCATTAGGATAATTCTTAGAAATTAATTAGTACTTGCTTGGTACGATTTTACGGCATCTCAACTCTTTTTGGGTTATTTTATGCCGAAGACATTTTGTTCTAATCAGGATTAATGGGTATTCAAAATTTTTTTAACTTATCTTTTTCTATTTAGACCATAAATGGAACCCTGACAGGCATTACCACTCCAGGTCTGAGTGAACCTGAAAGTAATGGCGATGAAGGGGTACTCCACACTCCACAGAGCTCCAAAATTGGAACTTAACCATTACATGCAATTTAACCCATAACAAAGTTCAGTCGGTAGAGCGTTCGGCTAGGAATCACAAGGTTCCTCGTTCGATTCCGGCCCTCGCCAACTCAGCGTATGAGTAGCACAGGGACCTGCGAAGTAAAATGAGGAGCGCTCCACATAAGATGTTAAAATAATCTCCTTGGTCTAGCGCTAGCGAAAAGTGGATAGACTCTCTGGCTGATACCGATATTAGGCTGCCTATATGAGGAATTCAGGGGGGGTAAGTCAGCGATATAACAAATACAAAGTGCTCAATATTAAGTAGAGCAAATTTATTATAAAATGGGTACAAGAGATAACCTACTCAAGTTTCACCGTAAGGATCTTCAGGGTTAAATCCACTGAATTAATCGAGACGCCGATTAAATTAGTGATTTACCCTTAAGTTCCTTATGGTGAAACTCGAGTAGGTTATCTCTGTACCCATTTTATAATAATATATATTATATATATATATATAAACGAAATAGACAGAAAGCGGGTTTAATGAACAAGACGGCTTGAAACCGACAATTACACAGAAATGGAAGATGTCGCTTTGTCATCATAAAAATGTCATGATTACTTACCAAAGGTTTACGCAAGATATGACCTTTCTAAATTGGGCGGACATGTGAGGATATCCCGCCTGACTACATGTCTTTGGTACGTCGGATCAACAATGAAAACAGGTAAGACAATCTGATACGAACGAAGTGTCGATAAGGATGCGTGGGTTCGTTGCTCTCTTTATATGTTTATAAATACGTAGCTGAAGAGATTTGCTGCAGATAACCCCTATCAGTGCTTTCACGGTATCTTTAAACATATGTTTCAATCAGCGCATATTTGTCAGTCTATGCATGGGGACGGATACCCTGATATTTATATTCACGGGCGTCCAATCGTGGTATGATGGTTATCAAGCTAGTCTCGCATATCCATTACTGATAGAGGCGCGTGGTGTAATGGTGAGAGTCGTAGGAAATGGACTAGTCGACCCGAGTTCATTTCCTGGACGAAGTTATTTGCATTCCACATGGCGCTAATGCCCTTGGAAAAGGTATGAATCCAATTCATATTGTAAATAGCAGGGTAGACTTGGCTCGTTAGCCATAGATAGGCAACCAGTCTAGGAGAAGGAATTCTCTGAATTCAAAAGATGTTACACCCCACTTAGGGCCGGGTTAGCTCAGTCGGTAGAGCGTTCGGCTAGAAACCACAAGGTTCCTAGTTCGATACCCGCCCTCGCCAACTCAGCGTATGAGTAACACAGGGAACTGTGCGGTAAAGTAAGGAGCTGATGGTAGGTGTGGCGCTCCACCTCAGACGCAAAAATAATCTCCTCGGTCTAGCGCTAGTGAAAAGGGGATAGACTCCCTCGCTGCATGGCTGATACCGACATTAGGCCGCCCCGACGACATTACTTTTTTTACACCCCACTTAAAAATTGTCCTTGTATCGCATCCTGCTTGTGCGGAGGGATTGGTAATATATTTAAATTACTGCTGAATAGCGAGTTCGATTCTCGCTAGTTGCCACATACTTCCGACCTTGTGTCACATCTTATCCGTGGCGAAGTAGAATGCCCTACTATTTATCCATAGCTGGAAGGAGAATACTTTCGCGAAGGTATTATCACTATATGAAATGCAACCAGCCTCGTCCAGGATTTAAATCGTATTGCCGTATCCATCCTCTACGATGATAACAATTACAATGGGCGGGTTAGCTCAGTCGGTAGAGCGTTCGGCTAGAAACCACAAGGTTCCTAGTTCGATTCCGGCCCTCGCCAACTCAGCGTTATGAGTAGGACAGGGATGTATGCGGTAAAGTAAGGAGTTGATGGTAGGTGTGGCGATGCGCCACACCTACCATCACAGATGCAAAACAATATCCTTGGTCTAGTGATAGTGAAAAGGGGATAGACTCCCTCGCTGATTGGCTGATACCTACATTAGGCCGTCCCGACGACTTTATTTACTTCTTTATAATTTTAAAATACATTGATAGGTTTGTGAAATAAACGTTTACCAGAGGGACCTGTGGATATTCCATAGTATGATAATTTGATTATTACGTTTCATATGCTTACATAAGAGCTATTTCGAAATAGTTCAATATGTAAAAAGTACAATAATCTTCATTCAACTCTCTTTCTTTCTTACTTTCCTTCTTTTCATTATGTTCGATTGAAATAGATTAGCATTAGCGCGTCTGTGCGTTCGCTCATCTCTCTGTCTCCCCCTACTCTCTTTCTTTTTTCTTATTATACTTTCTGTGTAGCATGTGCTTTTTCTTCCCTTCTTTCTTTATAATAAAAACGGAATTGTCCATTATTTAGCTGACATGACGACACTAATAAGAAATAAGAATTCAGCCGATAAGCAGCACCAGATAATCAGGATTTACATTTTTGCATTCCACCTGGGACGATTTGGTCGGTCTCATTTTTACGCCGAGTGTGTTGCAGGATGATAACGTTTGAAAGGTTAAGAACATGAATATTAATAAATAGATGCGATATATCTGTAAATTATTTTCATTAAGAATATTTATTTGAAACTATAATTGTTTACTAAGGATTATTAATAGTTAATTGAAACCATGTAACTGGACGATTTGGAAGGTCTTATTTTTAACAAGAGGGTTCTTGCAAGACGATAAGGGTCGTACTTTTTAGGAACACGAGTATATATATATATATCAACCCCTCCGCACGAGCAGGGTGGGACACATGGTCAATTTCTTAATGGAAGTTCAACAGGTTTGAATTAAGAGTTTTCCTTCTCATAGACTGGCTACCTAGTCAAGGTTAAAGAGCCCAGTCTTCCCTGCTATTTGCCCATAGCTGGAGGCTGACTTGGATTCATACCTTTCCCAATGTATTAGCGCCATGTGAAATGCAAACAGCTTCGTCCAGGAATTGAACTCGGGTCGACGAGTCTATTTCCTACGACTCTAACCATTAGACCACGGCCTCCATTACTATATAAATGCCTACTGACACTAACCCAGTGAAAAAATAAAAGCGAGATAACAAAAACAAAAGCAAACGTGTGTGTATTAAATTTTAACAAACAGTATAAAATCTGTCAGATACGTTCTATGAAGTAGATGTGTATGAATTACACTGACATCAAAACAGGAATGCGCATGTGCAGTGACGACGCTGTGAAAGAGAAGGAGGCAAATAAAAAATATAATGTTTGACAGAATAGTGACAGATGAGGACATTTTGACCGCCGTAATCTGCCACCACCAGACGCCATGTTTGTTGGGGAAGCATTTTTTTTTTATTTTGTAAGAAGCTTGTTCAAAAAGTTGCAAGTCGATGTGAGAACATGTTCTGATTATGACTCTCAAATGTAACCGGTGGTGAGGCTCCGGTTTTGATGATCTGGGGAGTGTGGAGTACCCCTTCGTTTCCGTTACTCTCATGTCTACTCTGACCCGGAGTGGTAGTACTTTCTTACAGTCTCGTCTATGGTTCAAATGGCTCAAATGGACCTGTTTAATATTATCTGTATTCGATTTTATTACTTGATGCAATATAACTGTAAATTATTTTATTAAGAATAACTACTTGAAGCTATAGTGTCGGTTTAGCCCAGACGGTAAAGTGTCTGACTAGGAAACACAAGGTTCGATACCGGCCTTCGCCAACTCAGCGTATGTATATTTACCAACACCTCCGCACGAGTAGGATATGACACAATGTTAATTTCATTAAGCAGAGTTTAACAGGTTTGAATTCAGAGTTTTTCTTCTCCTAGACTGGTTACCTACCCAAGGTTAAAGAGCCCAGTCTGCGCTGCTATTTACCCATAGCTGGAGGGAGAAATGGATTCATACCTTTCCCAATGGTATTAGCGCTATGTGAAATGCAAACAGCGTATGAGTACCTTAGGGATCTGTGCAGTAAAGTAAGAAACTGATGGTAAGTTTGGTGCTCCACCTCAGATACCGAAAACGATCTCCTTGATCTAGCCCTAGTGAAAAAGGGATATACGCCCTCGCTGTCTGGCTTATACCGACTTGAGACCACCCCGACGAAATAATTGTTTAATAAGGATTATCATTAGTTACTGTGAATCATATAACTGTGTGCAAAAATGACTATTGTTAAATAGAAATCATTATTAAAACCGGATCATAACTATTGTAAGAAACTCGTTTTGTTAAATACCGTATGCATTTTTAGCCAGAGGTTGTTGTAAGATGATAACGTTCGAAAGGTTAAAGAACATGAATATTAATAAATAGATGCGATATATCTGTAAATTATGTTTATTAAGGATATTTATTTGAAACTATAATTGATTACTAAGGATTATTTATAGTTAATTGAAACCATGTAACTGGACGATTTGGAAGGTCTTATTTTTAACAAGAGGGTTTTTGCAAGACGATAAGGGTCGTACTTTTTAGGAACACGAGTACATATATATATACCAGCCCCTCCGCACGAGCAGGGTCGGACACATGGTCAATTTCTTAAGGAAAGTTTAACAGGTTTGAATTAAGAGTAAACGCTGCCTATATATATATATATATATATATATATATATATATATTATATATATATATAAACAATTTTTGTAGAGCTGAATTTATATATAATTTTTTAAAATAACATACTTTATGGATCAGCAATTTTGAATAGTAAAAAAAAAGAGAGCGAAAGAAAAAGGAGAAAATTAAGGGCCCTTTCTCCTTTTTTCTTTCGCTATCTTTTCTTTTTACTATTCAAAATTGCTATCAATAAAGCATATTATTTTTTAATTATATATATATATATATATATAATATATATATATATATATATATAGAGAGAGAAGAGAGAAGAGAGAGAGAGAGAGAGTGAAAGTGAGAGAGAGAGAGAGATAGATAGATAGATAGATAGATAATCGAGATTTTCGTTACTTTTTGACATTGTATTCTGAAAAAAAAAATACGTTCCATTCATTCATCATTTTTATCTTGGTAAATACAGCTTTAAAATTGGTACTTTTTTGACACTGAAAAAAAATAAATGAATAGAACGTTATTTTTTTTAGAATACAAGGTGTGTCAGAAAGTGCAAAAAATCTCGATACTTTTTTGAGACATCTTACATATATATAAATATGTGCGTGTTTCTCTCTCTCTCTCTCTCTCTCTCTCTCTCTCTCTCTCTCTCTCTCTCTCTTCTCTCTCTCTCTCTCCTCTGTGTGTGTGTGTGTGTGTGTGTGTGTGTGTGTTGTACAGAAAGGAAGTAATCTTCCGAATTTAGAGTAATTATCTGCCCTGAAAATCAGCATTCTTTATTTTAACTTTTATTTGAGCTCGAACACTCGAACACTCTTTTAAACATGAACCTGATTTACGTAACCAGGATACCTTATTTATATATTTTTATCTAAAGTTTTCTTTAAAAAATGATGAGGCGTCCTCATCTCTGAAAAACTTGTATAGGGCATTATTTTTTTTATTTCGCTCATAAACTTATAACACAAACCATATGAGCTTGATTACGTCTATATAATAAACAAACACGAATCTGTGCAAGTCAAAACTGTCAGGAACTCTGATTCCAGTGTTGATTAAGTAAATTTATTATTAGCTTAAGAGTTTGTTCATGACTGGACATATATCCCGCTAAACTAAATCTGGATTTATTAAAAATTTTACTAATGAGATATTTTTTCTCCATTTCTAGCGTCTACAAAAATGGATACAGTTAATGTTATGTACTAGCAAAAATATGCACCCACCGGGCGTAAGTATTTAAATTTTAATCTTATAAAATATATTAAATTAGAAAGAGTAACAAACTAAATAAGAACGTCTATAAAAAGATCACATTTATTTTAAATAATTTTCATATTGTTTTTTATATAAAACTATTCATAGAATTGATTTTAATACGTTGGAAAATAAAACAATAATATTAGAGATTAATAACATCAAGTAATTATTTATTAAACCCGGTTTTCTTAAAAACAGTATGTAAATTAACCATACCATATATTATATAAACCTTTATTTCTTAGTGATATATAAGACACATTGCATAATTTTAAACGCACTAATAACCTTCAGGTCGGGGTCCGGTGGTTTCGGCCACTGGACTATTAGTGATAATTAACAGCGTTGATCCTAGGGGGCTACCCCCCCCCAGGTAACACCTGCCTCCTTGATTTAAAGGGATAGGACTGAGTTTATTGCTCAGTGCATAAGGCATCCTCCCTTGAGCTGGAATGCCGACGGGATTGACTCATTTGTTGCACCCGCAATCTCGAGCTTCGGCTAGTGGTTGGTCCCACATTAAAAGACCTTATGTCATACCCGCAAACGTGGTATGCGAGGTAAATATGCTAATAACATAGGCTTGGGGGAGGGGGGCGTGGAATCTAACTCAGATTTTTATAGACGCATCGATAATAAATAAAATTCATTCTATGTATTGTTTATTTTGACTTTAAATACTCATTTATAAACTTACGCAATTCCTGAGGGTTCTGTGACGTAAGCTGTGACGCATTTTCGGCCTCAGACAGTCAGATACCGAATCTCCATTATAATAAGATTAAATGAACGATGTTCAAATCTGGGCGAGGCTAACTATATCTTTGTTCACCTGCAAAAACGTAGTTGGAAAATTGATTAGATTTTACGGCATGTCAATCCTTCTTGGTTTATTTTATGCTGAAGAGATTTTGTTATATTCATTCTTGGTTGATATTCACATTTTTTAACACAATTTTAAAAAATAGATTGTTAGTCCCCGTTGTTTGATCTATTTAACGCGTAGATGGGTTCGGTGGGACTGAGAGGGATAAAAGGGATACTCCTCAGACCTCCAGAATTGAAACTTCACCACTAAATGCAGTTTTACGTCATACTCAGGACACTAAGACCTTCAGGCACCGCCTTCTAGAAAATGTATGATAAAACGAGTTATAGGTGGCCTTAAGGGTAATATGGCTGAGACAATCATATCGGTTCTAGGGCATGACGTGACCAGCCAATTGATCGGAGGGGGCATCTCCGACTGTCCTTCTAGCTTAAGTAAGGGCCAAAGTGGAATAATGTACCCGCCAGGACTTCGCCCTTAAGCATTATGAGTCGCCACCCACCGCCAACAAGTGGTCACATTAGGGGGATTTTAACCCTCTTCAGAGATGCAGTCGGTGTATTCTACTGTCCCAGCCGACAGTGCTGGAAAAGAAATAAAGAGAAACATGCACGAATCAGAATAAATTATGGTTGTTTTTTGTTTTTTTTAAATAGGCACATCAACAACCCTTTTCGGGTCATTTAATGTCAAAACAATCATCGATGTTGCTTAAAAGGTTACCAATCTAAATGTTGGACAGGCTCACCGCTGCTTAACTTCCGGTGCTCTCAACTCGACGTGACCGCTAGTTGGATCTAAATTTGAGATATCTTTCATTGCTTCCCCTTTACTCAACCGTTGGTTTGGGCTGGTTGGCTGGTTGACTGATTGGAGTTTTACAGCATATCAACTCTTCTAGGATATTCAAAGATAAATCATGTATATAACAGTCTTGTATGCTTAAACGTCAATTTTTAAAAAACGAAAGGGCAAACTGTGGACTTACACCGAACCAAATAACACAAAAGCACAATTAGACTACGTCCTAATGAATAAAAAATGGATAAACAGTGCTATGAACTGCGAAGCATACTCCTCTTTTGAAGGAGTATCCTCCGATCACAGAATAGTCACAGCAAAATTACGTTTAAGTCTACATAGATTTGTTTTCATCATGTCACGCAATTTGCACGGATACCCATGACGATCTCACGCCAACCTTCCCTATCATTCATCGACTCTTGGAGCTTCTCCGCGCAGCAGCCCTCATCCCTACATAGTTGGTTAATGTAGATCCTGGCTGGGCGGCCCACATTAGCGTGCCCATGTGCTGGCTTCCACAGTAGTATGTCACTTACGAGCTCGTCCTTGCTTCTCCAGCAGTGTCCTGCATATCTAGCCCGTCTTACTCGTATGGTCTGTGAGACGGGGTGGGCAGGCGGCCATACAGTTGCTTTTTTATGGGGTTTTGCTTCCACGACTTATTCAGGACCGCTCACAGCATTCTCGTGCAGCTCCCATCCAGCTTATTCTCAAGGCGCTTCGTTAGGCTCCAGGTGGTACAGCCATACAGCAGCACCGACACAACCACAGCCTGGGAGAATCGTCTCTTTAGCTTGTCGGGGAGATCGGATTTCCATATGATTGATAATTTGTTGGTGGCCAACCATGCCTTCAAAGAGCAAATCAGTAAATCAGTACAATATTTATATTGCTTCCATTGTTTCTCCATCAGTTTTCATCACGAGCATGGTATATTTTTCGTGGCCAAATTCCATATCAATACCCTGACTGCATATTCTGATGGTTTGTACAAAGGTTTTTTCACACCTGCATTATACAGGGATCTTTCAAGGTAGTCTGAGTGACAGCAAGTCTCCCCGAGTCTCTTGGACTCTTCTGAGTATTTTAGCCTATCTTAACAATGCTGTTCTCTGGATGGTCTTGATTCTTCCTCTGATTTTCAATTCCGCCTGTCTCCTTTCCAAAAACTTGGTGACCATTCCAAGGGCATTATCTACTATTGGTACAACGAACATCGAATGAATATAGACTACGGAGATTGTTTTTTCTGAGGTGGAGCGCTACACCTACTATCTGCTATTAGATGCTTTACCACACAAATCAGATTACCCAAGCTTAGCTACTCGTAGCCTGGGTTGGTGATAACCGGCATCGAACCCAGAATCCTGCGATTCTTAGGCGACTGCTCTATCACCTGAACTAAGCCAATCAAATAGGGTACAATTATAACCTTGTAAAATCTGCGTTATTGAATAGACCTTAAAACTGGCACCATTGGCAGCGAGGTTAATACATACCAGATGAATCAGAAATAAGCTGGAATAATAAACAGAGGCAAATAATCTAATATTTTCGCATATATATATATATATATATATATATATATATATATATATATATATATATATATATATATATATATATATATATATATATATATATATATATGCAAAAAATATTATTTATATATATATATATATATATATATATATAATTGGATGAAAGAGCAATGAAGGAACAGGACATGCTGGGTTATAAAACGAAATTATGCAGCGTCTGACGTTTTAAAGATGGCTGTCTCCGATAGCAACGCTTTTCAGCACTTTGTATTTATGTAAATATCAGAGATTGTGCCGAGTGGACCCTTCATCCTGCTGTGGCGCTTCTGTTTGATTATCTGCAAAAATTATTGCGCCTCGGAGCCTTTCATCGCTTTCAGATTTTACTGGGACCTGGCTCGGTGATTTACGCTACATTCAAATCAACAACTTCCGGTCTGAAGAAGTAGTTTAGTGTTAAAAACACACTAAAGTAGTTTACTGCCAAGGTTATGAATACTAAGATCCCTAATACTACTACAACTACTACTACAAGCAATAACAACAGTAATACAAGGGGAATGACCCCACGGCGTAGTGGCAAACGTACTGGACTGCGACATCGTCGTTGCACCATTACGTCCACAACTAATGATCTTAAGAAATATATAAACTCCCTCATCTTTCAAGCTATGGGTTAAATAGTATCCTTACTATTGTCCGCCCTGTCGGCTGGGACGTTAGAATGCACCGACTGCAGTGGGGTAAGACTCCCCCAATGGGGCCACCTGTTGGTCGTGGGTGGAAACCCGTGATGCTTAAGGATAGAACCCAGGTGGTTGAGCAGTCCATGACTTGCAATACTCCACTTTGGCCCTTTTTGGGGCTAGACGGGCAGTCGAAGAGGCCCCCTCCGATCAATCGGCTGGTCATGTCAAGCCCTAGCACCTATATGATTTTCCAGACACTATTGCCCTTATGGCACGCCGCAACCCTTTTTATCCTATGGGTGCTAGAAGGCGGTGGCTGAGGGTCTACATGTCCTGGATGACGTTAAACTCTGATGGTGAGGTTCCAATTTTATTGGTTTGGGGAATGTAGAGCATCCCTTCATCACCATTACTCCCTGGTCCACTCTGACCCGAAGTGGTAGTACCTGTTAGGGTCCCATCTGTGGATTAAATAGAAAAATGTGTTTATAAAAAACATTGAGTATCCATTAAGAATGACTTTATTTTAAAAGTTTGTCGGCATTAAATGACCCACTGAGGTTGATATACGGTAAAACAAACCAAACCAAACCAAACCAAACCTACTCTTATACTTTGGCATTAAATATCCCACGAAGGTTGATAAGTCATTAAACAAAGAAAACGAAACCGAAACCAAATACAACTACTACTACTAATACTAATAAAAATCTTTTTACAATGGAGATTCAAACCAACAACTTCCGGTTTGAAGAAATAATTTAGTATTAGAAAATACTAAATCAGTTTACTTCTAAATTTATGAATAATAAGATCCTAATGTTCTGGGTATGACGTCAAACTATCTGATGGTGAGGTTCCAATGCTGGAGCTCTAGGGAATGTGGAGCACCCTTTCATCACCATTGCTTCTTGGTCCACTCTGTCCCGGAGTGGTAGTACCTGTTAGGGTCCCATCCATGGGTTAAATAGAAAAATGTATTAATAAAAAAATGAGTATGCATTAAGAGTGAATTTACTTCAACACTTTGTCGGCATTAAATGACCCATTGAGGTTGATATGCCGTAAAACATAACAAAACAAACAAGCAAAACTAAGATCCTAATTACTCCTACTTCTACTACATGAAAAATAACAACAATACAGGGGGTGTCAACGTGGTGTAGTGGATAACATACTGGACTGCGACATCCTAGTCACGGTATTATGTTCACAGCTCGTGGTCTTAGGAAATGTATAATCTCCCTCATCTCCCAAGCTATGGGTTAAATAGTATCACTACTGTTCTTCTACAAGGATGGCTTTGGCATTAAATAACCCACGAAGGTTGATATACCATTAAAAAAGAAAACCAAACCGAAACCAAATACTAGTATGATTACTATTACTACTAATAATAATCTTCTTGTAATTCAGATTGTGTGTTTATCTATAACCGAAACTACTAAAGTCACAATTCACTTAGTTATTTACGTCACATTCTCCATTATTCTATTTCGTTAAACCTTAATTATTAATAAAATGGTTTTACATTATTAATACTATTGACAATATCTGCATACTAATAACATGCAATTGTACTTATATATAAAGCAAAATAGTTATTTACAGTGTGATCAAGAAGTCTATTAATATTAGAAATTTGATTCTACTAAACATGTGCTTAGTATTATGGATTTCTAATTGTTTGGTTTTATCTTAATGAATATGAGCAAAAATCTCGGGAATAAATCTTAAAATAAATCCATTATCAAAAAGAAATAACTGTAATTTTATTCTTTACTTCCTATTTTAACTAAATAGTTAAATTAGGAAAATTTAACAATGAAAGACGGGGGTAATGGAAAAGTAAGTTTCTGTTGTTCTATTGTTCGATTATACACCTTTTCCATTTCAAATCTTTTTTATCTGCATTCTTGTTTAATTTCATTAGCCTTTCTAATTTAATATAATATTTTATTAACATTAAAACTTAAATAATTGCATATGCTAGTAATAATAATACATATTGATACTCGAGTTCCTTTTTTATACGACCGTTATCATCTTGCAACGCCTGGTGGTTAAAAATGGGACCGTACAAATTGTCCAAGATTAAAATGCAAAAATGTAAATCCTGTTTATCTGGTGTTGATTATGCATCGAATTTTTATTTATTATGAGTGTCAGCACCATAGTTAGATAATAGTCCATTCCGTTTTTATTATAAAGAAAGAAAAAGAAGAAAAAGGACATGCTGCACTGGAAAATAACAAGAAAGAAAGAACCAAAGAAAGAAAGAGAGAGAGTAGGGAAAACTGAGAGAAAGGGGTGTGAAAGCAGAAGCGTGCTAGTCGGTTTGAATTGAACATGATAAAAAGATGAAAAGAAGAAGAAAGAGAGAAAGAAGGGGAAAAAAGAGAGACAGAGAAACGTAGAGATAATCAATATTATTTACTTTTTATATATTGAACTATTTGGAAACAGCTCTTAAGTAAACATATTTGTAAATAATTAAAGTATCTTTGTCTAATCTAAGGAAAAGTAAAATTCTGAATTCAAACTTGTTAACAACCGCTTAAGAAATTGATTCTATCCTGCTCATGTGGAGGGATTGGTACCCCCCCACACATATATATATTATATATATATATATAATATATATATATATAATATAATAATATATAATATCCCAGATGTCAATTTGAAATTTATTTTTATTATGAAACGGAATTAACGGGTATTTTTTGGTAGAGTTTAGAGAAAAAACAACACACACACACACACACACACACACACACACACACACACACACACACACACACAATACACACATATATATATATATAACGTGTGTCATAAAAGTATTGAAGCTGTATTTACCAAGCTAAAAATGAACAATGAATAAAACATTAATTGTTTTTCAGAATATATTAAGTGTCAAAAAGTGCGAGTTTGAAGCTGTATTTACCAAGATAGAAATGAACAATGAATGGGATATTCATTTTTCAGAATACAAGATGGGTCAAAAAGTAAAAAATCTACATACTTTTTTAACAAATCTTATATATATATATATATATATATATATATATATATTATATATATATATATATGGAGTTTACTGAGGAAGTCAGAAATGTTACTGTTTTACTCGAATCCAAATGTACTTTTCTAAATTGATAATAGCTTATACGATTGATTAATTGATTTTAATGGTATGTCAACCCACCAAGGGTAATCTTATGCCTTGAGGTTTGGAAATCACGTAACTACATTGTACATTTATCTGTACATTTTTACCTAGTTGGATAATTTTTTTTTTGTACATTGTTACATAACATCAAGTATTCCTCTCAAATAGAAATATTTTGCACAAATATTTATTTGACCGATAGATGAGACCCCAACAGGTAGTACCCCATCCGGGTCTAAACTCCCTTGATAGAATTATTGCTTAAACAAGGACAAGCTGTTACTGCCTAACATTTAGGAGAAAAATGAAATTTTTATTTGTTTGTTTCTTTCATCATCATCATCATCATCATCATCATCATCATCATCAAGTCTTATTGACGACACGAATTCCCTTGACTCTTTCTCGTCGTCCTTACCTATCGCAGCTGAATAATCCTCAGCATGGCATCCAGTGTCCGCATATGGTTGTTGTATTTAACTCTTTTGCTAGTCTGACAATGTTGATGTGTCCATGTTTAGGGGTTCACAAGAGAACATCCCTTTTATGTTCGTCTCCTTACTTCTCCGGCAATGTCCAGCATGTCTTGTTCGTCTTAATCTTATGGTTTGTGTGATAGGAAGTAAATGGCCCTACTGCTTTTTTGCGGGATGCTGCTTCCAAGACTTATACACTGTATCCTTGTATTATTCCATCTAGCTTTTTCTCAAAGCGTTTCCTTAGAGTCCAAGTGGCCAATGGTCATATATTTATTTACTAAGCTTAGCTTGGATGTGGCACAAGGCCAGAAGTACCCACTGAGAATCGAACTCATTAAAAATGGTCTGATAAGCTAGCTTGCTAACCATTAGGCTAGATGAGGTGCCCTTATTTAAATGCATAGATTAGATGTGGCACAAGGCCAGAAGTATGGGGCGTCCAATAAGAATCGAACTCACTAACGACGAGGTGCAAATCTACATTGCTAACCATTATACCAAATGAGATGCCCAGCCAACGGTCATATAAAAAAATGAAAAATTCGTTGATCTATATATTAATACTCGTTTCCTTTAAATGTGCAACCGTTATCATCTGGCATCACCCTCTGGTTAAAAATGAGATCGTCCAAATCATGTCATTACTCTTACTTTATATTTGTGTAAATTAAAAGTAAAGTCTGCGGAGGGGAGATCTATCGTTGGCCTCGGCCAAATAACGGAAGAGTCAGGGAGGCTGATTCAGTTGTTATGAGAGTCTTCACCTCAGCTAAATAATTGACCATTCCCTTTTTATTATAAAGAAAGAAAGAAAAGAAAAAGGACATGCTACACAGAAAAATGGATTGTCCTCATTGGTCCATCATGGAACTCGTGGTCCATCATGGAACTTTGAACCTAACCCTTTATTCAACCCACGGGTGTATCCTATTCTTATTCCTCTAACTATAGCTGGGGTACAGATGTTTAGCTGTGTTAATTATTATATTATGTTCCTGTCGCCTTTGACCAGGATTGACTAAAGATTACTCTCATATAGAACTGTCTTAACCCGACGCCTTTATCCACTACGCTATGTGTTCAATTGGACAATTCAGTATGAATTCGGCTGAAACGTTGTACAGATAACAATAAAGATGAGGACAATAGTCCGAATAATCCAAATTATGATAATTATCTCTAAAATTCAGAGAAATAGAAAGGTTGACATGTTATATAATAAATAAATAAAAAAAACAAAAACAAACAGTAACTTCACACCATAAACTTGTGCCCTTGCAAGACGAAATATATCGAGACTGAGTTTCCTACCCATATATATATATATATATATATATATATATATATATATATATATTATATATATATATATACCAACCCCTCCGTACGAGCAGGATGCGACACAAGGTCAGTTTCTTAAGCGGAGTTTAACAGGTTTCAATTCAGAAATTTCCTTCTCATAGACTGGTTACCTAGCCATGGTTAAGAGCCCAGTCTGTCCTGCTATTTACCCATAGCTGGGGGGAGAATTGGATTAATAACTTTCCCAAGGGTATCAGCGCCATGTGAAATGCAAACAGCTTTGTCCAGGAATTGAACTCGAGTAGACGAGTCCATTTCCTACGACTTTAACCATTACACCCCGCGGCTCCTGCCCATATAGGTACAATCTTCTTGGGTTTATTTACTAAACAATACCGGATATATAAGTTTATATCATCAGTTGCATTTGAATCTCTTCAAGGGGAAATGCAGCTAAATCTACTTAACTCGTTCATTGAGCGTAGTAAAGATTGACGAGGGTGGGTGGGGGAGCAATAAGAAAAAGTTGACAAATTGGGGGGAAGGGGAGGGGGGGGCAATAACGAAAACCCCGGCAAATTGTTTCGATTTGGCAAACTGCACTCGGAAATGATGCTGTGCAAATTTCGTTGCTAAATGGCAAATAATTTGTCATTATTATCGTCTTTCTTTTTATTTTATTTTCACTTTTCTCTCAAACTTTGGAGATTAAAATATGGAATCATTTGCGATTCGAGTGTGACGATTATTATTGAAAGGAAAAAGGAAAAAAATTATTTACAGTTTTTTATTTTTTATTTCCATTCACACACACAGACTTTTTTTTCCCGGACTCTCTTACTTTCTCTCCTATACACACTCACACATAACCAATAGAAACACATGTGAGGAACCGTTGCATAACGCGGTGTTTAGTGAACTAAGCTTATAGCCGAGGACAAGTAAATGCGATTCTGATTGTATGCACCATACTTCTGTCCTGTTGCTAAAACTAAGCTCAGCTTAGTAAATAACTATAACTATAACTATAACTATAATAACTATATATATATATATATATATATATATATATATATATATATATATATATATAGTCTTCCACTGAAACAAATACATATATATGTATATATAAATTGGGAATGAAAAGCTTTTAAGATAGTGTGTGATGTTTGTGTGTGTGTCTGTGTATGTGTGTGTATGTGTCTGTGTGTCTGTGTATGTGTGTGTATATGTGCGTATGTGTGTGAATGTGTATGTGTGTCTGTGTATGTGTGTGTATGTGTGTGTGTCTGTGTATGCGTATGTGTGTGTGTGTCTGTGTGTGTGTGTGTCTGTGCATATGTTTGTGTGTGTGTGTGTGTGTGTGTGTGTGTGTGTGTGTGTGTGTGTCTGTGGTTATGTAATAAGACGGTATTACTTTTCTTGGCAAGACTGTGTATATGTGTGCATTTTCTTAGGATTATACGCACGCATATATCTTCTCACAAATATATGTATATACACCCGGATCTTGCAAATATATACACACACACACACACACATATATGTGTTGTGTGTGTGCGTGTGTGTGCGTGTGTGTGTAAATACATTATGTGTATGTGCGTCTTGTCTTGGCATTTATTTGTCTCTGTCTGCACGTGCACTTCCTAGGATTATATGCACACTTACATCTGCGGACAAAAATATAAAAACGTAGATGTTCTAATTATATACATATGATTGTATTATATCATATATTATATATTATATGAATTATACATTATATATATATATATATATATATATATATATATATATATATAATATATATAAAATCAAATCTGGAAGCTATCACAGCTCTAAGCCTGTAAAGCTGACAAACGATTACAGTTGAATTTTAAAGTGAAATAATGACATTTTGGATTTGCAAGTTTTCTGTCGATTCATTTTCTAATCCTGTGTCCATTTTCAACATGATTTATTTTGCACTCAGACATGCTGCTGCTGATAATTATATAAATAAATCCACACACAAAAAATATCTTATTATAATGGAGATTGTGTGTTTTTCTGTCTGTAACCGAAACTATATTCCTACTCAAGTCACATATTCCCTTAGTTATTGACATCACATTCTCCATGATTTTATCTTTATCTAAACCTCAATTATTAATAAAATTGTCTTACATTATTAATACTGTTAACTATGTCTATGTACTGATAACATGCAATTATATTTATATATACAACAAAATGGCGGTTTACAGTGTGAACGGGAAGGCTAATTTGCATATTAATATTAAAAAATCGAATTTAATAAATATGTGCTTAGTATTATTGATTTCTAACTGTTTGATTTTATTTTAATGAATATAAGCAAAAATCTCTTCAATGAATCTTAAATGAAATCCATTAACAAGATAAAATAACTGTCATTTTATTATTTACTTCCTCTTATAACTAAATACTTAAATTAGAAAAAATAACAATGAAAGATGAGAGTGATGGAAGAGTAAGTTTCAGTTGTTCCATTTTTTATTATACTCCCTCTGTTTCAAATCTTTTTATCTGTATTCTTATTTAGTTTCATTAGCCTTTCTAATTTAATACAATATTTTATTACATTAAAACTTAAATACATACACCCGGAGGGTGCATATATTTGCTAGTATACATAATAATAATAACTTGAAGTAAAATTTAAGCGCTTAAGGTAAAAGGCATATATCGTTGGAGAGAACAACAGTCTACCTTCCACCCAAACTTACAATGGCTTACGTAATAAATGGACCCGAGTTCAAATCGTGGACGAGTCTGTTTGTTTTAATACAAGACTCTTTGTGAAAAACATATCGAACGTAAAATTTAAGCGGTTATTTCCTATAAATCTAACATGATCAAAGGGGAACCACTCTTGACTGATAAATTATTTATTTATTTATTGATCTACTAGGAAAGAAGAAGACGGGTTGGGGTTAGGGTTAGGGTTTAGGGTCAGGGTTAGCGTTTAGGTTTAGGGTTAGTTTAATGGGGAAATAAATAAATAATTTATCAGTCAAGAGTGGTTCCCTTTTGATCATGTTAGACTTATAGGTATTGAAGTCAGTCAGTCAGTCAGTCAGTCTACTATTGGTTTGAACAACAACACCTGGCCAAGCACAACTGAACCAGTGTCAAGACAACTGGTACTTATGGGAATTCAGAATAGTCCACTCATGCATTTGGGTGATTCCATTCCTTGAGTCCTGATTGGCTGCATGGTTTCTATGATGTTCTGAGGCTTCATAAATAACCTGCCATTTTGCAGTAGACTTTGCAGCAATTCAGGTTCGTATTAAGTTATATGTTTTGATGTTTATTTTTTTTTAATAAATTATATATTTTTTTGGTGTTATGAATTTGGATACTTAAAAGTTTTTGTGAACTTATTATCTCTAGCAGGACCACGGTATGATAATTTAATGATTGTAACTTTTGATAGGTTTACTTAAGAGCTATTGCTTTTCCTTCAATATGTACAAAGCATAATAATCTTAATCTAACTCTCACTTTTTCTTTCCTTCCTTCTTTTCCTCTTTTTAACGATTGAAATAGATTAGTGTTATCACTTTCTGAGCTCACCCCCTCTATCTTTCCCCTACTCTCATTCATTTTTTCTTATTATATTTTTCTGTGTAGCATGTCCTTTTACTTTCCTTTGTTTATAATAAAAACAGAACGGTCCACTATTTAGCTGGGGTGACTACACTCATAAGAAATAAGAATGTGACGGTTAAGCCACACCAGATAATCAGGATTTACATTTGGATTTTTTCATGGACGATTTGGACGGTTTCATTTTTAACCAGAGGTTGTTGCAAGATGATAACGGACAGAAGGTTAAAGAACATGAATATTAATACATAGATGCGATATAACTAAATTATTTGTATTACAGTTACTATGAGTGTTTACTAAGGATTATTTATAGTTAATTAAAATCATATAACGGGACGATATGGAACATCTTATTTTTAACCTAAGGGTATTCTAAGACGATAACGGTCGTATTTTTAGGAACACGAGTATTAATGTATAGATGCCTTCTGACATCACCCAATAAAATAAAAACTAGATAAAAAAGAAAAAAAGAAAGAGAAAGTATACATGAAGACGAGTATTAATATATAAATTAGTGGGTTATTCCTAGTTGAGTAACATAATATTACAGGGTGACCCAGAACAAAACAGAACCCAAATTATTTATTTATTTTCCCATTAAACTAACCCTAAACCCCAACCCTAACCCTAACCCTAAACCCTAACCCTATCCCCCTAGTTGAGTAACATAATATTACAGGGTGACCCAGAACAAAACAGAACCCAAATTATTTATTTATTTTCCCATTAAACTAACCCTAAACCCCAACCCTAACCCTAACCCTAAACCCTAACCCTATCCCCCTAGTTGAGTAACATAATATTACAGGGTGACCCAGAAACAAAACAGAACCCAAATTATTTATTTATTTTCCCATTAAACTAACCCTAAACCCCAACCCTAACCCTAACCCTAAACCCTAACCCTATCCCCCTAGTTGAGTAACATAATATTACAGGGTGACCCAGAACAAAACAGAACCCAAATTATTTATTTATTTTCCCATTAAACTAACCCTAAACCCCAACCCTAACCCTAACCCTAAACCCTAACCCTATCCCCCTAGTTGAGTAACATAATATTACAGGGTGACCCAGAACAAAACAGAACCCAAATTATTTATTTATTTTCCCATTAAACTAACCCTAAACCCCAACCCTAACCCTAACCCTAAACCCTAACCTATCCCCCTAGTTGAGTAACATAATATTACAGGGTGACCCAGAACAAAACAGAACCCAAATTATTTATTTATTTTCCCATTAAACTAACCCTAAACCCAACCCTAACCCTAACCCTAACCTAACCCTATCCCCCTAGTTGAGTAACATAATATTACAGGGTGACCCAGAAAAAACAGAACCAAAATTATCTATTTATTTTCCCATTAAACTAACCCTAAACCCCAACCCTAAACCCTAAACCCCAGCCCTAAACCCTAAACCCTAAACCCTAATCCTAACCCTCACCCAACCCTAACCCTAAACCCTAACCCTAAACCCTAACCCCCAAGTTGAGTAACATAATAATACAGGGAGACCCAGAAAAAACAGAACCCACAAATTTTGTAATAAAACTATTAATTTTTTTTTTAAGTTTAAGTCCAACAAGGGTTAGGGTTAGGGTTTAGTGTTAGGTTTAGGGTTAGGGTTAGGATTGGGGTTTAGGGTTTAAGAAAATAAATAGATTATTTGGGTTCTGTTTTTTCCTGGGTCACTCTGTGATATCATGTTACTCAACTAGAAAACAACCGATAATTGTATGTAAAGCTCATTGGTACCTAAAATGTTAGATCTCAACACAAAGCAAAAAATCGACCAAGTGCCAATTCATAACTTGGAAAACTCATAAGTTGGGACCCTCATAAGTATCCAGGTTCAAGATAAAGCCCAACGCAGCTGCTGATATGTCAGTTGCAGACTATGGCCAGACGAAACCCCAACGGATGGTTCCTCTTCACGAGCCTCATGGCACGTGTGCGCTAGATGCCCGTTGACCCTCAGAAAGGGGTTCAACCGCCCTTTGATAGATCTTAAGTTTCACTCAGCTGGATGTCTAACCACCTTTCCTATCAGGTGAACCTATGGTGGGGGAGGGGAGAAACAAATTCAGTCCCCGACCACTCGATCATGTGGCAGATAATACTGGGTTACGTGTCTTCGGGCCATGTGACAAAAATATAACAGCAGA
>CM042143.1:122466737-122524237 GCA_023376005.1 Doryteuthis pealeii | reverse complement strand
GTGTAGTGTTGTACGCAGAACAGTCGTATAAATGTGTTCGTGAAATTATTAAATCTATACATTGACACATAGCAATTACCTAAAACAGAATATATATATATTATATATATATATATATGTGTGTGTGTGTGTGTGTGTGTGTGTGTGTGTAAGGACATATAAATTGGTTAATTAACTCCTTAAGAAGACATAAGAAGATCTGAAACACGTGTCACTAACGTAAAATAATAATGATTTTTTAAGAATGAAACATAATGCATTTTGCATATATATATAATATATATATATATATTATATATATATATATATATATATATATTTATATATATATTGAACTTTTTTCGTTGAATACCACGAACTATTATTTATTGGTGATATTCAGTTGCTTACATTCAAGACTTCTTTTTCTCTATATCGGTGTATATATGGTAGAAAAAGTGTCCTATTTGCAAGCGCTTTCAGCCATGTCCATGGTTGTTTTTAGGAGGATTATTTGTTGTAGTTATTGGTTGTTTATGATTTTTATGATGCGAGTTTTATTCAGTTGGGAGAATTTATTAACTTTGTTTATTTTTGATTTTGTTTTTTGATTTATTTTGTTTTTAATTTTATTAATTTCTTTTTCTTTTATTCTGGGGAGTCGCAGATTTACTCAATTGGGACAATTTATTGTAGGTTGGGGTGCCTTGATTTGTGTGTTAGTTATTAAAGATTGTATCTTATTATATTGGAGATTCGGTGTCTGTCTGTATGTAACCGAAACCATCTCACTGCTTATATAACAATACCCTCATGAATATGTGTACGTCAAAATCATTAATACATAAGAATAAAGAATAACCCTGTATTATATATTTTCAGAAATTAAGTATGCAACATTAAACGTCCGCATTGTTTGTTAAAACAAGTTATAATTAATAGATGCCCAGTATTATTGATTTATACATAGTTTTATTATTCTAATATATTTAATATTATCTAACCTGTAAAGTTTTACAAGAAAATTATTTAAAAACAAGAAATAGTCATATAATGATCTACTATGGCCGGGTTAGCTCAGTCGGTAGAGTGTTCGGCTAGAAACCACAAGGTTCCTAGTTCGATACCGGCCCTCGCCAAATCAGCGTATGAGTAGCACAGGGATCTGTGCGGTAAAGTAAGGAGCTGATGGTAGGTGTGACGATCCACCTCAGATGCTAAAATAATCCCCTTGGTCTAGCGCTATTGAAAAAGAGATAGACTCCCTCGCTGTCTGGCTGATACCGACATTAGGCCCCCCGACGACTTTACTTACTTTACTTACATTAAAATTGATAGGCCGGGTTAGATCAGTCGGTAGAGCGTTCGGCTAGAAATCACAAGGTTCCTAGTTCGATACCGGCCTCGCCAACTCAGCGTATGATTATCACAGGGATCTGTGCGGTAAAGTAAGGAGCTGGTGGTAGTGTGGCGCTCCACCTCAGACGCTGAAACAATTTCCTCAGTCTAGCGCTAGTGAAAACGGGATAGACTACCTCGCTGTATGGCTCATACCGATATCAAGCCTCCCCGACGACTTTACTTTACTTTTTACATTAAAATTGAAGATATTTGTGTATTCAGCTGGATACGGTTTGGGGTTGCGTATGTCTGCTGATTAAAAATCTAAACAGAGTCAAAGATCTGTTTACAATTTTTTATGAAAGAGCGAAGCTAAAAAAACCTTTTCACTTAATTTTGGACGTCAATAAAATCGATATAAAATTTTCAAAAGTATATATTGTTACAGTAAAATTAGAATATTTAATAAAATTTTGTTGAATCATCTAAAAATGAGTCTATTTTTTAAGAAAGCATTGACTTCTGTCGTAAAAGAAAACAAACAGTGGAATAGAGTGAATGTGATGGGTAAGTAATAAGTTATTTTAATATTAAATGCTTTATTTTATCTATTTAATTGTGTCCCACCCTCCTCGGGCAATTATTTTTACACCACTCGGAGGGGGGTTTGTTCCAAATATATATATATATATATATATATATATATTGTCGTTGTGAAGTCCACGTATGCTTTTTTGTTGGTATATCTGGTGAGTCTACTCCTCAGTGTAAATATATCTATATATATATATATATATATATATATATATATATATATATATATATATATATATATATATATATATATATATATATATATATATATATATATATATATATATATATATATAGTACAAATATTCATACACATACAATTTTTATCTTTTTTTGTATTTCAATCTAATGAATAAACATACTTTTCACATGATTAACTGTACATGAATGCAAAATAAATAAATATGAATAGAAAAATGATTTAATAGAAATACATCGCATTTATCCATTTCACCCTTTATTTTACCGATATCTCATATCCCAATTTCGATCAGTTTCTTTTACTGCCTAGATCACATCTGTAAAGAAATAGAAAGTCTCACATCTTTATAGAATTTTCATTCTCTAAATAGGAGGCTGTAAAATAGATCAGTGGAAACCTTGAGGTAACAACATCTTTTAAAAAAAAACAGTGAGTCCATTAGCTCTCTTCTCATTAGTTAAACTACTTATAGAGCTCCACCTAACAAATGTAATATACTAATTTTCATGAATGTAATTACACTACCTTTTCGTGAATGTAATATACAAATTTTTCATGAATGTAATACTAATTTTTATGAATGTAATATACTAACATTCATGAATTTGGTTCTAATTCTATCTATCTGCAAATAAATATTTCTATTTCTATTCCGTATAGGAAATATGAAACAATGAGAAAAATTAGATCGTATTTTGCATTTTTTGGATTTCATAATCAAACCTAATTTCTCTATATAATCGCTATTTATACAGCACCAGTAGATCTGACCGGCGCTGCCGGGGATTTAACTAGGTTAAGATAAATCACTTATCTATATTTATATATACGATGGTGTGTCAAAGAGTAATGCCATTTTGTTTTGGACAGGTATATTCACTAACACAGGAACATGTATCATACACCAAAATGAAGCTGGCCCTCTATGGATCACATCCCTATTCCTCCACATGGTCATCATTCATCTCAATAGCAATGTTCCACCTTCGAATGAGAGCATGTATCCCTGTCCCGTAAAATTCTGTTGATTGTTCTTTGAGTCATTTCTTCACAACAGATTTCACTTCCTCATCACTGGAATAATGTTTACCTCAGTCTATCATTTCGACAGTCCTATGAAAAAGGGTTTGAGAGGCAAACATTATTCAAGTAACAAGGAAGCGAAATCTTACTGTTACAAAAACCATATCAATCTGTTGTAAAACAATTTGCTAGTTCGATCCTTGTTAAATATTATTCTTATCTCATGAAACAAATTTCAACTAGCAGGACCTGTGGATATACCACATGTGATAATTTAATTATTACAACATTTGATATGTTCACTTAAGAGCGATTGCAGAATAGTTCAATATGTAAAAAGTATAATAATCTTTATTTAACACACACTCTCTCTCTCTCTCTTACACCCCCTCTCTCTCTCTCTCTCTCTCTCTCTCTCTCTCTCTCTCTCTCTCTCTCTCTCCTCTTTGTCTTTCTTTCTTTTCATGTTTGCATGTTCGATTAAAACAGATTAGCGTTATCACTTCCATCCGCTCACCCCCTTCTCTATATTTCCCCTACTATGTTTCTCCCTTCTTTCCATTCTTTCTTTCTAGTTACATTTTTCTGTATATCATGTTATTTTTCTTCCCTTTCTTTCTTTATAATAAAAAATGAATGGTCCATTATTTAGTTGAGGTGACGACACTCATAAGAAATAAGAATTCGGCAGATAAACAACACCAGATAATCAGGATTTACATTTTTTAATTTAATATTCGATGATTTGGACAGGCTGATTTTTAACCAGAGGGTGTTGCAGGATAATAACAGTCCTACTTATACGGAACACGAGAATTATCATATACATTTTGTGTTATTTTTCACGCTACACATTTTTCATTTGTTTGAAACATAAATATATCAATATTATAAAAATCACAGATTAAATCTAATTTGTCTCAATTTTGAAACATTTTGCGGTCAAACCGTATTTAGTATCTAAAATACTTTGTTGGTTGGTTGGTTGGTTGGTTGGTTGGTTGGAAGGTCTAGATCTTTTAACGATTTCCCATTTGATTATAGGGTCTGTGCCGTGTTTATTTTTGAAGTCCCAGACGTATTTAGAGAGGGAGGTGCTGTTCTTATACTTAATGTTGCTAAAACTAGATGTATGATTATAATATTTTTTAAAAGGATTCTGAGTGGAACCAAAATAACCCATTTTCTTGTTATTCTTATCAAAGGCCGTAGTTTTGTATACCAGGTTTTTGTTGCGGCATTTAAAGTTGAGTGGACATGTTAGTTTATCATTATTATTATTACTGTTATCATTGTTACTATTATTGTTATTTCTGCAGTTGCATGGGAGGGTGTCGCTATCGTTCTTTGTTGAGTAGGTATTTACCCGTGTTATATAGCATTTATAAAACATCGGGTACATAATGGGTGAGAGAGTCATCTCGGGTATATTATATATATAGAGAGAGACAGATAGATAGATGTGTAAATGATGGTCTTACTTTTTAATTCCTGCTTACTTCATCTATTGGTTCTAATTCGTCGGCCATTTTCTCCTGATGCTATAGTGGGCTTTTATTAAGGGTTTTTTTTTTCTTTCTGTTGGGCTGGTCATTGTTTTTAATATTCAATTAACAAACAAGACATGGTTGTTTTCTTGATCAAGTTTTATTTCGCAACCCTGGTCATTTTATTCTGCCGCGTGGAGAGAAACGATATCAGAGCGGCGACCTACCCACTTTGAAATCTACGTCGCATCTAAACTAAACTAAAACTTATTCTCACGGTGCCCTATCGCACGCCTTCAAGGGGGTAAACGTTATTACCCGTCAACAACTGTCGGGTAGTTTTCCATGGATTCATAATTCTAAATCTAACGGACCCTAATTCGAATATTATAACTACAGGTACGCTTGTAATTTATAGGCTGATCATAAATTATGTAACACTTGACTCATTCGCCACGGTGGGATTTGACACAAGCTCGCAAGTATGGGGCATCCAGCTAAGATCGAACTCGCTATCCAGTTGTAATGGAGATGTTTGACTAGCTTGTTAACCATTACACCACAATGGGACGCCCTCTTTCTTTGTGGAGTATGGTTGTTATTTGTGCAGGTATTTGTCGATTATTTCATTGGTAATTATTTTGGTAATAAGACAATCAGTATAGTTGTAAGGATTCGACAGTTATCTGCTGAAGTCTGTATTCATGACTGGTTCGTATCTATTTGGGGGTTCGGCTTTGGTCAGGGGACTTACATCTCGTTGTATTAGTTTTCTACATTCGCATAGTACATGGTTTACAGTCTCATCTCTATTACCGCATAGTTTACATTTACTGTTTGTTGGGTCTTATCAATTTTTGCTTCGATATAATTTGTCCTTATGGCATTATTTTGTGTAGCAATTATTAGTGATTCCGTTTCTCTTTTGAAGTATCCTCTTCTTAACCATGTCCAAGTCTTTTCATGTGCAACCTTTCCGATTTGTCGTTTGAAGTGTCCATATAATTGTTTTTCTTCCCATTTTTGTTTTCTAGTTTTTGTTGTTTTCTGTTTGTTCACATATTACATATTATTAATACATTTGATATATATATATATATATATATATATATATATATGTATGTGTGTGTGTGTGTGTGTGTGTGTGTGTGTGTGTGTGTGTGTGTGTAGTAAAACGTGAATAGGATATATTTCGCTAGAGCTTTGAGCTCGGCATCATCAGTCGCTCAAAGCTCTAGCGAAATATATCCCACATACGTTTGTCTGAGTTTTGACCTTGTTGTTCCTCATAGCTCTACTACATTCTGCCGGATTTATTTCTATCCTCTTTCCATATTATATATATATATATATATATATATATTGACCCCTTTCTCAGCTTCCTCATACGTGACTGAGAAGCCCAACCCTTGACAGGCAGGCCCTGCCACACAGGTTAGATATATCGTCAGTCTTTACTGTAGGAAATGTGTACATGCCGTCCGTCATGATCCGCTTATGTAGAGGCCGTTTCAGGATGGGGTGCTCGAGTTGACTTACTTCAAATCCTTACAGCTACCATCGGCCTTCCTTTCCAAGAGAAAGTATACTGGCCCCAAATTCTGTCAATTGGTCCTCATCGCTAAAGCAGACTTCCGCAAGAGTCACAATGTCTGCTCCATATCGAGAGTTCTTTGACACAATACCAGTTCGTTGTTTGGGGTTTCAAGATCCATCAAGATTGAGATGTATCTGAACATTCCAGGTGGCTATTTAGCCTAGGTTGTTGTTCTAGTACTTTTTGTTTCTGTCCTGATAATGTAAACAGCCGCCAGCCAGAGAAGTGGCATTTGTTTAGTTTGTCTGGGTGAGCAATACTACCCAAGGGACTACTCAATCGCTCACAACCTCGCTACGTGTGGAGTCACAGCTGTGTGCTTCCAGCCAGTCAGGCCTGCACACGCCACCATTCCTCCATTATCGTGGGATTTGTAGAAATATATGCACATGGTTACACGTTGTGCGCTTGTGCTACACGCACTACATTCTCTTCTTCCCCAAAGTCTAGTATCAGTGACATGCCGAGGCAGGATGACTGAGAGACTTTTGGGAACACAGGTAGATGATCTTACAAGATCTACGGGAAAGCAAAATCCATTTAAAAACCTTTCATTTACGTCTCTTTGTGAAATCTGTAAATTAATTAGTGAAATTTTGGTAAGTTTTTTAATCACCTGTAATTAACAATGTCAAGGTCATCGTCAAAAAAGTGATACGCGATGTTGATTTAGGGTGGAGGGCGCTTGAATTGAAAGGGAAAAGCCTTGGTATAATAATCTTCCCTTAAAGCACATGTTCAATGTTCATGTCTAATTGCGCTCACTTAAACAAATAAAGAAAGAAAGAAAGAAATTAAAAACATAATGATAATAAGATAAACGTGGTGTAATCGTTAGCAAGTTTGTCTTGCATATCAATTACTACTAAATAGCAAGTTCGATCCTCGCAGATGCCTTATAAAATCTCCACGTATAATGACCTCCGATAATTAACCAAAAATTAGACTGAATTTTAATCAATCTCTTTATTTTTCCCTAGCAAAAGTACCCGGTCCATGACCGAACGAAAACATTTTTAGGAATAATTTTTAAAAATCCCCGAAAATTTATGTATTACAATGTTTATTTTAGGGAATTTTTTTTAAACATTGAAAATATTTTTTTTAAATGTAATCCTGAATTTTTGAGTGTTTTGAAACAATTTTATGTCATAATATTGACATTTTTTTAGTAGAATTTTACCGAGTTCAAATCCTTGATGAATAGCGTACAATTATATACATGTATATGTGCGCGTGCGTATATATGTGTGTGGAGGGGGTATCAGGTATAGTGATGGCGGATTACAGGAAGGGTGAAGACTTTGAAAGATCCAGTGTTTGGCAGCCTACAACGGATACAGACAGTTTATTACATGCCTCGGCAACTCTGAGCATGAAAAAATGTTTCCGAAAGTCATGTGAGCTACGGTGTTTTCTGACTTTGTAGGCATGTCAACGTGCTAGAAACATGGAGATCAAAAAGGTGCTCAATGTTACTGTTGTTAAGATGGTTAATAACCTTATAAGTATTTATCAGGTCAGTTGCCAGACGCTGGAGTTTCAACGAATCTATTCCCAGGCTAGCAATACGTTTAGAATATGGCAGATGCCTGATGGAGGGTATTCGTTTGGTTGCAACTCTCTCACACAATCGTCAGGCGGATATAAACCAATGGTAACAATCTTTGAAACTAATGGTGACACCATAAATGCTCTTACAACTGTATTGGAGCACTTTATTTACAATTCTCCGATACCAAAGAAACCACACACACACACACATACACACACACACCCACACACACATATATATATATATATATATATATATATATATATATATCAGCCACCTGCATTGAAGGGGTAGATTTTAACTGATAAATACATACATAGGCATATATATTACAGACGATAAAGAGGTCACAACCGTTGTATTGGAGAGCATATATATATATATATATATATATATATATATATATATATATATATATATATATATTTGGAAATCGATCTAGCTGACAAGCTAAAGCGATAATTCATCCAGGCTGTGGTATCAGTACTGCTGTATGGCTGCACCACCTGGACCCTAACGAAGCGCCTTGAGAATAAGCTAGATTGGACCTGCACAAGAATGCTGCGTGCAGTCTTGAACAAGTCGTGGAAACAGCACTCTACAAGGAGGCAGCTGTATGGCCACTTGCCCCCCATCTCCCAAACCACACGAGCAAAACGGACTAGGCATGCAGGACACTGCTGGAGAAACAAGGACAAGCTCATAAGCGACATACTCCCGTGGAAGCCAAAACATGGGCGTGCTAGTCTGGGCCGCCCAGCCAGGACCTATATTGACCAACTATATGAGGATGATGGATGCTGTGCAAAAGAACTTCCCGAGGCAATGAATGATAGGGAAGGTTGGCGAGAGATTGTCATGGATATCCGTGCTACTTGCTGCTGCTGCTGATGATATAAATGAATGAATAAGCGAATGCCTTAGTTTAGATATAAATCTATTTAGGCATTTTTTGCCTCTTTCAGCCTGAGTTTTCATAATTAAAAGATTTCGAATCATTTAATAAAAACCAGATGAATGTTCAACTCTTTTAGTTATATTTTTATATAAGTTTTCATTATTGCATTTTAACAAGACTGACATCTTTCGACTTACATTTTAAATCTGTTGCACGACTTGATAATCAACCTGTATTAAGAAAGCCATATAATCTCACTAGTTAACATATTTCATTTAGTTTCTTCCTTTCAATATTTTATCTTTGTATTCAATAAAGGGTCGCTTTAGCTCAGTCGGTAGAGCGTTCGACTAGGAGCTGCAAGGTTCTGGGTTCGATAGCGACCCTTGCCAACTCCGCGTATGAGTAGCACAGAGATCTGTGCGGTAAGGTGAGGAGCTGATAGTAGATGTGGCTCTCCGCCTCAGACGCCAAAAACAATCTATTTGGTATAGTGAAAAGGCGATTGACTCCCTCACTCTCTAGCTGTTACCAGCTTTAAGCCATACCGACGACTCTGTTTTTAATTCAATATAGATGATTTTGTAAAAATTATATAGACTAGTAAAAAAATGTACCCTCCGGGCACAAGTATTTAATGTTTCATATAATTAGATATTATATTGAATTAGAAAGACTAATGGAATTAAATACGAACACAAAAAAGATTACATTTATTTTCATTATTCTAATTGATTTTAATATAAAATCATACATAGGATTGCTTTTAATACATTTGAGGATAAAGCAATAATATTAGAAATCAATAACACCACGTAATTACTTATTAAATACGGTTTTGTTAAAACCGGTATGCAAATTATTTATACCATACATTATATAAACATTTATTTCTTAATGATATACAACACACATCGAAGGATTTTAAATACATTAATAATAAGGACCTTTTGGGGCCTGTGTTTGTTAATGTAAATTAACAGCGTTGATCCCAGGGGCTATCCCCCAAGCAACACCTGCCCCCTCGATTTAAAGGGACAGGGCTGGGTCTATTGCCCAGCGCCTGAGGCGCCCCATCGAGGGGGAATGCCGACGGGATCGATGCATTTTTTGTGTCTACCATCCATGAGCTTCGGCTTGTGGGTGGACCCATATAAAAATGTCCTTGTGCCACGCCCTCATAAGTGGGGTGAGAGGCAAATACCTTAATAATAGGGGCTGTTTTGAGGCAAACTTATCTCAGCTAGACCTTAACAGAGACATTGTTAATAAATAAGATGCTAATTATGATTAAAGAATGTTATTCAATAACCATTGCGTATATAAAATAACTATCTAAGGGAAGTGTGACGTTGTGGTGACATAGTTTCGGTTACAGATAGACACATAATCTCCATTATAATAAGATATTCTTGTGCAACAATGGCTTTTTTTTAACCATCACATAATGCGTAGATATAAAAAATATTTATATCATCGTATGCGTCTTGTTGTATATATGTCTATATACGGCTTCTTTAAGTGTGAATTTGTTTGTTTCTCTTTCAACTGAATCACCCAACCATCATGGCCCCATCACAGCGTTCGGCCCGGCAACTGACATGCTTGATTCGCTCTTCAGTATCACGTCACTCGAGTGTCGTCATTCTAGCGTGGAATAAGAACAAGAGTCAATTTTCAAGCCACTATAAAAACAATTGCAAAAAGAAAAAATGAAGAAAGAAGAAGAAGAAAAAAGACCGAGAGAGTGAGAGCGGGGGTGGAATAAAACGACGACACCTTTTGGCACTCGGCTGGGTTCTCTTCTCTTTCTAGTGCGTTGACGGGACGGTGTGGTGTCACGAATTTGACGAAGAGAGGAGGCTCTTGTTTGTTTGTTTTTTGTGGGGAGACGAGGGTTGTAAGGTCGATGGAGGGGTAGATTGTAACCAGCTTCCTACCCATTTATCATGTAAACGTGGCAGTTGCAAACGGCAGACGGTCTTAAGTTGAAGAGGCTGATATTCTTTTAAAATCTACTTGCCTCAAAAGCGTCATATTATCACTAAGATTCATGTTATATATATATATATATGGTAGAAATGTATAATCCGACAGTATGTAAAGTATGTTGTGGAAACTTGATGTTTATTGTCGACGGTGCAACGTTTCGGAGACCATCTTCAGGACTTGAAATAGTTCTTACTCCAATGATGGAAATTCTCAAAATGCTGAAAGCGGAAGGTCGTCAGTAAGTGTAGTTTGGTTAGTGGATTCACACCAACATACCAACAACACACATATAACTTAACGACAATCCAGTTCCCAATCACACATAAACAAAAACAATTAAACAGACACACACACACACACATACACATATTAGCTAACCAATCCCACAATCTAACACCTGTGGTACCACCATTCACCATTTCGGCACTCCCCATTCCAGAGAGAAGAAGAATCCACTAACCACCCCAACTACACTTCCCCTATTGACGACCTTCCGCATTTGAGAATTTCCATCATTGGAGTAAGAACTATATTCAAGTCCTGAAGATGGTCTAATAAGAGACCGAAACGTTGCACCGTCGACAATAAACATCAAGTTTCCACAACATCCCGTGTTTGTCTACTTTTCTCCATATATATATATATATATATATATATATATATATGTGTGTGTGTGTGTGTGTGTGTGTGTGAAAATAAAATGGAAATTAATCCGACAGTGTGAATATGATATAATGAAAAAACAAAGGATGTTTACAACTGCATGGGCTCATCAGGAGAGAATGTGCAAACGTTTCGGGGCCTTCCTCTCGACGGTTTAAAAAGCAACACCGGCCCTCCTCACTGATGTGAGGACCCTCGCAATATCATGCATCGACCGCACGTGGTCGGTCATCAACAAAAATAAGACGGGAAAAAATGACCGTTAGCAAAAACAGAACGCTGCTAGTCAAACGTTGGAATTAATCAAAAAATAAAATGCGGTCGAAGCATGATATTGCGAGGGTCCTCATATCAGTGAGGAAGGGCCGGTGTTGCTTTTTAAACCGTCGAGAGGAAGGCCCCCAAAACGGTTTGCACATTCTCTCCTGATGAGCCCATGCAGTTGTAAACATCCTTTGTTTTTTCATATATATATATATATATATATATATATATATGTATGTGTGTGTGTGTGTGTGTGTGTGTGTGTGTTAAAGGAATGACTTACCGGTAAAAATATTGGGTTGGTCTCAATATTTGGTTGGTATAAGTGTTACTCGGATAAGTCAGCGTTAAAAAAATATAAACTGCTCAATACGTAAGTAGAGCGGACTTATTATTATAGTGTGTACAGAAATAACCTACTCGAGTTTCACCATAAGATTATCAGGTTTAAATCCTCTGAATTAATCAAGATATTGATTAATTACAGCTAATTGCAGGAGTATGTTTTAGCTGTAATTAATCAATATTTTGATTAATTCAGTGGATTTAACTTTGAAGATCCTTATGGTGAGTAGGTTATTCTGTACACACTATATTACACACACACACACACACACACACACGCACACACACATATATATATATATATATAGAGAGAGAGGGGGGAGGGGGATATACCGAGAAAGAGACTGAGACCTGATGAGTCTATACACATCTGTATGTTATATATATGTAAAATAAGTAAAGTCGTCGGGGCGGCCTAATGTCGGTATCAGCCAGACAGCGAGGGAGTCTATCCCCTTTTCACTAGCGCTAGACCAAGGAGATTATTTTAGCTTCTGAGGCGGATCGCGACACACCTACCATCAGCTTACTTTACCACACATATCCCTGTACTACTCATACGCTGAGTTGGCGAGGGCCGGTATCGAACCAGGAAACTTGTGATTCCTAGCCGAACGCTATACCGAACCGAATGAGCTAAACCGGCTCTATATATGTATATAGACTCATTTATTGGGTTCCGGACGAAGTAAATATATAATAGCCAAATGAGGATTTGTTATGATTTTCTTACTTATTGAAATTAGTCTTAGCCAAATATAATGCTTAAGAACCTACATTGTATATGTATCTAATATTGTCTGTATATCATCGGGTCAAAATTGCGACAATGTATTGTGGTAAACATGGCAACAATGTATCCATCCAATTCAAAATGAAAAGTCGGTTATGGAAGATTTTTATGCTTAGCTTTCATTTTCTTTTCTTTCTCTTTCTTTCCTTTTTTGTTTTGATTCTTTCTCTTTCTCTCCCTTCTCTAATTTTCTATTTTATTTATTTATTTATTCTTATTTTCAGTTGTATATATATATATATATATATATATATATATATATATATATATATATATATATATATATAAATAAAAGAAAGGAAATGAATCCAACGGTAAAATCCCCTTCACATGATATTTTCCGTTATACACTTCCGAACAAATTTTAAATTTTCACATTATCCAAAAAATAAAAATTAAACCTTACAACCGTTCATAATTTTTACTTTGTATATAAGAAAAACAAAAAACAGAAAATTTACAATATTAATTACAAAAATAAAAATTCTTTTTCTATAAATCTGATGAAAACTAAACGTCAACAGGCTAATACTCATCCCATATTGAATAAGAGAATTCGTCTAGTGTAAAATCTTGTCAATATATCTTCCTTTTTAAAAAAACTGTTACAATAAGATATACATAATCAGATGACCGAGAAAAATGCGGCGGAAGTGGCTCACATTCGAAATTATTGTATAACTTTTTTCTTTTTTGCAAGGTTTTTGTTTTGAACTCATATGACTTTCGTTTCCGCTCTTAACAACACGGATTATAAACAAGCACTGATGATGATTTTCATAAAATCGAAATATTGATCAATATCAGCGAAGTTATAAAATGTTTTCACTTTAACAGCATTTTGTGGTGTTTTCATATCTTTTTATATACACTCATATATATAAAAGAAAGTTTGGTATGTACGTGTTGACGTATACCTCAGAAAACGGATGTTACTCAGATTTGAAATCTTGCATATACCTTAATATCCCTATAACTAAGAAACGTACAAAATTTGGTAAATGATTTCTAAATGTAAACATTAAACAACAAAAAGAGACTATTCTTAAAATAAAAGAATATTATAATACACTAATTCTTATCTTTGTTTATCGGCAAATCTTTAATAAAGTTTAGGAATGTATTTTTAATAATAATATCTTAATAGAAAAAAATCATTTTCCTCTTATTTACTCTCTTCTCATTCACTCTCTGGCATTCCGATTTTTTTGTCCGGTCATGGACCGGGTACTTTTGCTAGTAAAATATAAGACGTGATTTTTTTTTATTTCTTTGGTAGATGCTTGTGCTCATAGTTTTCCGCAGTGAAAATTGTTAAGAGATTTTCAATGAAAAAATCCCTTTTTTAACAGTGCAACGGGCCTGATGATAAGCCAAGTCTAACGGCACGCTTCTCACTGTCACACAGCACACTTCTCGAAAAAAAATGTTGCTGTGCCTGCTCGAGACTTTAGACAGAGCACTAGTAAGATAACTATTTAATAAGTTTAGCATTTTTTGTGGTACAAAATCAAGACAAGTATATATATATATATATATATATATATATATATATATATATAATCCAAAAGTCCAGAGAAGAAATCTTTCTTACGCCACAAGAGTTTTATTTAAAAAAACCTGTCGCAGTTTGAGAGCTCAATGTGTGCTCTTAATGTTAGAGTCACAGAGCAAATATATAAGTAAAGAAATAACAAAAGACTTAGAGATTTAGCATTATAGTCTATTTCAGGGAGCTTAGACAAAGTGTCTAACTCTCCCGACAAATCAGATTCGCATCTGATGAGTATGGAGAGTTAGACACTTTGTCTAAGCTCCCTGAAATAGACTATAATGCATAATCTCTAAGTCTTTTGTTATTTCTTTACCTATATATATATATATATATATATATATATATATATATATATATATATATTTGCCTTTATTAAAAAGGTTAGAGCACACTCTGGCGGCCTTTACATACATACAGATATATGTATATATCAGTTAAAATCTTTCTCCGATTCTGTAGGTTACAATGGCCGTGTGGTTATGCAGCCTGAATGATAATGAATAAATCGGGTTTCCATCCCCTCTGAAAGTAGCCCACAACTGTCTAGCCACGTCGAAACACAGTGTCTGTGGATGACTACATATATATATACCGACTACGAGCAGTTAGTAACACAAGCTCAATTTCTTAAGCGGAGTTTAACAGGTCTGAAATGAGTTTTAATTCTGCTAGACTGGTTGCCTAACCAAGGTTAAAAAAAACCTTGTCTGCTCTACTATTTACCCATAGCTGGAAGGAGAGTATTTGGATTTGTATTAGCACAATGTGGAGTGCAAACAGCCTCATCAGGGATTGGAACTCTGGCCGATGAAGCCAAAGAACATATAGGGCACCCGATGAGAATCGATCTCACTAACAATGGTTTGCAAATCCAGCTTGTTAACCACTACACTACGTGAGATGCCATTTCTTATAGGGCAAACAGCTAGGATCGAATTCACTATTCAGTTGTAGTGGATCTCCGAGACTAGCTTGCTAACCATTTCCCCATGATTGGATACCAAACAATACCAGTAAGGTCCGACATTGTTCTGCCGAAAATATAATATTATTTCAGAGACAAAGCTGCTTGAATACATATTACAACTCATAAGTTTTTTCATTTCTTTTCATCTTGTTATAATCAAGATTTGGTGTCTGTCTGTAACCAAAACTACGCCACTGCTTACGTCACAATTCTCTCAATAAGTTTACCAATGAGTATTAAATTTATACTCAACATTATTAATATATAGAATGAATCTTATTCATTAACGATGTATCTATAAAAATCTGAGTTAGATTTGCCTCAAAACAACCCATGTTATTAGTAGGTTTAGAACCATGCAATGTGTCTTATATATCACTAAGAAATAAAAAGTTTTCATCATATATAGTGTCGGTAATTTGAATACTGGTTTTAACAAAACGGAGATTAGATAACATGGTGCTATTTATCTTTAATATTATTGTTTCATTCCCCCAACCTATTAAATTCAATCTTATGGATTATTTTATATAGAAACCTATTAAAATATAATTATAATAAGTGAATTTTTGTATATGCATTCTTATCAAATTTTGTTATTGTTTCTAATTTAATATATTTCCTTACATTAAAACTTAAATACTTACACCCGGAGGGCTCATATTCTTGCTAGTTTTTCTAAAGATTTTTTTTGTTTGATATTTTTCTTTAAGAGAGCAAGTAGCGAAAATGTCCAGTAAAGATGACGTCAGAAAAACGTTTAAAGAAAGCAAGAAAGACAGAAAAAAAATCATCAAAGAAGAAAGAAAAAGTGAGAAAGTGAGTGGGAGGTAGAGTAAGAGAAGCCACTTATGTAAATTCAGTTGCTAACTTAAGTAGCTGAGAAAGACCCTAAAAGGGGAGGTAACTGCTGATTTTAAATCCACTTGAAGAAGAATGAAATCAACGATCCTGAAAGCGAGGAACGTTTGCGTAATATATATGATATGAATAAGTAAATCAAGCAAGCATGGAGAAGGAAATGTCTGTTTAACGTCGAGAATACATAAGTGGCTTGAGATAACAAGCTGACAGCAACATCATATATCATTTTTGTTGGCAAAGAACAGAAAGAAAATAGGAAAGAAAAGAAAGAAAGAAAGACAAGAATAAAAACGTTTTAGTTTTAAATTTAGAAAGTAGAGATCTCTAAAAGGCTGGCTTCTTCACCGAGATACACGAATACAGAACCCATTGAAATACGAGGAAAGGATAATATGAAAAGAAAAAATAAGGCTAGCGTTTACTTGATCGATGTTTTGTTTTCTTTGTTTAATGCCATATATATATATATATATCTTATTATAATGGAGATTGTGTGTTTTTTTGTCTGTAACCGAAACTATATTCCTACTCAAGTCACAATTCTCTTAGTTATTGACATCACATTCTCCATGATTTCATTTTTATCTAAACCTCAATTATTAATAAAATTGTCTTATTAATACTGTTGACAATATCTACATATTAATAACATGCTATTATATTTATATATACAACAAAATAGCGGATTACAGTGTGAACGGGAAGGCTAATTTGCATATTAATATTAAAAAATCGAATTTAATAAATATGTGCATAGTATTATTGATTTCTAACTGTTTGGTTTTATTTTAATGAATATAAGCAAAAATCTCTTCAATAAATCTTAAATGAAATCCATTAACAAGATAAAATAACTGTCATTTTATTCTTTACTTCCTCTTTTAACTAAAATACTTAAATTAGAAAAATAACAATGAAAGACGAGAGTGGTGGAAGAGTAAGTTTCAGTTGTTCCATTTTTTATTATACTCTCTGTTTCAAATCTTTGATTATACTCCTCTGTTTCAAATCTTTTTATCTGTATTCTTATTTAGTTTCATTAGCCTTTCTAATTTAATACAATACTTTATTACATTAAAACTTAAATACTTGCACCCGGAGGGTGCATATATTTACTAGTATATATAAGAGATTTATCCTAAACTTGGTAGTAAGGGATGATTCTATATGTGATTTCTAAGATCCACTGCATTAATATTGATGATCCAGTATGTATAAATACAGCGAATCTTTAAATCACTGAAGAGAGCTCAATGTATAATAACCTTTTAGATTATATACAGAGCAATATTTATCAATAAAGGAAGGAAGAACTCAACACCATAATTCCATAATAAATTTATTTCGACCAAAATTGGGGCCTATATAAATCTATGTTGATTTAAACCGGCTCCCCAAATTTTCGTCTCATCAGATGGGTCTCAATTCACTTATGGACAAGCACATCACAAAAAACCCCCAAAAAGCTGAATATTAAAAAAATACATAAATTCAAACAAAAACAAAAAATAAAAAATATAAAAAATATTTGTAACAGTATAGGATTGTAACCATAGAAACAGGAAGTGAATGAGAAAAAAAGCGATTCATTTCAAGGTTGGTTTCTTAGGGTGTCCAGACAGACAAAAAAGTGACAAGACAGAAAAAACAGAGTAGTATATTAAAATATAAATAGACAAGTAAATAATTTTTTTTTTTAAATTTAAACATTAGAGTATAATGATGTATAAAAGGACAATAGATAAAAAGGAAATAAAAGGGAATAAAGATAAAGAAAATACTAGTTATGATATAAATAATAATAATAAATTAATAGTAAGATAATAATAATAAAATAAAATAAATTGAAAAAATATATAAATTAAAAATAATAATCATAATAATAATATATATTATAAAAAAGAAGGTCAGCAAAATGGATTATGCTTTTAGAAAAATCTTTATTATTTTTATCTTACATTTACGACACGTGTTTCAGAACTTCCGACATCTTCTTCAGGCTTTGATCAATCATATATGATTGATCAAAGCCTGAAGAAGATACCAGACGATCTGAAACACGTGTCGCAAATGTAAGATAAAATAATAAAAAATTTTCTAAAAACATAATCCATTTTGCGACCTTCTATTTTATAAAATATTTAATTTTCTCCCGTTGGAACCAGAACAACACTTTTACACCACGCGCCTACACAAATGCCATATAAACCTTTGCGGGTTATTTCATGCCGAAACCATCAAAAAGGGACAGTGTCGGGTCGACAGGGTGTCATTAGGAGCAGCTAATAAATAACTTGTCTTTTACAAAACCCAACTGATACAAAATATGTCATAAATTCTAAGATAAAGGAACATGCATACAGTTTATACAGAATAAAACAAATATAAGAATTATAAACGAATTAATAGTTTTGTAGAATCAAAAGTCAGGATTTTTGCTTGATGCCTGTACACAACACGTACAGTGGCACACCAGTCACCACATCCAGGGGAATACTGAACAGGGACATCTACAACTTCCTTTTACTAAGTTGCAGCCTGATACTAAGAAGCGGATATCCCTGCACCAAGTACCATCTATCAATAACTAGAAGCGACTACCCGGTGTCGCCTAAGTAGAGGGGGTGTAAACAGAAGGTCTCGCAGGTCAATTATTATTGAATTGCGAGTTGGATCCTAACAGGATGCCTGTTATAACGCGCTTAGCGAATAATAAGACGTGTAGCCCAGTTGACGTTAACTGCGAGAAGAACCCACTTCCGCCTTTTATTTAAAATAATACAAGATGGCTGAAACAGTACTTCCGTTTCATACAACAATGTTATAACCGGTGCTTCCGGGTCTTAGTATACCACAATGCCCCATTAAAATCCTTATGTAAAAAGACGTTGCGTTGAGCCAACCACTCTGAAAGAAAAATGAATTTATCCTATTTAAAATATGAAATGCACAAAAAGAAAAAATTCATGCAGTTATTTAAATTCTATTTTTTACTTATCTTCACGAATATAAATCAAATCTTCCAGATTTTTGCTCAAAAACCAAGCCCTGGTGATACTTAATGTATATTATATATATATATATATATATATATATATATATATATATATATATATATATATATGTATTTACTTTGTCGTTAATTGTTTTATTTTAGAAGTTTCCTTCGGACATACAAATACGCACAACTGCCCTTTATATATGTATAGATGGATGGTGATTGTGTATATTTCTGTCTGTAACAAAAACTACGTTACAGCTTACGTCATAATATTCTCAATGAGTCTATTAATGAGTATTTAATTTATTGTCAAAATTGTTAATACATAGAATAAAAACAATTCTCTCTTTTTTTACTCTCAACCCTTTTTTAGTAACAATAAGTTAACTAAAATGCTTACAAATAAATAAAATGTATGTGCAAAATATTAAAAATAAATGTTTAATTAATAATTAATAGATGCATGAAATATCTTATGTGAGAGGCGAAGGACTAAGTTTCCATTTCAAATTGTTTTTTAATTTTTTTATTTAATTCTTTAATAAATTTGAAGATTTTGCTTACTTATGATACAACCCCTCTGACATTGATTTTTTAACTCCCACTCACTTTGGGCAATATCTTTCTAAAATGAATTTTTACACTGCCCGGAGGCTGTTTCTTTTTTTCTAGTCCCATTAACAATATCTATGATGCAAATGAACTATGTTACTATGAGTTCTGTTGAAATGATAATTTACTCTTGCATATTGCTGATACAGCTAAAGCTACTAAATAAATTGGTTAAATAAATTGTTTTATTAGTGAAATACATTTTTGTGTTTAATCTTGTTTTCAGTTTGAAGCATTCCAAAGAAAAAATAGTGCGTTCCCTTGTGTGTATGAGGGGGTGGGGTCTAGGAATAAAGTGGGAAGCTAAGAGGGTGCTAGCCTAAACCACTGATTTAAGCAATAGCTGGACCGATGAGGGATTCATATATTTCTGATGATGCTGATAGCCTTTTGTTTTAGTGTGTCTTGGGACGCTCATATTTGCTTTGAATGTGTCCTCGGGGAAATGTATGGGTCCCAACTAAAGCCGTCTCACTCCTGCCTTGTAACCTAGCCTGTGTAATTCGTTTCTAAGAAACTATTGAAATGTATTTGCAGTTAGCTTGAAATGGTGTGGGAAGTAGAAAGAAAAACACTGGAACGGATGGATAATATTTTACTGCGTCCTGTTAGATTTTTGTGCTACAGGAAGCATGGAGGCTTTGAAAGATGCAGTGATTCGGCAGTCCACGTTTTAATTTTAATTTTGATTTTACGTTGGTCATTTAAGTGACGGAAGACCAGTTAATTTTTTTTTCAAATTTGGACGGTGTCATTTTTAACCTGACGGTGTTGCGGGATGATAACAGATAAAATATTTAGGAACACGAGTATTAATATATAGATAATAATATGTTAGAAACAAAGAATATTTTAATTTGAAACATGAATTATATCTCGACCGAAATATTTGTATCGAAACAGCAAAATTTTTTAAGTAAAGATGGTTGGTTGGATTTTATGGCATGTCAACCCTTTTTGGGTTATTTTATGCTGAAGATGTTTTGTTTATTCATGCTTGATGGGTATTCAATTTTTTCTTTTAAATTTTAACTTAATTCTATTAAAACAATTTTTTAAAACTCATTTTTCTATTTAACCTATAGATGGGACTCTTACAGGTACTGCCACTCCGGGTCAGAGTGAACTTATTATAAATGGCGATGAAGGGTACTCCACATTCCTCAGAGATCCAAAATTAGAACTTCACCATTAGATAAAGTTTAACGTCATACACAGTAAACTTTGTAAGTAAAAACAGATATATTGAATTGGTGTCGACTACATCATCCACTCAATCGTTGGGATTAAAGACTATCACAGATGTAGTAAGTCTGATTAACTTTGGGAGCTCAACAAATTTGCTCTTGTGCCATGAAATGTTCAACCGAGTAAATGTCACTGTTATGTGACTTATTATCTATATCATAATACTCATGTTCATTAAAAGTAAGACCGTTATCATCTTGCAAAAATGAAAAAAATGAAACCGTCCAAATTGTCTAGGATGAAATTCAAAAATGTAAATCCTGATTATCTGGTGTAGCTTATCCGTCAAATTCTTATTTCTCATGAGTGTTGTCCCCTCGGCTAAATAATGGACAATCCAGTTTTTATTAAGGAAGAAAGGGAAGAAAGAACATAAAGGGAAAGCCATGTTACACAGAACATATAAGAAAGAAAGAAGATAGTAGAGGGGAAATAGAGAGAGGACTGAGCGCGTGGAAGGGGTAACGCTAATCTGTTTCAATCGAATATAATGGAAAGATGAAATAAAAGGAAAGAAAGAAAATGAGTGAGACAGAGTTAATCAAGGTTAATATACTTTTTACATATTGAAGTATTTTCAATAGATTTTAAGTGAACTATTAAGATATCAAACGTTGCAATAATTAAATCATCATATTGTGGTATATCCACAAGTCCTGCTAGTATGGTGATATTTTCACTTTATATACAAAATTAAAATTATCGAATGTGATACATAAGGTATTCACTGCAGTATTTCATTCACCGTATATATTTGTATAGGTCGTCCCATTGTGGTGTAATGTTTAGCATGGTAGTCTCACAGATCCATTACTTTTGAGTAGCGACTTTCATCATCGCTGTATATTCCACACTTACGACTTTGTGTCACATCCTGTCCGTGGCAAACGGTTTGGATAAATACCTACTTGTGTATAGGTCAATTTTTAAAGACGTACATTCTAGGAAAAAATTTAGCATCACACTTTATAATCACACGTAATAGTTTTGTAAAATTAAAATTGAAACACAAGGGAAAATTTATGAATAACTATTGGTTTCAAAATTATTATTATTGTTATGAGTTTTTCCCACTAGCGTTAACTGATGGTATTTCACTGGAATCTGAGTGACACCAAGTCTCCTCGTGTCTCAAGGACTCTTCTGAGTATTCTGGCAGATTGCAGCAGTGCAGTGTTCTGAATGGTTTCAATCCTTCCTCTGATATCCAAACTTTCCAAACCCTTTTTCAAACCCTTTTCCAATCCTTTTGGGAACGTTCCAAGTGCACCAACTACAATTGGTATTACTTTCACTTTCATATACCATATTTTTTTCAGTTCTCTGGCAAGGTCCAGATATTTGTCCATTTTTTTCATTTTCCTTTAGCTTCACCCTGTGATCTGCTGGCACTGCAAAATCCACCAGTTGACAAGTTCTTTCTTTTTTGTTTATCAACACTAGATCTCGTCTTCTTGCTGGGATAAGGTGATCCATTTTTATTTCAAAGTCCCAGAGAATTTTATGCGTTTCGTTCTCAAGAACAGATTCTGGTTTATGCATATACCATTTTGTTGTGTGGTCAAAATTTAAATTTTTGCATAATTCCCAGTGGATCACCTTCCCAACCCAGTCGTGTCTAGTTTTGTATTCTCGTTGTGCTAGTTTGCTACATTCGCAGAGTATATGGTTTACAGTCTCATCTCTATTACCGCAAAGTCTACATTTACTATTTTGTTGGGTCTTATCAATTTTCGCTTTGATGTAGTTTGTCCTTATGGCATTATTTTGTGCAGCAATTATAAGTGATTCTGTTTCTCTTTTTAGGTTTCCCTTTCTTAACCATGTCCAAGTCTCTTCATGTGCAACCTCTTCTATTTGTCGTTTGAAGCGTCCATATAATTGTTTTTCTTCCCATTTTTCTTTTCTAGTCTTTGTCGTTTTTCTTTTTATTATTATTATTATTATTATTATTATTATTATTATTATTATTATTATTATGTCAGAAATCGATTAATTGTTTATAAATTATTAGGATTAGATACGAAAGATTTCAACAATAAAAGTGCGTGTAAATTATTTGTATTAGAATAATTAATTGAAGCAATTATTTTTTACTAATGATTATAATCATAAGTTACTTGGAAACATAGGATTGGTTTTCTTTTAAAAAAATTCTGACAACAGCATTTAGATATTTGCTAACCAAATTTCCCACGGCTGTATCAAATTTTCTAGGTAGTTTTTACCTGTATGAAGGGATATTTCTAAGTTTACTATCTATTCAACTCACTGACAAAACAAAAGATGGCAGTGATGTTCACGTTGTAATTTTTTAGGGTAAACAAGGGACACGCGTAAGAGCAGCTGCAAGCAGGTTAAAGTAGGTTCGTCGTGGTGGGAGAGCTTCTGCGACCGGTTTAAAGTAGGAGTTTATAAAACAAAAAGGGTTGGTATATTCTAAAATCAACAAAGGAAGCATAATTTTTGTAATTTGCTGATAGATTAAATCAAGATGAATTCGAGGTAGTTTTCACTATGAAACAATATAGAGAACGTTCTAGTCTAATTCATTATTACTGTACAAAGTTCATTGCTCGCTCACAGGTGCAAGTGATTTTATGCTGTAGAAAACTTGTAAAACTACTACAAGTAGAATCGTATTCCGTCAACAGCGAATAGTAGAGCTGACAATGAATGTAAGGGACATAACTCAGATTGACTTCTTGATAAAAAACAACGAATAAGAAACCTTAATAAGCTCCCATGGACCTGGAATTGGAATTTTTCATTAAACCAGGGATCACCAAACTTTTTCCCCGGTGGGCCGAATAATTGAAAAAAAATAACGAGCGCGGACCACATTATTATTGTGTTTAATACTTGCTAGTCAGAACGAAAGCTCTTAGAAAAAGATGTAAAACAAAATTTATCTTTCCATGTTATATTCATGGATGAGTAGCGTAAAATGCACAAAAACAAATTTAACCAACATATTTATTTTCAGAACATTATTAAAAAACGCAATATTAGCAGAAAAGTTTAGTGAGACTTGTGAAACTGAAGTTTACCTTTCAAGATATCATCAATGTTTGGTTTGGAGTGGCTACATACAATCAAGAGAATTTCTTTCAAATGTTTAAATGTTTATCAGTCAATTTCGTTCGTTGGGTTGATTTCAAATATTTTAATTTTGAAAAGGTTGCTTTTAACAAATAAAATCAAGTGCCGTCGGCAGAACTGATAAAATGTCTTCGCGGGCCGAATCCGGCCCGCGGGATGTAGATTGGTGACCCCTGCATTAAACGAATATTTTTTTTGTTGTAAAATCATAATCATCATATTAATAATAATTAATTCTCGGGAGTAGCTCGGTACCCATAATCTGGGGGAAATTGAGATCAAATTAAGAATCGAGGACAGCCAGACCACGGCACGATTAGAATTAGAAAATAATCTATTAATCTATTAATAATGGAGATTCGCTTCCGGTTTTTGACTGCAACAAAAATTACGTCACTGCTTACGTCACATTACCCAAAATCGTCATAACATAGAATAAATACACTCAAAATTTGAACATGCAACATTAGACAGTCCTCATTGTTTTTTTAAAACAAGTTTTAATAAATACATGACTGGTATTATATATCTATATATAGTTTGTTTTATTTTAATACCTATTTTAATACAATTTGAAATGTAAACTTTAAAGTTTACATTTCAAATTGTTTTATTTTTTAATCCTTTAATGAATTTGATGATTTTATTTACTAAGGGTACAAACTCACTGACATTGAATTTTTTAATCCCACCCCTCAGGCAATATGGTTCAAAAATCTATTTTTACATCGCCCGGAGGGTGTTTTTTATTTTGTACTACTACTACTACTACTACTAATAATAATAATAATAATATGCAACATATTGACAAGCAGAAATCCATCAGAAACTAAAAAAGAGAAATGGGAAGAAAACCAACTTCATGGGTACTTCAAACGTCAAAAGACATGGATATGGCTAAGAAAAGGAAACAATGTCATAAGAACTAACTATACAAAGGCAAAAATAGATAAGACGCAACAGAATAGCAAGTGTAGAATGTGTGGAGACAGAGAGGAAACAGTTAATCATGTAATTTGCGAATGCAGCAAATTTGCACAAAGAGAATACAAGACTAAGCACGACTCGGTCGGAAAGGTAATCCACTGGGAATTGTGCAAGAAATTCAATTTTCAACATACAACTAAATGGTATATGCACAAGCCTGAAGCTGTCCAGGAGAATGAGACGCTTAAAATTCTCTGGAGCTTCGGGATACAGACGGACCACTTAATCCCGGTCAGGAGACCGGGCCTAGTATTGATCGACAAGAAGAAGAGAACCTGTCATCTCGTAGACTTTGCTATCCCAGCCGAACACCGATTAAAAATGAAGGAGAACGAAAAGATAGACAAATAATTGGACCTTGCCAGAGAACTGAGAAAACTGTGGATCATGAAAGTGAAGGTCGTACCAATTGTAATTGGTGCCTTTATAACTGCCCCAGCGCTCTGGAAAAGAATTTGGATGAGTTAGAAATCAGAGGAAGAATCGAGACCATCCAAAATACAGCACTGTTAAGATCGGCTAGAATACTCCGAAGAGGCCCGGAAGACCCCCAGGAGACTTGCTGACACTCATGCTCTAGTGAACCACCGGCTACGGCAGGTGTGAAACTCAATAATAATAATAATAATAATAATAATAATAATAACAATAATAATAATAATAGTTCAATGTTCATCATTCAACTAAATGGTATATGCACAAACCTGAATCTGACCTGGAGAATGAGATGCATAAAATTCTCTGGGACTTTGAGGTACAGACGGATCACCTAATCCCGTTCAGGAGACGAGACCTAGTATTGATTAACAAGAAGAGAACTTGTCATATGGTGGATTTTGTCGTCCCGGTCGATCACCGAGTGAAAGTGAAAGAAAGCATAAAAGATAGACAAATACTTGGACCTTGCCAGAGAACTAAGAAAACTATGGAACATAAAAGTTAAGTTAAGTAAACCCGTCCTACACAACGAGACGCGAAAAAGTCTGTCGATTTTTGTGATACACATGGATCACCTAATCCCATCTTGGAGACCAGACCTTATGTTAATTAAAATGGTAAAGAGAACTTTTAATCTATGTAGATTTTACCGTCTTACTGGTTCACAGAATAGAAATAAAAGAAAAGGAAAAGATACGCAAATCTTCGGACCAAGCCAGAGAACTGAAAGAAAAGTGGTATCAATTGTGGTTGGTGCTCTTATAATGGTCCCCAATAAAAATTCTCTGATCGCTGGTTTATTATTATTAGTTTTTCACACCAGCATTAGCTGATGGTCTTTCACTGGAGTCTGAGTGACAACAAGTCCCCTCGGGTCTCCAGGACTCTTCTGAGTATTTTGGCAGATTGCAGCAATGCAGTATTCTGGATGGTCTAAATTCTCCCTCTGATTTCCAGACTTTCCAACCCTTTTCCCAATCTTTTTGGAACCGTTCCAAGTGCACCAACTACAATTGGTATAACTTTTACTTTCATATTCCATAGTTTTATTATTATTATTATTATTATTATTATTATTATTATTATTATTATTATCAGAACCTGTGAATATGCCACAGTATGCTAATTTAATTATTACAATGTTTAATACGTTTACTTAAGAACTATTAAAAGACGTCAATAAGTAAAAAGTCTAATAATCTTGATTTAACTATCTCTCACTCTTATTTTTCTTTGTTTCTTTCTTTTTACATTTTTATTATATTCGATTGAAACAGTTTAGCATTATCGCTTCCGCACACTCACCCCCTCTCTCAATCTTTCCCCTACTCTCATTCTTTCTTTCCTTCTTATTACATTTTTTTCTGTGTAGCATTCCTTTTTCTTCCCTTTCCTTCTTTATAATAAAAACGCAATGGTCCATTATTTAGCTGTGGTGACGACACTTATAAAAATAGGAATTCGGGGAGAAGTAATGTAATTAGGATTTACATTTTTGCATTTTATTTTGGACGATTTGGACGGTCTCATTTTTAACCAGAGGGTGTTGCAAGATGATAACGGTCGGACGATTAAGGAACAAGTGTATTGATATATATATATATACTATTTCACTCCAAGGATATTTTTTCATTTCAGGCTTAACAGGGAATGGGTTTCACATAAGGCTGAATAATATTAAGTGTTCTCGGATCAGCAGGACTCTATTATTTCACTCCTTAAGAGTTTTTTCCCACAAGTTTTAATTACTGCTCTTCCACTGGGTTCTAAGTGACAGCAAGTGTTCTCTGATTTCCAGGACTCTACTGAGTATTCTCACTGATTATACCAATGAAGTGGTCTGGGTGGTCTTGATTCTTCTTCTGAATTTAAATTCCTATCTTTTTTCCATATCTTTGGATACCGTTTCATGGGCAACAACTTCAATTGGATTCAACGTAAACCTCTTAACCCACTCGACTGGGGCTTTAGAATACACCGACTGCATCTCTGCAGGGGGAAAGACCCAATGAGGCCTCTTGTTAGCCGTGGATGGCGACTCGTGATGCTTAAGTATGGAATCCTGGTGGCTGAGAAGTCCATGACACGCAACACTCCACTTTGGCCCTTACTTAGGCTAGACGGGCGGTTGGAGAGCCCCCCCCCTTCGATCAATCGGCTGGTCACGTCAAGCCCTAGCACTTTTATGATTGTCCCAACCCAATTGCCCTTATGGCAAACCCCAACCCAGTTTATTATATATGTGCCGAAAAATGACAGAGCCAGGTTTATTGCCAGGTGCTTGAAGCGCACCAAAAGGGAAAGGCGACAGGACCCCGCATTTTGTTTTGTACTAGCCGTCGCTTGAGCTTCTATTTGTCCGTGGATCCCCACGTAAAAATAAATTTATGCTAATCCAGTCTGAGGAGAGACCCTGAAAATAATCCTGGCACAGCCACATATTAACTGGCAGATCCTCTTTTCCTTGTTCTCGACTGTCAGTTTCACGTATCTTTTGCAGGGTATGGATTGCTGGCGTTACGGGGAGACAGATGAGTATCCAAAGAGTCAAAGAATCATAGAACAAAGAATAAAAAAAAAACAAAAAACAAAAAAAAAGCGCAAAACATTGCAAGCATAATAAATTGGTTGGTTGGTTGGTTGGTTGGTTTCTACGGTATGTCAGCCTTTGTTAGGTTACCGAATAAATTTTGTTTTATTCATTCTTGATGATTACAGAATTTTTTTTAAACTGAATTTTTTAACACATTTTTGTTAACTCATTTTCGTCTATTTAACCCATAAATGACACCCTAACAGTTAGTACCACCCTGAGTCAGGGTGGACCTGGGAGTCATGGAATGAAGGGGTACTTCCTCACATGAATGAGAGAGTTAGTCTGGTTCTCAATCGTTTTTCATTCCTAAAAAACTCCTTGCTTTGTACTGATTTTCTTTCTTTATCAAGTACCAGCTGTTTGCATAATTCACAGTGTTAGACTGTTCCTACTCTCTCGGGTCTGCTTTTCTATTATATTGGTAGTATGTATTTCACCAAATAATTCCGCTACGGACAGGGTGGGATGAAAGGTCAATTTTTAAGAGCAGTACTACTAGTTACAAGGACCGGTTTAGCTCAGTCGGTAGAGCGTCCGCCTAGGTTCCTGGTTCGATACCGACTCTCGCCAACTCAGCGTATGTGTAGCACAGGGATTTGCCCGGTAAAGTAATGAGCTGATGGTAGGTGTGGCGCTCCACCTCAGACGCCAAAACAATCTCCTTGGTCTAGCGCTAGCGAAAATGGGAAAGACTCCCTTGCTGTCTGGTTTGACACCAACTTTAGGCCACCCCGAAGAACTTACTACTAATTATAATTTAGAGTTTTCCTTCTCCTAGATAGGTTGCCGTTTTAAGTCTAAAGAGCCTAGTATGTATTACTATTTATCTACGGCTGAGTAAAGGAGAGAAGGGTTCATGCATTTTCTATGGGCATTAACATGAAAAGGAACGCAATCAGCCTCGGCCAAAATTTAAACGTAGCTCATCGAGACCATTTAACGATAGTTTCAATCTTCATTTTGTGTTGCTGATTTGGGAATAATACATAATTCCCTAGCTGTTAATCCTTCGTAATCAAGGATTACCACAACCAAGAATTATACAGGGTGATTGGAAAGTAACTCCCTATTTTAAAAATCTTATAATTTATTTTTCATTCATTATTTTCACAAAAACTGAATATGAAATGAACACATATAACATGGAGTTTTATGAAAATTAGATATGGACAATAGTTCATCTACAGCCTCTCAAGGCGCTCAAGAATCGCCTCAACTTATGTTCCCAGAAACTCTTGTGGAATGGCAGAAATAAATTCTCGTATTCGTGTTTCAAGTTCTTCCAGTCATTAGTCTCGTAAAGTAGACTTGCTCCTTCCACTAATCATGAAAGCCGTAAGGTATCTCACCAGACTGCAAGTTAAAGTCTGGCTAGTTGTCAATACTTGGGAGAATATTGAAGACTTGATTATTAATGAAAGATGGTGCTCCTTCACATTTTAATATTGTTGTTCGTGAATGGCTGAATCCAAGATTTTCCTGGGAGATGGATGGGTAGATGTGGTCCTCTTGAGTGACCGACCAGAAACCCTGATTGAACACCCTGTGACCTTTTTCTTTGGGGGTTGGTTGAACGAGTACGTCTACTCTATGAAAGTAACGACTTTGGAAGAACTTCAAAGACAAATATGAGAATTTATTTCTGCCCTTCCACAATAATTTCTGGGAAGATCAGTTGATGCGATTCCCGAGCGGCTTGAGACGCTGGAGACGACCTGATGCTCATATAGAATTTTAATAAAATAATTTAAATAACACTCCATGTTATATGGGTTCGTCTCATATTCCTTTATTGTGAAAATAATGATTCAGAAATAAATTATGAGATTTTTAAAATAGGGAGTTACTTTACAATTGCCCTAGATATACCAAGGCAGCCTCAATTCTGGACGGAGAATACCTAGTTCTCCATCACTATTGCCTTGCAAGAATACCCCGGTGGGTTCGCCTGATGACCGTTGGTGGCATCCCATGATGCTTAGGGACGGAATCATGGTGGCTGAGAAGTCCATGATATGAATCAATCTCCTTTGATCCTTACTTAGTTCAGACGGGCTATCGGAGAGGCGCTCTTCGAACAATCGGCTGGTTATGTCAAGCCCTAGCACTTATATGAATGTCTTGTTTCTATTGTCCTTATGCCAAACCCCTAATCCTATTTATCATATATGTGCTAGAAGGCGTCTGAGGGTCTTAATGTCCGGTGTTTGATGTTAAACTGCATATAATGGTAAAGTTCTAATTCTAGAGTTCTGGGAAGTGTGGAGTATCCCTTAATCGGCATTACTCCCAGGTCCACCCTGACTTGGAGTATTAGTAACTGTTAGAGTCCCATCTATGGGTTAAACAGAGAAAAGATTAGTTAACAAAAATGTTGTTTTTTTAATTGAGTTTTTAAAAAATCAGTAACCATCAAGAATGAATAAAACAATGTTTTCGGCATAAAATAACACACCATGAGTTGAAATGCCGTTACGTACAACCAACCAACCAACCAACCTTACAACAATCAGCCAATAATATCGTGCCCAACAGATTGTGACATTTCATTTGTTGGCTATTTTTTAAAACCAGGTAGAGGAGCTTCAAGTTTTAGAGGGAAATAATTGTTCACCCACGTCTACAGGGTGGACCGAAACTCTTGTCATCCCTTCATATTGTTTCACTTTTCATTATTCTTTGTTTTAAAAACTAGCAAATATATGCACACTCTGGGTGCAAGTATTTAAGTTTCAATGTAATAGAATATTATATTAAATCAGAACGGTTAATGAAACTAAATAAGAAATCAGATAAAAAGTTTTAAAACTGAGGGGGTATAATCGAAAAATAGAACAACTGAAACTTAATCTTCCATCACTCTCGTCTATCATTGCTAAATATTCCTAATTTAACTATTTAGTTAAAATGGGAAGTAACGAATAAGATCAGCGTTATTTTTTGTTGTTAATGGATTTTTTTAAAGGATTTATCCCCGAGATTTTTGCTCATATTCATTAAGATAAAACCAAACAATTAGAAATCAATAATACTAAGCACATATTTATTAAAATCAAATTTTTAATATCAATATGCAAATTAGCCTTACCATTCACACTGTGAACTGCTGTTTTGTTGTATATATAAATACAATTGCATGCTTTTTGTATGTACATATGGTCAACAGTGGCTTCGGCCTCTGGACCATTGATATAATTAACGGCGTCGATCCCAGGGGGCCATCCCCCCAAGCAACACCTGCCCCCTTGATTTAAAGGGGCAGGGCTGGGTTTATTGCCCAGTGCCTGAGGCGCCCCCCTTGAGGGGGAATGCCGACGGGATCGACGCAATTTTTCACCTGCCACCCCATGAGTCTCGGCTTGTGGGTGGTCCCACGTTAATAGGGACTTTGTGCCTGACCCGTACAAGTGGGGTACGTGGAAAATATCATGTACATATGGTCAACAGTATTAATAATGTAAAACAATTTTATTAATAATTGTGGTTTAAATAAAAATAACATTCATGGAAAATGTGACGTAAATAACAAAGGAACCTTTGACTTGAGTAATGATATAGTTTTGGTTACAGACAAACACACAAACATACAATCTTCATTATGATAATATAAAATAATATATATCAGTTATTTTATTATTTTACTGAAAAAAAATTAAAAAACCAAATCATTTTCTATAAATATCTGATTGTATCATGTAATTATTTCACCTTGAAAAATATGTAAGAGGTGACAAGACTTTCGGACCACTCTGTACATTTCTTAAAAATCAATTCTTTTAAAAAAAATTTTTTTGTTCATACACAAATTTTAAGTGACTATTAACAAAAAGAGTGAAGATGCTTACGTATTAAATGAGTAGTGTATACCTATTTATCAATATTGTATACGCTTTATCAACACTAGCAACAAAAAACGCCCGTCGGGTGGCGTAAAAATAATTTTTAAAAGATTTTACCAAATGTGGATGGAAAATAAAAATTCAATGTCAGAGCGTCTGTATCATAAGAAAGTAACATCAAATTTATTAAAGGAATAAAAAAACATTTTGAAATGAAAACTTAGTTATGTCCCCCTCAAATAAAATGTTGTATACATTATACTAATTATACAATACTAATTATTAATCAAATAATTATTTTGAATATTTTGCATATAAATTTTACTCAAATATGTATTTATTCATCTATTTGAACACTTTTTAATTAACTTATTCTTACTGAAAAAAATGTCGAGAGTCAATAAAAAAATGACTTACTAAAATTTTGAGTGCATATAACACAGTTTTTTTTAATTCTCTGTATTAACGATTTTGATTACAAATCAAATACCCTTTAATAGACTTACATAAGAAATTTGCGGACGTAGTTTTTGTTACAGACAGAACTACACCCAATCTACCTTATTAATAGATGTGCCTACTAATGTAAGGGAAGTAACTCTTTTAAAAATTCTGCAATGCTCTCCCTTAGACTAGAAACTTATGTATTTCTTAAGCGAACAGCACGCGTTCCGCTTAGCACGTGAAAGATGTCGACCTGGAGAATATAAATTCTGAGATGTTTATCGTTTAAGACATTATTCAGACGAGTATCCGCATTTCTTTTTTTTTCTGTTTAGGCTGATGGATTCTTCGGTCTTCTGTTTTGTTCTAATTGATTTACTCGCACCAGTTTTCTCGTTTCGGTTGTTATTGATACTAACACGAATATGCACCCTCTGGGCATAAATATTCAAGTTCTAATGTAATCAAATATATCAAATTAGAAACACCAACGAAATTAAATAAGAACACATATACAAGGATTACACTTATCTTAATTATATTTAAATTGTTTTTTTATATAAAATAATTCATAGGATTTATTTTAATGTTGGAGAATAAAACAATAATATTAGAGGGTTGACTTCTGATTTAGGTCGGAAAATTAAAACGGAAAGTTTTTTGGTGGTACCCAATGACAGTTTAACTACAATGAATTAATATTTTGCGAATTGGTTTACAGTTTTAGGGGATTAAGTTTGTTTTTAATTACGTATTGCTTAAAAAATAAACAAAAAAACCCAAATTACTATACATTTAATTAACCATTGAAATTAATTATTGAATCTATTATTGAGACAGTTGTTTGTGTTAGTATTGCAATGTATAATTTCAATTAAACTTAGTTTAACAAACTATTTTTTTAAAAGCAATACGCAATTAAAACCAAACTTAATCCCCTAAAACCGTAACCCAATTCGCAAAATGTTAATCCATAGACTGTAGTTAAACTGTCATTGGGTACCACCAAAAAACTTTCCGTTTTGATTTTCCGAACTAAATCAGAAGTCAGCCTATTAGAGATCAATAACATTAAATAATTATTTTTTAAAGCCGATTTTGTTAAAACCAGTATGCAAATTACCCACACCATATATTATGTAAACCTTTATTTCTATGTGATATATAAGACTCACTGAAGGATTCAAATCGCTCTAATAACAAGCAAATCTAACTCAGATTTTCCCATAGACCTCGTTAATAAATACGATTTCTTCTATGCATTAATGATTTTTTACTATAAACAGATACTCATTCATAAACTTACGCAATTCTTGAGGGTATTGAAACGTAAGCAGTGACTTAGTTTTGGTTGCATACAGACAGACACCGAATCAATTATTTCGGTAGATGTAAATTGATTCGGTTGATCTGGAGTTTCATTGGTTCATTGATTGTATGAGTGATTTTAACGACAGTTCAGTCTGTTTAGGGTTATTTTATGTCTAGTGTTCAGGGAAATGCGTTCATTATAAATGTATATTTATATTTATTTATAATAGTAATGGGTCGGCTTAGCTCAGTCGGTAGAGCATCCGACTAGAGAACCACAAGGTCCCGAGTTCGATACCAGGCCCCCGCCAAGTCAGCGTATGAGTACCCCAGGGATCTGTGCGGTAAAGTGGGGAGCTGATGGTAGGTGTGGCGCTCCACCTCAGACGCCAAAACAATCTCCTCGGTCTAGCGCTAGTTAAAAGGGGATAGACTCACTCGCTGTCTGGCTGATACCGACTTTAGGCCATCCCGACAATTTATTTATATTTGTTCCTTAGAATTTTTGGCGCGTATATAAAGCATTACGATCTAATACAATTTTTTCACGCATTTGTCTGAATTGGACACATGGCGCAACGGATATAGGGGTTGAGTTAATACAGTTCTAAGTGACAATCATTTTTAGGTTTCAGGTTCAATCCTGACTCATGACGATAATAACATAAAATACTTAACACAATTTAACACTTGTACCCAGCCATGGTTAACGGAATGAGAACAATCTACCCCGGTGGATTGAAGAAAGGGTTCGGTTTGAAGTTCCATGAAAGCTCTGAAAGAAAGTTCCCGAGTTCGACAAGAAGGTACTCGATTTCGAAGACAAGTTTTCCGAGTTCGAGTGGATATAGAACAGTATGATAATCTAATTGTTACAAAGTTTAATATGTATACATTAGAGCTATTGCTAAATAGTTCAATATGTAAAAAGTTTAATAATCACTTTTTTTTCTTTTTTTGCTTCTTTTCATTCGTTCATTATGTTCAATCAAAACATATGAGCGTTATCGCTTCCACGCACTCACCCAGTCTCTCTTTTTCTCTCCTTCTTTCTTTCTTTCTTTCTTATTATATTCACCACCCACTCTCTCTTCCTCCTTCTTTCTTTCTGTTTTCCTATCATATTTTTCTATGTACTATGTCCTTTTTATTCCTTTTCTTTCTTTATAATAAAAACAGAACAGTCCATTGTTTAGCTGAGGTGACAACACTCATAAGAAATAAGAATTAGCAACACCAGATAATCAGGATTTAGATTTTTGCATTTCATCTTGGGCGATTTAAATGGTCTCATTTTTAACCAGACGGTGTTGCAAGATGATAACGGTCGTACAAATAAGGGACACGAGTATTAGTATATAGATATTTTTCCACTGATTGATTTAATCCCCTTGAGTAATGTGAATTATCAAGGAAAGTGGCACTACTGCCTGTAATCAGGATCCAGCTTTAAAGATATTTTATACACAGATCCGTTGTCATTTTCGATTATACTAATGGGTAGGTAATAGCAAGGTTCCTGGTTCGATAGCGGACCCCACTAACTCAGCGCATGAGTAGCACAGATTGTATAACCTGATCTATGCGGTAAAGTGGGAAACTGACGGAAAGTGTGGCGCTCTACCACAAAAAAAACAAAAAAAAATAATCTCCCTTGTCTAGCGCTAGCGAAAATTGAATAGACTCCTGGCTGTCTGGTTGATACCGACTATAGGCCACTCCGCCAATTTTTTTTAACTTTTTGCTTACACTAACGTAGCAAAAACGCACCACTATCCTGCTCTTCGGGGCGGGGGTAAAGTGGTCGAAGCCACTTGATCGTTGTTGAATTAACGGCGTGATCCCAAGGGGCCTTCTCCCAGTCAACACCTGTCCCCTTGATTTAATGGAGCAGGATTGGGTGTGTTGCCCAGTGCCTGAGGCGCAATCCTTGAGGGGAATGCCAACAGGATCCACGCATTTTTTTTACCTTCCATCTCATGAGCAACGGTTCGTGGGTGCTCCCACATTAAACGACCTTGTGTCATACCTGCACACGTGTGGTGGGTGGCTAGGTAAATACACTAACGTAACATATACTAATTTCTTCAGTGTGAGGAATTTTCTGCCACTCAAGAATTGGCTTGCAGAGTCACTTGCGCAGATGCAGATAACATTTTCATTTTTTTCTTATTTTTGGACACTACGCCATCGTCCTTAGTGGACGGAAAGGATCCAACAAAGAATTTTCTGTGGGTGGAATTTTGTGGGTGGAATTTTAGCGTGTATAATTTTCGAACTAAACTGGCTCATTGCTGATTAAATTTGATGACCTTGAGGGCAGCCGGTGCTTTCAGTGTGACTTGAGCGTAAGTCTTCCAGGATTTAGTTTTATTGTTTACTGGTAATTGGTAAATATTTAATCCACGTCTCCCGAGAGCGGATGTATTAAGAATATTGTACTCGGGCCTTCTCAGTTCAAAGGGTACTCAGGAGCCAAAGTGGGGACGGGTATTTTCTGGAATTTCAGTAAATGTACGCACATACTAAAGACAAATATAAAGGTTTCGTTTGAACTTTTCGGCTTTATGGAATAAATGCTGAGTTGAGACCAATAAAGAAAGGAAAGGATCTGAAAATGGCTTTGTAACTCTTGAAGAAATTGCTCTCAAAGATTAGGCTGTAAATCCTGACGCCAAAATGTCAAATTCCTTTTAATACAGAAACTATAGATTAATACTCTCGTTCCTTAATCTTCCGACCGTTATCCTCATGCGATCGTGCCTAGTCTTTTGCCCCGCTTGCGTTGACTTTTATGTGATTAACCGTTTCGTCGGTTAAATCGAACTTAACGGACCTAAATTCCAACATCGTATGTCACCCCGTCGAAAGAAAAAAATACCAAAAATCAGGGAATTAACTAAATTTAATGAAATGTTCAGTGTTGATATATTAATGATAAAAATATATATAATGCACCAGTTATTTTATTTAAAAACGTTTACATTTTTTCAGGTCAGTTAACTTTGAACCACGTATTTTTAAGAATATGTGTTAAGCCTCAAAGATACGTGCTTCAAAGTTAACTGACCTGAAAAAGTGTGCACGTTTTTAAATAAAATAACTGGTGCATTATATCTTTTATTCATTATTATATAAACACTGAAAATGTCATTAATTTCGGTTTCGTAATAAATAAATTATCATACTGAGGTATATTCACAGGTACTGTTCGGTAGTCTGTCGGTATCAGCCAGACAGTGAAAGAGCCTATCCCCGTTTTAGGAGCTCTAGATGAAGGAGATTATTTTGGCATCTGAGGTGGAGCGCCACACCTACCATCAGCTCCTCACTTTACCGCACAGATTCCTGTGCTACTCATACGCTGAGTGGGCGAGGGCCAGTATCAAACCCAGAACTTTGTTTTTCCTAGCCTGACGCTCTACCGACTGAGCTAAATCATACGTGATATCTCTGTCAATCTCTCGGTCTGAGATAGATTGACAGATATCCGGGGATGCAACTGAAAAAAAAAAATTAAAAAAAAAACCTGCACCAAGATAAAACAAAACTTTTCTGGGAGATTTTGGGTCTAATAAAATTTTGACGTCCCGGATTCCTACTTTAGATTACTCTATCATTTTCTTTGACGGTGTCAGGCGTAATTGTGTCCAAACTTAAATATTTACCGAGTCGTGTTTATCGCTTTTTATCGGCAAATTAATGCAGATATTATACAAAGCCCCAATCGCTTTTTTCGACAAATTAATTTAAATATTTTACAGTCGGCTCTTTTCCTAGGTGCATGCTGGTGTCGTAATTGGTTTTGAGGGTGCAACTCCAGCAGCGTGTTTTGGCAAGACTAGCTTGGCGGCGCCCATCCCTCTCCAATTTTACAACTGATTTTAATTTAAGAGTTTTCCTTTTCCTAGATTGTGATATTTATTTGTTTACAGACGTGAAGTAAAGTAAGTCGTCGGAGTGGCCTAAAGTCGATATCAGTCAGACAGCGAGGGAGTCTATCCCCTAGTCAAGGAGATTGTTTTTGCGTCTGAATAGAATAATATTACAGGTCACTAACCAAGTAATTATTCATCAAATCCGTTTTAGTTAAAACCAGAACGCAAATTAACCACGCCTCTATTTTAATGCACTAATAACATGGGCTGTTTTGAGGTGAATCTAACTTAGATTTTCATATCGTTAATAAATAAGATTTATTCTATGTATTAATTAATGATTTTGATTATAAATTAAATACTCATTTAAATTTACACAATTCCTGGGGTGTGGACTTAAACAGTGACGTAATTTCGGTTAAGAAGACTGACATGAATCTTCATTATAATAAGACTAGTTTCTGAGTATATATAATAGAGCGTTTTTCTATATTTTTCTGTAGTAATGATATTGACTGTAAATTAAATACTTATTGACTAATTTACTTAATTCCTCAAATTACTATGACGTAAGCAGTGACGTAGTGTCGGTTACAAAAATAGAGAGAGAGACTCATACATGCATAAACACACACACACACACACACACACACACAATTATATATATATTATATATATATATTATATGATATCTGTTTACACGCGCTTGTGTAAGAGAGATATGAATGTAAGGAGAGAGAGAGAGAGAGAGAGAGAGAGAGAGATTTCTTTTTAATGTTCCCGTATTGTTAAGGAGAAATTTCACTAATTTATCGTGTTTCACACACACACACACACACACACACACATATATATATATAATATTATATATATATATATATATATATATATATATATATAGTGATAGAGAAGATATAAAGTTAGGTTAGCGAAGACATAGTCAACGGTTCTTGGTAGCTGTCAGTTCCTCGCCTATGTGATTCTCAAACCATAATTAGGCGATAAACTGATAGTTCCCAAGCGGCCGTTAACTTTATGACTTCAATATCCAAACTCATATATATATGTATATCCAAACAATATATTATATTATTATATATATATATATATATATATATATTATATATATGATCTCTGTTTGAACGCGTTTGTGTGACAGAGATAGAGAAGTTAGAGGGAGGGTGAGTAGGTAGAGAGAGAAGTTTTTTCTGTTTATGTTCCTGGTATTGGTGAGCAGAAGTTCCCTAATTTATCGTGTTTTGATGACATTGAAATAAGATTGGGTCTAAAGCAAATAAAGCCAGCGTCATTTGGTTCCACGCCGACATCTGTTCAATGTAACTCTGTCAAAGCGCTGATATCACTTAAGTAGCCTTGTCGCCGGAAAGCTCATAATGAGAGGCAAGGTAGATTCAGAAGCTTATACCCCCCTCACACACACACCCACAGAGAGAGAGAGAGAGAGAGAGAGAGAGAGAGAGAGAGAGAGAGAGAGAGAGGGGGGGGGAGAGATAATGTCACATTTTTTTTAATTATTCATCGTAATAACGTTACTAACTTTTCACCTCGACTGGTAGCAGGCATTTAACTCTGACGTTATAATAGTCTTATTGTAATTTTAAGAATTTGCTAAATTTGGTTTGGTTTGGGTTGTTTTAACGGCATATCACCGCAGTGGGTCATTTAATGGCGATAAAGTTTTGGAAATAAATTCAATTTTTATGGATACTCAATTTTTTTATAAACTCATGTTTTTCTATTTAACCCATAGATGACCCTACACGATACGACCACTCCGGTCAGAGTGGACCAGGGAGCAATGGTGATGAAGGGTGCTCCCCATTTCCCAAACCTTCAAACTGGAACCTCGCCATCAGATAGAGTTTAACGGTCATTCCCGGACATGTAGACCCTCAGTCATCGCCTTTCTAGCACCCATATGATAAAAGAGGTTGGGGCTTGCCCATAAGGCAATAGGGTTGGGGCAGTCATATAGGTGCTAGGGCTTGACGTGGCCAAGCCGATTGATCGGAGGGGGCCTCTCCGACCGCGTCTAGCCCAAGGTAGGGCCAAAGTGGAGTATTGCAAGTCATGAACTGCTCATCCTTCTATGGGTTCTATCCTTTAGCATCACGGGTTCGCCACCACCACGCCATCAGGTGGCCGCATTGGGGGAGTCTTACCCCTGTGTATTCCGCGCCCCAGTTGACAGGGTGAAATTTACTAAGGTTAGCTAATTTATCACAATCCAGAATATACATATAATTTCTTCTTTGTTTAATGGCATATCAACCTTCGTGGGTTATTTAATGTCAAAGCAATCCTTGTAGAAGAACTGTTAACTAGCAGGACTTGTGGATAAACCACAGTATGATCATTTATTTATTACAACGTTTGGTATGTATGTTTTCTTAAGAACTAATTGCTTAATACTCAATATGTAAAAAGTATAATAATCTTGATATAACTCTCTCACACTTTATTTTCTTCCTCTTTTCATCTTTTCATTATGTTCGATTGAAACTGATTAGAGTTATCGCATCCGCGTGGCTCATCCCTCTCTCCATCTTTTCCCTACTCTCTTTCTCTCTTATCATAATTTTTTCTGTGTAGATTGTCCCTTTTTCTTCCCTTTGTTTCTTTATAATAAAAATGGAATGGTCTATTATTAGCTGATTCATACCTTTCTCCAGGTTATTTGTACATGTGAACATAATTGCGCGAATGGAGTTCTAACAGGCTGATTAACGATGTCGTCCTCCAGCAAGTTACCACTACACTAAGGACTACCGTAAGCTTTCACCTGTCTCTGGACACTTAAAAGCTTTTTTTAAGTGGTTACCCTAAGCTTTTAGCAGTTTAGTTCTAATGTTGGTTGGTTTGGAGTTGCATCGTGGATAGGGACCACCGAAAGATACAAGAAGGAAATGAGTTAAACAAATATATTTAACAAAGAAACAGTACTACTAATATATACAATAAGTCGGCACACGTTCGAGACTGTCTTATCAGCTATCCGCTGAAAATTTTAACTCTCCTTTAAATGCAGAACCTGCTGCTATTTATTGTTGGAATAGTTCATGATGCATGGTAAATTACATAAACAGTTGCTGGTTGGATTTTACAGGGATGTCACCGTTGCCTGGGTATCTTATGCCGAAAAGTTTTGTTTTTTGATTCTTGATGGTATCAAACATTTTCTTCACTGAATTTTTTTCAAAATCATTAACCTATTCCAAACTATAATGGGACCCTAACAGTAACCACTCCGTGTCAAAAGTGGACCTGGGGTCGTAATGATGATGAAGGGCACTCCACAATCTCCACCCCCGAACTCCATAACAGAAAACTTCAACCATCAGATCAAGTAACGTCATCACCCAAGATATAAATCCCCAGCCTCCGCCTTCTAGCACTATATGATAAACACGTTCTAAAATATTCCATAAGAGCAAAGGGTTGTGGACAATCAAATATAGGTGCTAGGGCTTGACGTGACCAGCTGATTGGTCGAGGGGCCTCTCCGAACCCCGTCTAGCCTAATTAATAAAGTAGAGTGAATTGCATGTCATGGAATGCTCAGCCACCAGGATTCAATACTTAAGCATCAAGGTTACCCACACAACGACCAAAGTGGCGGCCTCATTGGGGGATGTTACTTTCTGCAGAGGTGCAGTCGGTTTATTTTAAAAGTCCCAGCCGACCGGACTGAGTTTGTTATAACTTCCAGATCTAAAAGGAGCAGGTGAATTAACAAGTGAATTTACCGTAAGTCTTCAGAATAAAGTATTCATATCGTATCAAATAATTTCGAGACACTGATTCAGTAATTGGCTACCGTCAATTGGGAAAATGGACCGGCAACCGAGTTCAAATCTGAAACGATACTGTGTAAATTTCACTAGGAAAGGCAATGCATCCAACTATTCCTCTTTACAACTAGTGGGAGTTTCGGACGAACGCCTCTTTACTCTTGGATATCGCAACCGGTCTAAGAGACTGAAAACTCTGAATTCAAACTGGTAAACCCCTTAAAAATGAACTGGCCTTGTGTAACCTCCTGCTTGTCGTAGGAAATCAGAATTTTATATCAGTTGAAAAAAACAAAAAATGTTTGATGTGAACAAGAAAATAAAGAATATGGAAAAAAACAAAATGAAAAGAGAAAGACAAACGTTTGAAAGAAAAGAAAAAAAATGATTTTTGATTTCTTTCACTTCTGTAAGTTGTGTGAGAAAAAAAAACCCCGAGTTCAATCTAGATAGGCTATTTGGGTTCCCTTAGCGTTTAGAATCGTTGGAAGTATGACTCTATCTGTTCACTCCCAGCTATGGGCCGTTTAATATTCGTTAGGAAACCAGTCTAAAGAAAGAAAACCCCGAATTCACAAGCAGAGTAAAAGTAAAGTCGTCGGCGTGGCTAAAGTCGGCTATTAGGCCAGACTGCTAGGAAGTGTCTATCCCCTTTTCACTGCACTAACCCAAGGAGATTTGTTTTTTTTTTCGTCTAGGGTGAGCGCCACATCTACCTCTGCTCCATACTTTACCGCACAGAATTCTCGGCCTGAGCTAAAATTGACCTTTTGTTAACCATCCAGCTCGTGACGGCTTGGTGACTACATACTTTATATGCATCATACATGGCTATCCTATCGGGTGGTATGGTAACAAGCTAGTCTCGCAATCCATTTCTATTGATGAAGTCACGGTGAAATCCCTGTTTCCCTCTATTGAGTTAGCAGCGATGAGATTGTTCAATATTTTAAATTGGGTGAAACTTAACTGCACGTAATGTAAACTACCTGAGTCTTCTGTTTATAAAATGACTTTTGAATCGGCATTTAATACCCGAAAAGGGAAATATGCCGTACTAACAAAAAACAAAAACAAAAAAACAAAAAAACAGCCAACAGATCCATTACAATTGAATAGTGAGTTTCGATCTATGTCACATACCCATATTGCAAATCATGTATTCCTCCTATCCGTGGCCGAATGTTTCGGTCAATATCTAACTTAACATATAGGACAATTGGAGTATTACTAAACTATCATACACATTACCTGATCAATTTAATTATTAACAACGTTTGATATGTTTTACTTAGAGCTATTGCCACATAAGATCGAACTCACTATTCAATTGTAATGGTTGTTTGGGCTGTTTTTTGTTTTTTGTTTTGTTTTTTGTTTTACGGCATATTTAAACCTTTTCGGGTTATTAAATGCGATTCAAAGTCATTTTAAATAAACAGAGGACTTCAGTTAGTTACATTACGTGCAGTTTTAAGTTTCACCGATTAAATATTGAACATCTCATCCGGCTGCTTAACTTCAATTTAGAGGGAAACAGAGGATTCACCGTGACTTCTCACTAATAGAAATGGGATTTGCGAGACAGCTTGTTAACGCATTACACCCCGATAGGAATAGCATGTGTATGCATATAAGTATTTAGTCACCAGTCCGTCACGAGCTGGATGTAACAAAGGTCAATTTTTAGCTGGCGAGATCTGTGCGGTAAAGTTATGGACGCAGATGGGTAGATGTGCGGTCCACCCTAAGCACGAAAAAAAAACATCTCCTTGGTCTAGTGCTATGAAAAGGGGATGACAACTTCCTACAGTCTGGTAAATACCGATTTAAGGCCACGCCGACGATTTACCTTTTACTTCTTTGAATTCGGTGTTTTTTTTCTTCTTAGACTGGTTTTCTAACGAACTATTAAAAACGGCCCATAGCTGGGAGTGACAGATAGAGTATAGCCTTTTCCAACGATTCTAACGCTAAAGTGAAACCCATAGCTCTAGGATTGAGACTCGGGTCCACTGATTCTATTTCCTACGAAAGCAGGAGGTTAACACAAGGCCATTCCTTTAAGGGGTTACAAGTTTGATTCAGAGTTTTCAATTCTCTTAACCGGTTTGCGATATCAAGAGTCAAGAGCCGTCGTCGGAAACTCCATAGTTGTAGGAGGATAGTTGGATTCAGCCTTTCCTAAGTGAATTTCACACAGTAATCGTTCAGGATTTGAACTCGTTTGCCGATGTCATTCCAATGACGGTAGCCATTTACTGAACTCAGTGTCTCGAAATATTTGTATACGATATGAATACTTTATTCCTGAGACCTTACGGTAACATCACTGTTAATTCACCTGCTCCTTTTAGATCTGTGAAAGTTATAACCAAAACCTCAGTCCGGTCCGGCTGGACTTTAAATACCGACTGCACCTCTGCAAGACGAAGTACACCTCACCCAATGAGGCCGCCCTTGGTCGTTGGTGGTAACCTTGTGATGCTTCAAGTATGGAAATCCTGGTGGCTGAGCATTCATGACATGCAATCATCTACTTTTATTAATTAGGCTAGACGGGGTTGTCGGAGAGGCCCTTCGACAATCAGCTGGTCACGTCAAGCCCTAGCACCTATATGATTGTCACAACCCTATTGCTCTTATGGAATATTTAGAACCGTTTTATCATATATGTGCTAGAAGGCGGAGGCTGGGGATTTTAATATCTTGCGGTATGACGTTAGACTTTATTCTGATGGTGAAGTTTCTGTTATGGAGTTCTGGTGGAATTGTGGAGTGTCCTTCATCATCATTACTCCCAGGTCCACTTTGACACGGAGTGGTGTAGTACCTGCTAGCGGTCCCATTTATAGTTTGGAATATGTAAATTGAGTTTGAAAAAAATTCAGTTTGAAGGAAATGTTTGATACCCATCAAGAATCAATAAACAAAACTTCTTCGGCATAAAATAACCCAGCAACGGTTGACATCCCGTAAAATCCAACCCAAGCAACTGTTATGGTAATTTACCATTGCACTCATGAACTCTTCCAACAATAAATAGCAGCAGGTTCTGCGCATTTAAAGGGAGAGTTAATATTTCAGCGGATAGCTGATAAGACAGTCTCGCGTGTGTCCCGACTTATTTGGTATATATTAGTACTACTGTTCTTTGTTAATATATTTGTTTAACTCATTTCCTCTCTTGTACTATTCTTGCCCTATCCAGACTGCAAATCCCAACCAACAACATTAGAACTAAACTGCTAAAAGCTTAGGGTAACCACTTAAAAACAGCTTGTTAAGTGGTCCAGAGACAAGTGTGAAAAAGCTTACGGTAGTCCCCTTAGTGTAGTGGTTAACTTGCTGGAGTACGACATCGTAATCAGCCTGTTAGAACTCCATTCGCGCAATTATGTTCACATTCGTACAAATAACCTGGAGAAAGGTATGAATCAGCTAAATAATAGACCATTCCATTTTTATTATAAAGAAACAAAGGGAAGAAAAAGGGACAATCTACACAGAAAAAATATGATAAGAGAGAAAGAGAGTAGGGAAAAGATGGAGAGAGGGGATGAGCACGCGGATGCGATAACTCTAATCAGTTTCAATCGAACATAATGAAAAGATGAAAAGAAGGAAGAAAATAAGAGTGTGAGAGAGTTATATCAAGATTATTATACTTTTTACATATTGAAGTATTAAGCAATAGTTCTTAAGTAAACATACATACCAAACGTTGTAATAAATAAATGATCATACTGTGGTTTATCCACAAGTCCTGCTAGTTAACAGTTCTTCTACAAGGATTGCTTTGACATTAAATAACCCACGAAGGTTGATATGCCATTAAACAAAGAAATTATATGTATATTTCTGGATTGTGATAAATTAAGCTAACCTTAGTAAATTTCACCCTGTCAACTGGGGCGTTAGAATACACAGGGGTAAGACTCCCCCAATGCGGCCACCTGATGGCCGTGGGTGGCGACCCGTGATGCTTAAGGATAGAACCCATAGAAGGATGAGCAGTTCATGACTTGCAATACTCCACTTTGGCCCTACCTTGGGCTAGACGGTCGGTCGGAGAGGCCCCCTCCGATCAATCGGCTGGCCACGTCAAGCCCTAGCACCTATATGACTGCCCCAACCCTATTGCCCTTATGGCAAGCCCCAACCTCTTTTTATCATATGGGTGCTAGAAGGCGATGACTGAGGGTCTACATGTCCCGGGAATGACGTTAAACTCTATCTGATGGCGAGGTTCCAGTTTTGAAGGTTTGGGGAATGGGGAGCACCCCTTCATCACCATTGCTCCCTGGTCCACTCTGACCCGGAGTGGTCGTATCTGTTAGGGTCCCATCTATGGGTTAAATAGAAAAACATGAGTTTATAAAAAAATTGAGTATCCATAAAAATTGAATTTATTTCAAAACTTTATCGGCATTAAATGACCCACTGCGGTTGATATGCCGTAAAACAACCCAAACCAAACCAAAATTTAGCAAATTCTTAAAAATTACAATAAGACTATTTATAACGTCAGAGTTAAAATGCCTGCTCACAGTCGAGGTGAAAGTTAGTAACGTTATTACGATGAAGTAATATTAAAAAAATGTGGACATTATCTCTCCCCCCCCCTCTCTCTCTCTCTCTCTCTCTCTCTCTCTCCTCTCTCTCTCTCTCTCTGTGGGTGTGTGTGTGAGGGGGGTATAAGCTTCTGAATCTACCTTTGCCTCTCATTATGAGCTTTCCGGCGACAAGGCTACTTAAGTGATATCAGCGCTTTGACAGAGTTACATTGAACAGATGTCGGCGTTGGAACCAAATGACGCTGGCTTTATTTGCTTTAGACCCAATCTTATTTCAATGTCATCAAACACGATAAATTAGGGAAACTTCTGCTCACCAATACCAGGAACATTAAACAGAAAAAACTTCTCTCTCTACCTACTCACCCTCCCTCTAACTCTCTATCTCTGTCACACAAACGCGTTCAAACAGATATCATATATATATATAATATATATATATATATATATATATATATATATATATATTGTTTGGGATATACATATATATATGAGTTTGGATATTGAAGTCATAAAGTTAACGGCGCTTGGGAACTATCAGTTTATCGCCTAATTATGGGTTTGAGAATCACATAGGCGAGGAACTGACAGCTACCAAGAACCGTTGACTATGTCTTCGCTAACCTAACTTATATATCTTCTCTATCACTATATATATATATATATATATATATATATATTATATATATATATATATATGTGTGTGTGTGTGTGTGTGTGTGTGTGAAACACGATAAATTAGTGAAATTTCTCCTTAACAATACCGGGAACATTAAAAAGAATCTCTCTCTCTCTCTCTCTCCTCTCTCTCTCTCACTTACATTCATATCTCTCTTACACAAGCGCGTGTAAACAGATATCATATATATATATATATATATAATATATATATATATGTGTGTGTGTGTGTGTGTGTGTGTGTGTGTTTATGCATGTATGAGTCTCTCTCTCTATTTTCTGTAACCGACACTACGTCACTGCTTACGTCATAGTAATTTGAGGAATTAAGTAAATTAGTCAATAAGTATTTAATTTACAGTCAATATCATTACTACAGAAAAATATAGAAAAACGCTCTATTATATATATACTCAGAAACTAGTCTTATTATAATGAAGATTCGATGTCAGTCTTCTTTTAACCGAAATTACGTCACTGTTTAAGTCACACACCCTCAGGAATTGTGTAAGTTTATAAATGAGTATTTAATTTATAATCAAAATCATTAATTAATACATAGAATAAATCTTATTTATTAACGATATGAAAATCTAAGTTAGATTCACCTCAAAACAGCCCATGTTATTAGTGCATTAAAATAGAGGCGTGGTTAATTTGCGTTCTGGTTTTAACTAAACGGATTTGATGAATAATTACTTGGTTAGTGACCTGTAATATTATTCTTTCAGACGCGCAAAAAACAATCTCCTGACTAGGGGATAGACTCCCCGCTGTCTGACTGATATCGACTTTAGGCCACTCCGACGACTTACTTTACTTCACGTCTGTAAAACAAATAAAACTACAAATTCTAGGAAAAGGAAAACTCTTTAAATTTAAAATTCAGTTGTAACAATTGGAGAGGGATGGGCGCCCGCCCACAGCTAGTCTTGCCAAAACACGCTGCTGAGAGTTGCACCCTACAAAACCCAATACGACACGCAGCATGCACCTAGGAAAAGAGCACGACTTAGTAAAATTATTTAAATTAATTTGTTTCCGAAAAAAAGCGATTGGGGCTCTTGTGATATATCTGCATTTAATTTGCGAAAAAAAGCATATCAGACTCCCCGGGTCAAGATTTTAAGTTTGGACACAATTACGGCTCCTTGACACCGTCAAAGAAATGATTAGAGTAATCTAAAGTAGGAATCCGGGACGTCCAAAAAATTTTACTAGACCCAAAATCTCCCAGAAATAAGTTTTGTTTATCTTGGTGCAGGTTTTTTTTTTAATTTTTTTTTTTTCAGTTGCATCCCCGATATCTGTCATCTATCTCAGACCGCAGGGACATTGACAGGAGGATATCACGTTATGATTTAGCTCAGCGGTTAGAGCGTCAGGCTGGAAAAACAAAAGTTCTGGTTGATACTGGCCCTCGCCCACTCAAGGCGATGGAGTTTAGCACAAGGAATCTGTGCGGTAAAGTGAGAGCTGATGGTGGTGGGCGCTTCCACCTCAGATGGCCCAAAATAATCTCCTTCATCTTAGAGCTCCTAAACGGGGATAGGCTCTTTCACTGTACTGTCGCTGATACCGCAGAGCACTACCGAACAGTACCTGTGAATATACCTCAGTATTTATAATTATATTATTACGAACCGCAAATTAATGACATTTTCAGTGTTTATTATAATATAATGAATAAAAGATATAAATGCACCAGCTTATTTTATGGTTAAAAAAACGTGCACACTTTTTCACGGTCAGTTAACTTTGAGCACGTACTTTAGGGCTTAACACATATTCTTAAAAAAATACGTGGTTTCAAAGTTAAACTGACCTGAAAAAAATTGTAAAACGTTTTTTAAATAAATAACTGGGCATTATTATATAATTTTATCATTAATATATCAACATGAACATTTCATTAAATTTATGTTATTCCCTGATTTTTGTATTTTTTCTTCGACGGGGGTGGTGACATGACGATGTTGGAATTAGGTCCGTTAAGTTCGATTTTAACCGACGAACGGTAAATCACATAAAAGTCAAAACGCAAGCGGGGCAAAGACTAGGCACGATTCGCAGATGAGGATAACGTCGAAGATTAAGGAACGAGAGTATTAATCTATAGTTTCTGTATTTTAAAAGGAATTTGACATTTGGCGTCAGGTTTACAGCCGCCTAAATCTTCTGAAGAGCAATTTTCTTCAAGAGATTACCAAAGCCATTTTGTCAGATCCTTTCCTTCTTTATTGGTCTCAACTAGCATTTATTCCATTAAAGCCGGAAAAGTTCAACGAAACCTTTGATATTTTGTTCTTTAGTATTTGCGTACATTACTGGAAATTCCAAAAATTTACCCGTCCCCACTTTGGCCTGAGTAACCCCTTGAACTTAGAGGCCCGAGTACAATATTTCTATAATTACATCCGCTCTCGGGGAGACTTGGATTAATATTTACAATTACCAGTAAAAATAAAACTAAAATCTGGAAGGACTTACGCTCAAGTCCCCACTGAAAGCCACCGGCTCGCCTCAAGCGTCAATCAAATTTAATCAGGCAATGAGCAGAGTTTAGTCGAAAGTATACACGCTAAATTCCACCCACAAAATTCCACCCACAGAAAATTCTTTTGTTGGAATCCTTTCCGTCCACTAAGGGGACGATGGCCGTAGTGTCCAAAAATTAAGAAACAAAAGATGAAAATGTTATCTGCATCTTGCGCAAGTTGACTCTGCACCAATTCTGGAGTGGCAGAAAATTCCATCACACTGAAAGAAATTAGTATATGTTACGTTTAGATGATTTACACTAGCACCCACCACACGTGTCGCGGTTATGACACAAGGTCGTTTAATTGTGGGAGCACCCAACGAACCGTTGCTATGAGATGGAAGGTAAAAAAATTGCGTGGATCCTGGTTGGCATTCCCCTTCAAGGATTGCGCCTCAGGCATCTGGGCAACACACCCATCTGCTCCATAAAATAAGGCGGACAGGTGTTGACTGGGAGAGAGCCCCTTGGGATCACGCCGTTAAGTTCAAACAACGATTTCAAGTGGCTTCGCACCACTTTACCCCCGCCCCGAAGAGCAGGATAGTTTGCGTGCGTTTTTGCTACTTAGTGTAAGCAAAAAGTTTAAAAAAAATTTTGCGGAGTGGCCTATAGTCGGTATCAACCAGACACAACAGGGAGTCATTTTCAATTTCGCTAGCGACTAGAACAAGGAAGATTATTTTTTTTTGTTTTTGATGTTGTAAGAGCCCACACTTTCACGTCAGTTCCACTTTCCGCATAGATCAGGTTTTATTACAATCTGTGGCTACTCATTGCGCTGAGTATAGTGGGGTCCGCTATCGAACCAGGAACCTTGCTCATTACCTACCATTAGTAATAATTCGAAAATGACAAACGGATCTGTGTAAAAATATCTTAAAGCTGTATCCTGAATTACAGGCAGTAGTGCCACTTTCCTTGATAATTCACAATTACTCAAGGGCGATTAAATCAATCAGTGGAAAAATATCTATATACTAATCTCGTGTCCCTATTTGTCGACCGTATATCATCTTGCAACCACCGTCTGGTTTAAAAATGAGACAATTTAAAATCGCCCAAGATTGAAAATGCAAAAATCTAAATTCCTTATCTATCTGGTGTTGCTTAATTTCTTATTTCTTATGAGATGTGTCACCTCAGCTTAAACCAAGGACTGTTCTGTTTTTATATATAAAGAAGAAAAGGAATAAAAAGGACATAAGTACATAGAAAAAATTATGATAGGAAAACAGAAAGAAAGAAGGGGAAGAGAGAGTGGGTGGTGAATATAATAAGAAAGAAAGAAAGAAAGAAGGAGAGGAAAAAGAGAGACTGGAGTGAGTGCGTGGAAGCCGATAACGCTCAATGTTTTTGATTGACATTAATGAACGAATGAAAAGAAGCAAAAAAAAGAAAAAAAAAGTGATTATTAAACTTTATTACATATATGAACTATTTGCAATAGCTCTAATGTATACATATTAACTTGTAACAATTAGAATTATCATCACTGTCTATATCCACTCGAACTCAGGAAAACTTGGTCTTCGAAATCGAGTACCTTCTTGTCGAACTCAGGAACTTTTCTTTCAGAGCTTCATGGAACTTCAAACCGAACCCTTTCTTCAATCCACCGGGTAGATGTGTTCTCATTCCGTTAAACCATGGCTGGTACAAGTGTTAAATTGTGTTAAGTCTTTTATGTTATTTATGCTCATGAGTCAGGGTTGAACCTGAAACCTAAAAATAGATTGTCACTTAGACTGTATTAACTCCCAACCCCTAATCCGTGCGCAATGTGTCCAATTCAGACAAATGCGTGAAAAAATCTTGTATTAGATCGTAATGGCCTTTATATACGCGCCCAAAAATTCTAAGGAACCAAATATAAATAAATGTCGGGATGGCCACAAGTCGGATCAGCCAGGAACAGCGAGTGAGTCTTCCCCTTTTACTAGCGCGTAGACCAGAGGGAGATTGTTTTGGGCGTCTGAGTGGAGCGCCACACCTACCATCAGCCCTCCCCACTTTACCGCACAGATCCCATGCGGTACTCATACAGCTAGACTTGGCGGGGGGCCTTGATTATACGACTCGGGACCCTTGGGTTTCTTAGCGGATGCTTCTACCGACTGAGCTAAGCCGACGCCATTACTATTATAAATAACATTATAATATACATTTATAATTTGAACGCATTTCCCTGAACACTGACATAAAATTACCCTAACAGACTGAACTAGTCGTTAAAATCACTCATACATCAATGAAACCCAATGAAAACTCCAGATCAACCGAATCAATTCTACATCTACCGAAATAATGATTCGGTTGTCTTGTCCTGTAGGCAACCAAACTAGTCATGCTTTACGTTTCCAATACCTCAAGAATGCGTAAAGTTATGACATGAGTTATCTGTATATGTAAAAATCATTTACTTGCATAGAAAGGAAATCGTATTTATTAACGAGGTCTATGGCAAAATCTGAGTTAGATTTGCTTGTTTTATTAGAGCGATTTGAATCCTTCAAGTGAGTTTATATATCACATAGAAATAAAGGTTAACTAAATATATGCGTGTGAGGTAATTGCATACTGGATATTTAACAAAATCGATCGGCTTTAAAAAATATTATTTAATGTTATTGATCTCTAATAGGCTTGACTTCTGATTTAGTTCGGAAATAAACGGAAAAGTTTTTTTTGGTGACCCAATGACAGTTTAACTACAGTCTATGGATTAACATTTTGCGAATTGGAGTTACGGTTTTGGGATTAAGTTTGGTTTTAATTGCGTATTGCTTTTTAAAAAAATAGTTTGTTAAACTAAGTTTAATTGAAATTATACATTGCAATTACTAACACAACAACTGTTCTCAATTAAATAGATTCAATAAAATTAATTTCAATGGTTAATTTTAAATGTATTAGTAATTTGGGTTTTTTTTGTTTATTTTTTAAGCAATACGTAATTAAAAACAAACTTAATCCCTAAAACCTGTAAACCAATTCGCAAATATTAATTCATTGTAGTTAAACTGTCATTGGGGACCACCAAAAAACTTCCGCTTTTAAATTTCCGACCTAAATCAGAAGTCAACCCTCTAATATTATTGTTTTATTCTCAAACATTAAAATAAATCCTATGAATTATTTTATATAAAAAAACATATTTAAATATAATAATAAGTGTAATCCTTGTATATGTGTTCTTATTTTTAATTTCGTTTGTTTCTATTGATATTTTGTTTACATTAGAACTTGAATATTATCATGCCCAGAGGGTGCATATTCGTTTCAGTATCAATAACAACCGAAACGAGAAAACTGGTGCGAGTTAATCAATTAGAACAAAACAGAAGACACGAAGATCCATCAGCCTTAAACAGAAAAAAAAAGAAATGCGGATACTCGTCTGAATAATGTCTTAAACGATAACATCTCAGAATTTATTATTCTCCAGGTCACATCTTTCACGTGCTAAGCGGAACGCGTGCTGTTCGCTTAGAAATACATAAGTTTTCTAGTCCTAAGGGAGAGCATTTGCAGAATTTTTAAAAGAGTTCTTCCCTACATTAGTAGGCACATCTATTAATAAGGTAGATTGGGTGTAGTTCTGTCTGTACAAAAAACTACGTCCGCAAATTTCTTGTAAGTCTATTAAAGGGTATTTGATTTGTAATCAAATCGTTACATACAGAGAATTAAAAAAACTGTGTTATATGCACTCAAAATTTAGAAGTCATTTTTTATTGAACTCTCGACATTTTTTTCAGTAAGAATAAAGTTAATTAAAAAGTGTTCAAATAGATGAATTAATACATATATTTGAGTAAAATTTATATGACAAAAATATTCAAAATTAATTATTTGATATATAATTAGTATTGTATATTAGTTATATGTATACACATTTATTTTGAGAGGGGACATAACTAAGTTTTCATTTCAAAATGTTTTTATTCCTTTAATAAATTTGATGTTACTTTCTTATGATACAGACGCTCTGAACATTGATTTTTTATTTTTCCATCCACATTTGGTTAAAATCTTTTTTAAAAATTATTTTTACGCCACCCGAACGGGCGTTTTTTGTTGCTAGTGTGATAAGCGTATACAATATTGATAAATAGGTATACACTACTTCATTTAATACGTAAGCATCTTCACTCTTTTTGTTAATAGTCACTTAAATTTGCTTATGAACAAAAAAAATTTTTTTTAAAAGAATTGATTTTTAAGAAATGTACAGAGTGGTCCGAAAGTCTTGTCACCTCTTACATATTTTTCAAGGTGAAAATAATTAATTGATACATCAGATATTATTAAGAAAATGATGTTGGTTTTTTAATTTTTTTCAGTAAAATAATAAAATAACTGATATATATTATTTTATATTATCATAATGAAGATTGTATGTTGTGTTGTTTGTCTGTAACCAAAACCTATATCATTACTCAAGTCCAAAGGTTCCTTTTATATTACGTCACATTTTCCATGAATGTTTTTTTTATTTAAACCACATTATATAAAAAATTGTTTTACATTATTAATACTTGTGACCATATGGTACATGATATATTTTCCACGTCCCCACATTGTACGGGTCAGCACAAAGTCCCTATTAACGTGGGACCACCACAAGCCGAGGACTCCATGGGTGCAGGATTTGAAAAAAATTCGCGTCGATCCCGTCGGCATTCCCCCTCAAGGGGGGCTCCAGGCCACTGGGGGCAATTAAACCCAGCCCTGCCCCTGTAAATCAAGCGGGCAGGTGTTGCTTGGGAGGATGGCCCCCTGGGATCGACGCCGTTTAATTATTATTTCAAATTGGTTCCAAGGCCGAAGCCACTGTTTGACCAGTATGTACATACCAAAAAGCATGCAATTGTATTATATAATACAACAAACAGCAGTTCACAGTGGGAATGGTAAGGCTAAATTTGCATATTGATATTAAATTTGATTTTTATAATATGTGCTTAGTATTATTGGATTTCTAATTGTTTGGTTTATCTTAATGAATATTGAGCAAAAAATCTTCGGGATAAATTCCTTTAAAAAAATCCATTTAACAACAAAAAATAACGCTGATCTTATTCGTTTACTTCCCATTTTAAACTAAATAGTTAATTTAGAATATTTAGCAATGATAGACGAGAGTGATGGAAGAATAAGTTTCAGTTGTTTCTTTATTTTTACGATTATACCCCTTCAGTTTAAAAACTTTCTTATCTGGGATTTCCATTATTTTAGTATTCATTAACCGTTCTGATTTAATATAATATTCTATTACATTGAAACTTAAATACTTAGCACCCAGAGATAGTGCATTATATTTGCTAGTTTAAACAAAGAATAAGAAAAGGTGAAACACATATAAGGGAATGACAAGAGTTTCGGCTCCACCCTGTAGACGTGGGTTGAACAATATTTCCCTCATAAAAACTTGAAGGCTCCTCTAACCTGGTTTTTTAAAAAATAGCCAACAAATGAATGTCCAACTGTTGGGCTCGATATTATTGGCTGATTGTCTGTAAGGTTGGTTGGTTGGGTTGGTTGTACGTAACGGCATTTCAACCATGGTGTGTTATTTTATGCCGAAAACATTTTATATTTCATTCTTGATCGGTTACTGATTTTTTAAAAACTCAATTAAAAAAAACAACATTTTTCGTTAAACTACATCTTTTCTCTGTTTAAACCCATAGATGGGACTCTAACAGTTACTAATACTCCAAGTCAGGAGAACCTGAGTAATGCCGATTAAGATACTCCACACATTCCCAGAACTCTAGAACTTAGGAACTCTTACCAATTATATGCAGTTAACATCAAACACCGGACATTAAGACACCTCAGACGCCTTCTAGCACAATATATGATAAATAGGCATTAGGCGGTTTGCATAAGGACAATAGAAACAAGACATTCATAATAAGTCGCTAGGGCTTGACATAACCAGCCGATCTGTTCGAAAGCGCCTCCTCGATAGCCCGTACTGAACTAAGTAAGGATCAAAGGAGACTTGATTCATATCATTGGACTACTCAGCCACCATGATTCCTCCCATAAGCATCATGGGAATGCCACCAACGGTCATTCAGGCAGAACCACGGAGTATTCTTGCAGGCAATCAGTGATTCTAGGAGAACTAGTATTCTCACGCCAGAATTGAGGCATTGCCTTGGGATAATATCTAGGGCAATCTGATAAAAGTAACTCCCTATTTCTTAAATCTCACTATTTTATTTCTCGAATCATTATTTTCACAATAACGAATTATGAGACGAAACCCATATACATAGGAGTGTTATTTCTTAAATTAATCTTTATTACAAATTCTATATAGAGCATTCAGGTCGTCTCCAGGCCCCGTCTCAAGCGCTCGGAGATTCGCATCCAACTGATCTTCCAGAAATTATTGTGGAAGGGCAGAAATAAATTCTTTCATACTTGTCTTTGAAGCTTCTTCCAAAGTTCGTACTTCATGAGTAGACGTACTCGTTTCAACCAACCCCCAAAGAAAAAAGGTCACAGGTGTTCAATCAGAGGTTCTGGTCGGTCAACTCAGAGGACCACATCACCCATCCATCTCCCAGAAAATCTGGATTCAGCCATTCACGAACAACATATTAACATGTGAAGAGCACCATCTTTACATTAATAATCCAAGTCCTTTCAATATTCTCCCAAGTATTGACAACTAGCCAGACTTTAACTTGCAGTCTGGTGAGATACCTTACGGCTTTATCCATATTAGTGGAAGGAGGCAAGTCTACTTACGAGAACTAATGGATGGGAAGAACTTTGAAACACGAATACGAGAATTTAATTTCTGCCATTCCACAAGAGTTTTCTGGGAACATAAGTTGAGGCGATTCTTGAGCGCTTGAGAGCTGTAGATGAACTATTGTCCATAATCTAATTTTCATAAACTCCATGTTATATGTGTTCATTCATATCAGTTTTTTTTTGTAAATAATAATGAAAGATAAATTATTCTAAGATTTTTAAAATAGGGAGTTACTTTCCAGATCCACCCTGTATAATTCTTAGTTGTAGGTAATCTTGATTACGACAGGATAAACAGCTGGGAATTATGTATTATTACCCAAATCAGCAACACAAAATGAAGATTGAACTATCGTTAAATTGGTCTCGAGTGGCTTACGTTTTAAATTTTGGCGGAGGCTGATTTCGCCGTTCCCTTTTTCATGTTAATGCCCATAGAAAAATCGCATGAACCCTTTCTCCTCTTTTACTCAGCCGTAGATCAATAGTTAACAATACTAGGTCTCTTTAGACTTAAACGGCAACCTAATCTAGGAGAAGGAAAAACTCTAAATTATAAAGTAGTAAGTTCTTCGGGTGGCTAAAGTGGTGTTCAAAACCAGACAGCAAGGGAGATCGTTTCCCATTTTCGCTAGCGCTAGACCAAGGAGATTGTATTGGCGCTGAGGTGGAGCGCGCACACCTACCCATCACGCATCATACTTTTACGGGCAATCCCTGTGGCTAACATACGAGCTTGGAGGTTGGCGAGAGCTCGGTATCGAACCAGGACCTAGGCGGACGCTCTACCGCCCACTGAAGCTTAAACCGTCCTTGAACTAAGTATAGATACTGCTCATAAAAAATCTCGACCCTTTCATCCCACCCTGTCCGCTAGCGAATTATCGGATACATACTACCAATGATAATAGAAAAGCAGACCCAGCAGACGAGTAGGAACGTCTAACACTGTTGAATTATGCCAAACACGCTGGTACTTGACTAAAGAAAGAAAATCAGCTACAAAGCAGCGGTTTTTTCAGGGAATGAAAAACGATTGCAGAACCAGCACCTAACTCTCCTCATTCATCGTGACGGAAGTAACCCCTTTCATCATGACTCCCAGGTCCACCCATGGATCAGGGTGAGCGTACTAACTGTCTAGGGGTCATTATGGGTTAAATAGACGAAAAATGAGTAAAAAATGCTGGTTTTAAAACAATCAGTTTTAAACAAAATTCTGTAATCATCAAGACATGAATAAACAAAATATTATTCGGGTAACCTACAAAGGATGGACATACCGTCAGCAACCAACCAACAAACCAAACCAAACCAACTTTCATTATGCTTCAATCTGTTTGCAGCATTTTCTTTGTTTTTTGTTTTTTCTTTTTCTATTCCTTTTGTCTCTAACTGATTCTTTGACTACTTTGAACTCAGTCTGTCATCCCCGTAACCCACATCCATACCCTGCAAAAAATACGTGAAAATGACAGTCAGAGAACAAGGAAAAGAGGACTTGCCAGTTAATAGTGGCTGTATCTCTTTTTTTTT
>CM042143.1:122440787-122466637 GCA_023376005.1 Doryteuthis pealeii | reverse complement strand
AGTACTTTTCCAAATCAACCCTGTATAAATTCTTGGTTGTGGTAATCCTTGATTTCTAAGGATTAACAAGTTGGAATAATGTATTTCAAAGGAAATTTTCATTCCAAATCAAGCAATACAAAAATGAAGCATTGGAATAAGCGTTACGTTTATCGTCGTAGTTAAATGGTCTCGACGAGCTACGTTTTAAATTTTTGGACATTTTTTGCATAGCGCTAACAAGGAATTGTTTGACGCTGAGTGGAGCGCCACACCTAACATCCAGCTCCTACATTTACCGGGAAGATCCCTGTGTACACATTACACTGAGTTAGGCGAGAGTCGGTATCGAACCAGGAAACCTAGGCGGACGCTCTTTACCAACTAAGTAAACCGGTCCTTGTAAACTAGTAGTACTGCTCTTAAAAAATTGACCTATCATCCCCCTGTCCGTAGCGGAATATTTTGTGTAAATACATTTATACCAAATATAATAGAAAAGCAGACACGAGAGAGTAGGAACAGTCTAACACTGGGAATTATGCAAACAGCTGGTACTTGATAAAGGAAAGAAAGTCAAGTAGAAAGCAAGGTAGTTTTTTAGGAATGAAAAACGGTTGGGAACCAGTGACTAAACTCTCTCATTCATGTGAGGAAGTACCGCATCATTCCATGAACCCCAGGTCCACCTGACTCAGGATGGGAATAACTGTTGGATGTAAATCTATGGGTTAAATAGAAGAAATGGGTATTAACAAAAATGTGTTTAAAAATTCAGTTTAAAAATTCTGTAGATCATCAAGAATGAATTAAAAGCAAAATTATTCGTACCTGTCTGACATACCGTAGAATCTAACAAACCAACCAACCAACCAATTTATATGGCTGCAGTGTTTGTGTTGTTTTTTTTGTTTTTTTTTATTTCTTTGTTCTATGATTCTTTGAATCTATGTTATATCATCTGTCTCCCCGTACGCCACAATCATAACCCTGCCAAAGATACGTTGAAACTGACAGTTCAGAACATGGAAAAAAAGGATCTGCCAATTAATATGTGGCTGTGCCAGGATTATTTTTCAGCGGTCTTCTCCTCAGACCGGATTAGCATAAAATTATTTTTACATGGGGTCACGGACAAACATAGAAGCTCAAACGACGGCTAGTATAAAAAAAAATGCATGGTCCGTCGTCTTTCCCTTTTGGTGCGCTCAAGACCTGGCAATAAACCTGGCTCTGTCACTTTTGGCACATATTTATTAAACTGGGTTGGGGTTTGCCATAAGCGCGCATTGGTTCGGGACAATCATAAAAGTGCTAGGGCTTGACGTGACCAGCTGATTTGATCGAGGGTGGGGGCTCGCCAACCGCCTGTCGGGCCTAAGTAGGGCCAAAAGTGGAGTGTTTGCGTGGCATGGACTTTCTTCAGCCACCAGGATTCATACTTAAGGCATTCACGAGTTCGCCATCCACGGCTAACAAAGGCCCCATTGGGTCTTCTCCCCTGCAGAGATTGCAGTCGATGTATTCTAAAGCCACCAGTCGACTGGTTAAGAGGTTTACGTTGATTCCAATTGAAGTTGTGCCATTGAAACGGTATCGCAAAGATATGAAAAAAGATAGGAATTTAAATTCAGGAAGAAGAATCAGACCACCCAGAACCACTTTCATTTGGGTATAATCAGTGAGAATACTTCAGTAGGAGTTCCTGGAAATCAAGAACACTTGCTGCTCACTTTAGAACCCAGTTGGAAGAGCAGTAAATGAAACTTGTTGGGAAAAAACGCTTTAAGGGGAGTGAATATAGAGTCCTGCTGATCGAGAAACACTAATATTAATTCAGCCTTATGTTGAAACCATTCCCTGTTAAGCCTAAAAGGAAAAAATATCCTTGGAGTGAATAGTATTATATATATATATCAATACACTTGTTCCTTAATCGTTCCGGACCGTTTATCATTCTTGCAACACCTCTGGTTAAAAATGAGGACCGTCCAAATCGTCAAAAATAAAATGCAAAATGTAAATCCTAATTACATTAACATCTCGCCGAATTTCTATTTTATAAGTTGTCGTCACCACAGCTAAAATAATGACCCATGCGTTTTTATTATAAAGAAGGAAAGGGAAGAAAAAGGAATGCTACACAGAAAAAATGAATAAGAAGAAAAAAGAATTGAGAGTAGGGGAAAGATTGAGAAGGGGGTGAGTGTGCGGAAGCGATAATGCTAAACTGTTTTCAAATCGAATATAATAAAATGTTAAAAAGAAAAGAAACAAAGAAAAATAAGAGGAGAGATAGTTAAATCAAGATTATTAGGATTTTTACTTATTGACGTCTATTAATAGTTCTTAAGTAAACGTAATTAAAACATTGTAAAATAAATAGCATACTTTGGCCATATTCAACAGGTTCTTGATAATAATAATAATAATAAATAGATAATAATAATTATAATAATAAACTATGGAATATGAAAGTAAAAGTTTACAATTGTAGTTGGTGCACTTGGAACGGTTTTCCAAAAAGATTGGGAAAAGGGTTGGAAATCTGGGAAATACAGAGGAGAATTTAAAGACCATCCAGAATACTGCATTGCGCAATCTGCCAAAATACTCAGAAAGAGTCCTGAGGACCCGAGGGACTTGTTGTCACTCAGAGGGGGGTCTCCAGGAAAGGGACCATCAGCTAATGCTGGTGCTGGAACAAACTAATAATAATTAAACCAGCGATCAGAGAATTTTTATTGGGGGACCATTTATAAGAGCACCAACCACAAATTGATACCACTTTTCTTCAGTTCTCTGGCTTGATTTTCCGAAGATTTGCGTATTTCTTTTCCTTTCTTATTTTTCTATTCTGTGAACCAGTAAGACGGTAAAATCTACATAGATGAAAAAATTCTCTTTACTATTTTAATTAACATAGGTCTTGCGTCTCCAAGATTGGGATATAGGTGATCATGTGTATCACAAAAATCGAGACGTTTTACGCGTTCTTCGTGCTAGACGGGTTTACTTAGAGCGGTAACTTTATGTTCCATAGTTTCTTAGTTCTCTGGCAAGGTCCAAGTATCTTGTCTATCTTTTATGCTTTTCTTTCACTTCACTCGGTGATCGACCGGGACGACAAATCCACCATATGACAAGTTCTCTTCTTTTAATCAATACTAGGTTCTCGTTCTTCCTGAACGCGGATTAGGTGATTCCGTCTGACCTCAAAAGTCCAGAGAATTTTTATGCGTCTCATTCTCCAGGTCAATTCAGGTTTGATGCAATACCATTATATTAATATATTATTATTATTATATTATTATTATATTATTAATTATTATGATTATCTTCTTTTGAGTTTTCCACATCAGCATTAGTTGATGGGTCTTTCATGGGGAGTCTGAGTTGACAGGCAAGTCCCTCAGGGTCGCCAGGGAACTCTTTACTGAATATTCTGGCAGATGCAGATGTGCAGTTTTCTGAAATGGCAATCCCTCTCTGATTTCCAAACTTCCAAACCTTTCCATCCTTTTGGACTGTTCCAAGTCACCAACTACAATTGTATCACTTTGACTTCATATTCCATAACTTTTTTCAGTTCTCTGGCAAGGTCCAGATATTTTGTCCATTTTTCATTATCCCAGCAAGAAGGACCAGACCTATGTTGATTAACAAAAAAGAAAGAACTTGTCAACTTGGTGGATTTTGCCAGTGCCAGCAGATCACAGAAAATGAAAAATGGACAAATATCTGGACCTGCCAGAGAACTAAAGTTATGGAATATGAAAGTCAAAGTGGATACCAATTGTAGTTTGTGCACTCTGAACAGTCCCCAAATAAGGGATTGGAAAAGGGTTTGGAAAGTTGAATCAGAGGAGGGATTGAAACCATTCAGAAAACTGCACAGCTGCAATCTGCCAGAATATTTCAGAAGAGTCCTGGAGACCTGAGGAGACTTGCTGTCACTAAAGACTTCCAGTTGGAAAGGAACCATCAACTAATGCTGATGTGAAAAAACTCAAAAGAAGGATAATAATATAAAATAAAATAATAATAATAAAATAATAATAATTAATAATAATAATGGTATTATGCCACAAAACCTTAAATTCTGACCTGGAGGAAATGAGACGCATAAAATTCTCTGGGACTTTGAGGACAGACGGATCACTAATCCCGTTCAGTGGAGACGAAACCTAGTATTGATTACAAGAGAGAACTTGTATTTATGGTGGATTGTCGTCCCGGTCGATCACCGAGTGAAAGTGGAAAGAAAGCAATAAAAGATAGACAAATACTTGGACCTTGCCAGAGAACTAAGAAAACTACTGGAACATAAAAGTTAAGTTAAGATAAACTCCGTCCTAGACACGAGGACGCGTAAAAGTCTCGATTTTTGTGATACACCCATAGGATCAACCTAATCCCATCTTGGAGACCAGACCCTGTTAATTAAAAAGTAAAGAAAGAATTTTTCATCTATGTAGATTTTACCGTCTTTTTACTTGCGTTCACAGAATAGAATATAAAAGAAAAGGAAAAGATACGCAAATTTCGGACCAAGCCAGAGAACTGAAAGAAAAGTGCGTATTCAATGTGTTGGTTGTCGTATAATGTCGCCCAATAAAAATTGTCTGATCCCGCTGCGTTTATTATTTATGTAGTTTTCCACACCAGCATTAGCTGATGGTCTTCACTGGAGTCTGAGTGCAACAAATCCCTCGGGTCTCCAGGACTCTTCTGAGAATTTGTGGGCCAGATTGCAGCCAATGCAGTATTCTGGATGCGTCTAAATTCTCCCCTGATTTCCAGACGTTCAAACCCTTTTTCCCAATTTCTTTTGGAAACCGTGTCCAAGTTTGCACCAACTACAAATTGTATAACTTTTACTTTTTTTTTCCAATAAATTTTCCATATTTTTATTATTTATTTTTATTTTTTTTATTTTATTTTATTATTAATTATTATTATATATCAGAAAACTGTGAATATGCCACCAGTATGCTATTTAATATTTACAATGTTTAATAAACGTACTTAAGAAACTAATTAAAAGACGTCAATAATAAAAAGTCTATAATCTTGATTTAACGATTCTCTCACTCTTATTTTCTTTGTTTCTTCTTTTTACATTTTTATTATATTCGATGAACAGTTAGCATTATCGCTGCCGCACACTCACCCCCTTCTCAATCTTTCCCCCTACTCTCATTTTCTTTCTTTTCCTTTCTTATTACATTGTTTTCTGTTGTAGCCATCCTTTTCTTCCCTTTCCTCTTATAATAAAAAAACGCAATGGTCCATTAATTTAGCTGTGGTGACGACACTTATAAAAATAGGAATTCGGCGAGATGTAATTAATAGGGATTTACCATTTTTGCATTTATTTTGGACGATTTGGACGGTTCTCATTTTAACCAGAGGGGTTGCAAGATGATAACGTCGGACGATTTAAGGAACAAAGTTGTATTGAATTATATATATATTTACTATTCACTCCAAGGAATATTTTTTCCTTTTAGGCTTAACAGGGAATTGGGTTTCACATGAAGGCTGAATAATATAAAGTGTTCTCGGATCAGCAGACTCATTATTTCACTCCTTAGAGTTTTTTCCCACAAGTTTCAATTACTGCTCCTTCCACTGGGTTCTAAAGTGACAAGCAATGTTGTTCTTCTGATTTCCAGGACTCATTACTGAGTATTTCTCACTGATTTATACCAATTGAAGTGGTCTGTGGTGGTCTTGATTCTTCTTCTGAATTTAAATTCTATCTTTTTCCAAATCTTTGGATATACCCCGTTTCAGGGCAACAACTTCAATTGGAAATCAACGTAAACCTTCTTACCCAGTCGACTGGGCTTTAGAATCACATTCGACTGCATCTCTCAGGGGGAGAAAGACCCCAATTGGGGCTTCTTGTTAAGCCGTGGATGGCGACTCGTGTGATGGCTAAGTATGGATCCTGGTGGCTGAGAAGTCCATGACACGCAACACTCCACTTTGGCCCTTACTTAGGCCCGACAGCGGTTGGGAGAGCCCCCCCCCCTCGATCAATCAAGCTGGTCACGTCAAGCCCTTAAGCACTTTTATGATTGGTCCAAGCAATTCCCTTATGCAAACCCCAACCCAGTTTATTAATATAAATGGCGAAAGGTACAAGCCAGGTTTATTGCCAAGGTGCTTGAAAGCGCACAAAAAGGGAAAAGCCGGGACAGGACCCATGCATTTTTTTTTTTATACTAGCCGTCTTGAAGCTTCTATTTGTCCGTTAACCCCCATTAAAAATAATTTTATGCTAATCCGGTCTGAGGAGGAGACCCTGAAACATAAATCCTGGCCAGCCACATAATTAATTGGCAGATCCTTATTTCCATGTTTCTCGGACTGTCAGTTTCACGTATCTTTTGGCAGGGTAATGATTGCTGGACGCGTACGGGGAGACAGATTGAGTATACATAGATTTCAAAGAATCATAAGAACAAAAGGAATAAAAAAAAACAAAAAAACAACACAAAAAAACAACTGCAAAGCATAATAAATTGGTTGTTGGTTGTGCGTTGGTTGGATTCTGACGTTATGTCAAGGACAGTTTACCGATATAAATTTTTTTTTATTTCATTCTTTGATGATTACAGAATTTTTTTTAAAACTGAATTTTTTTAAAACAATTTTTGTTAACCCATTTCTTCTAAATTAAACCCATAGATTACATTCCTAACAGTTATTCCCATCCTGATCAGGGTGAACCTGGAGTCATGGAAATGATGCGGTACTTCCTCACATGAATGAGAGAGTTTAGTCTGGTTCCCACTCGTTTTTTCATTCCTAAAAAAACTCCTGCTTCTACTGATTTTCTTCTTTATCAAGTACCAGCTGTTTGCAATAATTCCCAAGTGTTAGACTTGTTCTACTCTCTCGTGTCTGCTTTTCTATTATATTGGAGTATGTATTCACCAAATATTCCGCTACGGACAGGAAGGATGATTAGCGTCAATTTTTAAAAGAGCAGTTACTAATAGTTACAAGGACCGGTTTAGCTTAGTTGGTAGAGCGACCGCCTAGGTTCCTGGTTGTGGCGATACCGAACTTCTCGCCAACTCATGTATGTGATAGCACAGGATCTGTGCCCCGGGAAAAGTAAGGAGGCTGATGGTAGGTGTGGCGCTCCACCTAGACTCCAAAACAATATCCTTGGTCTTAAGCCTAGCAAAAAATGTCCAAAATTTAAACGTAGCTCGTCGAGACCATTACTACGACGATAAACAACCGCTAGTTCCAATCTTCATTTTGTATTGCTGATTGGAAATGAAAAATTTCCTTGAAATACATTAATTCCCAAAGCTGTAATCTAGAAATCCAAAGGGATTACCACATCAAGGAATTATACAGGGTGATTGGAAGTAACTCCCTATTTTAAAAAATCTTATAATTTATTTTTCAATCATTATTTCCCCAAAAATGAAATAAATAAAACATATAACATGGAGTTTTTATGAAAAAGAAGAATATGCGACAAATAGTTCATCTACAGCCTCTCAAAGGCCGCTCGGGAATCGCCTCAACTGATGTTCCAGAAACTCTGTGAAATGGCAGAAATAAATTTCTCGTATTCGTGTTTCAAGTTCTTCCAGTCATTAGTCTCGTAAATAGGACTTTGCTCCTTCCACTAATCATGAAAGCCGTAAGGTATCTCACCAGACTGCAAGTTAAAGTCTGGCTAGTTGTTCAATTACTTGGGAAAATATTGAAGACTTGATTATTAATGAAAAGATGGTGCTCCTCCACATTTTAATATTGTTTGTTCGTGAATGGCTGAATCCAAGATTTTTCCTGGAGATGGATTGGTAAGATGTGGTCCTCTGAGTGACCGACCAGAAACCCTGATTGAACACCCTGTGACCTTTTTCTTTGGGTTGGTTTGAACGAGTTTACGTCTACTCTATAAAGTAACGACTTTGGAAGAACTTCAAGGACAAATATGAGAATTTATTTCTGGCCCTTCCACAATAATTTCTGGGAAGATCAGTTGATGCGATTCCGAGCGGCTTGGAAACGCTGGAGACGACCTGGTGCTCATATAGAATTTTAATAAAATAATTTAAAAACACTCCATGTTATTATGGGTTCGTCTCATATTCCTTTATTGTGAAAATAATGATTCAGAAATAAATTTATGAGATTTTTAAAATAAGGAGTTACTTACAATCACCCTAGATATACCCAGGCAACCTCAATTCTGGACGGAGAAACCATTTCTACATCACCATTGCCTGCCAAAAATGCCCCAGTGGTTCGCCTGATGACCGTTTAGGGCATCCCATGATGCTTAGGGACGCATCCTGGTGGCTGAGAAGTCCATGATATGAATTCAATCTCCTTTGATCCTTACTTAGTTCAGACGGGCTATCGAAGAGGCGCTCTTCGAACAATCGGCTGGTTATGTCAAGCCCTAGCACTTATATGAATGTCCCTATTCTATGGTCCTTATGCCAAACCCCTAATCCTTTTATCATATATGTGCTAGAAAGGCAGTGACTGAGGGTCTTAATGTCCTGTGTATGACGTTAAACTGCATATAATGGTAAAGTTTCTAATTCTGGAGTTCTGGGAAAGTGTGGAGTATCCCTTAATCGGCATTACTCCCAGGTCCACCCTGACTTGGAGTATAGTAACTGTTAAAGTTCCATCTATGGGTAAACAGAGAAAAGATTAGTTAACAAAAAAATGTGTTTTTTTTTTTAGTTGAGTTTTAAAAAATCAGTAACCACAAGGAATGAATAAATGGGTTCGGCACCACCAAGAATGAATAAATGGTTTTCGGCATAAAATAACACAGCATGAGTTGAAATGCCGTTAACACCAACCAACCAACCTTACAACAATCTCAGCCAATAATATCGCCCAACAGAATTGTGACATTTCATTTTTTGGCTATTTTTTAAAACCAGGTAGAGGAGCTTCAAGTTTTTAGAGGGAAATAATTGTTCACCCACGTCTACAGGGTGGACCGAAACTGATGTCATCCCTTCATATTGTTTCACTTTTCATTATTCTTTGTTTTAATAACTAGCAAATATATGCACACTCTGGGTGCAAGTATTTAAGTTTTAATGTAATAGAATATTATATTAAATCAGAAAGGCTAATGAAACTAAATAAGAATACCGATAAAAAGTTTGAAACTGAGGGGGTATAATCGAAAAATAGAACAACTGAAACTTACTCTTCCATCACTCTCGTCTATCATTGCTAAATATTCCTAATTTAACTATTTAGTTAAAATAGGAAGTAACGAATAAGATCAAAGTTATTTTTATGTTGTTAATGGATTTTTTAAAAGATTTATCCCCGAGATTTTTGCTCATATTCATTAAGATCAAAGAAAACAATTAGAAATCAATAATACTAAGCTCATATTTATTAAAATCAATTTTTTAAGATCAATATGCAAATTAGCCTTCCCATTCACACTGTGGATTGCTATTTTGTTGTATATATAAATACAATTGCATGCTTTTGGTACGTACATATAGTCAACTGTATTAATAATGTAAAACAATTTTATTAATAATAGTGGTTTAAATAAAAATAACATTCATGGAAAATGTGAAGTAAATAACAAAGAAACCTGTGACTTGAGTAATGATATAGTTTCGCTTACAGACAAACAAACAAACACACAATCTCCATTATGATAATTAAATATGATATATCAGTTATTTTATTATTTTACCGAAAAAAAAGTTATTTTCTAGAAATATCTGATTGTATCATGTAATTATTTCACCTTGAAAAATGTGTAAGAGGTGACAAGACTTTCTGACTACTCTGTACATTTTTTTTAAATCAATTTTTTTTTTGTTCATACACAAATTTTAAGTGATTATTAACAAAAAGAGTGAAGATGCTTACGTATTAAATGAATAGTGTATACCTATTTATCAACATTGTATACGCTTTATCAACACTAACAACAAAAAACGCCCGTCGGGTGGCGCAAAAGTAATTTTTAAAAGATATTACCTAATGTGGATGGGAAATAAAAATTCAGTCAGAGGGTCTTTATCATAAGTAAGTAACACATTAAATTTATTTAATAAATTAAAAAAAAAAGTTTTGAAATGAAAACTTTGTTATGTCCCCCTCAAATAAAATGTTGTATACATTATACTAATTATACAATACTAATTATTAATCAAATAATTATTTTGAATATCTTGCATATAAATTTTACACAAAAATTTATTTATTTGAAAACTTTTTAATTAACTTATTCTTACTGGAAAAAATGGCGAGAGTCAATAAGAAAAATTACTTACTCAAATTTTGAATGTATATAACTCAGAGGTTTTTTATTACATGTATTAACGATTTTGCTAAAAAAATGAAATACTCTTTAATAGACTTACATAATCATTAAGAATTTTTCGACGTAAACTGGACGTAGTCTTTGTTACAGACAGAACTACACCCAATCTACCGTATTTATAGATGTGCCTACTAATGTAAGGGAGATAACTCTTTTAAAAATTCTGCAATGCTCTCCCTTAGACTAGAAACTGATGTATTTCTTAAGCGAACAGCACGCGTTCCGCTTAGCACGTGAAAGATGTCGACCTGGAGAATATAAATTCTGAGATGTTTATCGTTTAATACATTATTCAGACGAGTATCCGCATTTCTTTTTTTTTCTGTTTAGGCTGATGGATTCTTCGGTCTTCTGTTTTGTTCTAATTGATTTACTCGCACCAGTTTTCTCGTTTCGGTTGTTATTGATACTAACACGAATATGCACCCTCCGGGCATAAATATTTAAGTCCTAATGTAATCAAATATATTAAATTAGAAACACCAACGAAATTAAATAAGAACACATATACAAGGATTACACTTATCTTAATCTTGTTTTTTTATATAAAATAATTCATAGGATTTATTTTAATGTTGGAGAATAAAACAATAATATTAGGGTTGACTTCTGATTTAGGTCGGAAAATTAAAACGGAAAGTTTTTTGGTGGTACCCAATGACAGTTTAACTACAATGAATTAATATTTTGCGAATTGGTTTACAGTTTTAGCGGATTAAGTTTGTTTTTAATTACGTATTGCTTAAAAAATACCCCCCCCCCAATTTCTATACATTTAATTAACCATTGAAATTAATTATTGAATCTATTATTGAGACAGTTGTTTGTGTTAGTATTGCAATGTATAATTTCAATTAAACTTAGTTTAAAAAAACTATTTTTTTAAGCAATACGTAATTAAAACCAAACTTAATCCCCTAAAACCGTAACCCAATTCGCAAAATGTTAATTCATAGACTGTAGTTAAACTGTCATTGGGTACCACCAAAAAACTTTCCGTTTTGATTTTCCGAACTAAATCAGAAGTCAGCCTATTAGAGATCAATAACATTAAATAATTATTTTTTAAAGCCGGTTTTGTTAAAACCAGTATGCAAATTAACCACACCATATATTATTTAAACCTTTATTTCTAAGTGATATATAAGACACCTTGAAGGATTCAAATCGCTCTAATAACAAACAAATCTAACTCAGATTTTTACATAGACCTCGTTAATAAATACGATTTATGCATTAATGATTTTTTTTACTATAAACAGATACTCATTCATAAACTTACGCAATTCTTAAGGGTATTGAAACGTAAGCAGTGACGTAGTTTTGGTTGCATACAGACAGACACCGAATCAATTATTTCGGTAGATGTAAATTGATTCGTTTGATCTGGAGTTTCATTGGTTCATTGATTGTATGAGTGATTTTAACGACAGTTCAGTCTGTTTAGGGTTATTTTATGTCTAGTGTTTAGGGAAATGCGTTCATTATGAATTTATATTTATATTTATTTATAAATGTATAGGGTCTGTTTATCTCAGTCGGTAGAGCATCCGACTAGAGAACCACAAGGTCCCGAGTTCGATACCAGGCCCTCGCCAAGTCAGCGTATGAGTACCCGAGGGATCTGTGCGCTAAAGTGATGAGCTGATGGTAGGCGTGGCTCTCCGCTTCAGACGCCAAAACAATCTCCTTGGTTTAGCGTTTGTTAAAAGGGGGTAGACTCCCTCGCTGTCTGGCAGATACCGACTTCAGGCCATCCCGACGACTTCACTTATTTATATTTGTTCCTTAAGAATTTTTGGCGCGCAGTTATATATAAAATAAATATATATTATTACGATCTAATACAAAATTTATTCACACATTTGTCTGAATTGGACACATGACGCAACGGATATAGAGGTTGAGTTAATACAGTTCCAAGTGACAATCATTTTTAGGTTTCAGGTTCAATCCTGACTCATGGCGATAATAACATAAAATACTTAACACAACTTAACACTTGTACCCAGTCATGGTTAACGGAATGAGAACAATCTACCCCAGTGCATTTAATATAGGGTTCGGTTCGAAGTTCCATGAAAACTCTTAAAGAAAGTCCCCGAGTTCGATAAGAAGGTTCCCGATTTCGAAGACAAGTTTTCCGAGTTCGAGTGGATATAGAACAGAATGATAATCTAATAATTACAAAGTTTGATATGTATACATTAGAGCTAGTGTTAAATAGTTCAATATGTAAAAAGTATCATAATCCCTTTTTTTCTTTTTTTGCTTCTTTTCATTCTTTCATTGTGTTCAATGGAAACATATGAGCGTTATCGCTTCCGTGCACTCACCCACTCTCTCTTTCTCTCTCCTTCTTTCTTTCTTTCTTTCTTATTATATTCACCACCCACTCTTACTTTCTCTCTCCTTCTTTCTTTCTTTCTTTCTTTCTTTCTTTCTTTCTTTCTTATTAAATTTTTCTATGTACTATGTCCTTTTTCTTCCTTTTCTTTCTTTATAATAAAAACAGAACAGTCCATTGTTTAGCTGAGGTGACAACACTCATAAGAAATAAGAATTAGCAACACCAGATAATCAGGATTTAGATTTTTGCATTTCATCTTGGATGATTTGAATGGTCTCATTTTTAACCAGAGGGTGTTGCAAGATAATAACGGTCGTACTAATAAGGAACACGAGTATTAGTATATAGATATTTTTCCACTGATTGTTTTAATCCCCTTGAGTAATGTGAATTATCAAGGAAAGTGACACTACTGCCTGTAAGCATGGTCCAGCTTTAAAGATATTTTATACACAGATCCGTTGTCATTTTCGATTATACTAATGGGTAGATCATCCGTCTAGGTAATAGCAAGGTTCCTGGTTCGATAGCGGACCCCGCCAACTCAGCGCATGAGTAGCACAGATTGTATAACCTGATCTATGCGGTAAAGTGGGAAGCTGACGGAAAGTGTGGCGCTCTACCACAAAAAAAAAACAATCTCCCTTGTCTAGCGCTAGCGAAAATTGAATAGACTCCCTGGCTGTCTGGTTGATACCGACTATAGGCCACTCCGCCAATTTTTTTAACTTTTTGCTTACACTAACGTAGCAAAAACGCACCACAATCCTGCTCTTCGGGGCGGGGGTAAAGTGGTCAAAGCCACTTGATCGTTGTTAAATTAACGGCGTGATCCGAAGGGGCCTTCTCCCAGTCCACACCTGTCCCCTTGATTTAATGGAACAGGACTGGGTGTGTTGCCCAGTGCCCGAGGCGCAATCCTTGAGGGGAATGCCAACAGGATCCACGTATTTTTTGTACCTTCCATCTCATGAGCAACGGTTCGCGGGTGCTCCCACATTAAACGACCTTGTGTCATACCTGCACACGTGGGGTTGGTGGCTAGGTAAATACACTAACGTAACATATATTCATTTCTTCAGTGTAAGGAATTTTCTGCCACTCAAGAATTGGCTTGCAGAATCACTTGCGCAGATGCAGATAACATTTTCATTTTTTTTCTTATTTTTGGACACTACGCCATCGTCCTTAGTGGACGGAAAGGATCCAACAAAGAATTTTCTGTGGGTGGAATTTTGGGGGTGGAATTTTAGCGTGTATAATTTTCGAACTAAACTGGCTCATTGCTGATTAAATTTGATGACCTTGAGGTCAGCCGGTGCTTTCAGTGTGACTTGAGCGTAAGTCTTCCAGGATTTAGTTTTATTGTTTACTGGTAATTGGTAAATATTTAATCCATGTCTCCTGAGAGCGGATGTATTAAGAATATTGTACTCGGGCCTTTTCAGTTCAAAGGGTACTCAGGAGCCAAAGTGGGGACGGGTATTTTTCTGGAATTTCAGAAAATGTTCGCACATACTGTAGACAAATATAAACGTTTCGTTTGAACTTTTCGGCTTTATGGAATAAATGCTGAGTTGAGACCAATAAAGAAAGGAAAGGATCTGGAAATGGCTTTGTAACTCTTGAAGAAATTGTTCTCAGAGATTAGGCTGTAAATCCTGACGCCAAAATGTCAAATTCCTTTTAATACAGAATCTATAGATTAATAATCTCGTTCCTTAATGTTCCGACCGTTATCATCATGAGATAGAGTCTAGTCTTTTGCCCCGCTTGCATTGATTTTTTGTTTCATCGGTTAAATCGAACTTAACGGGCCTAAATTCCACCATCATATTTCACCCCGTCGAATGAAAAAAATACCCAAAATCAAGGAATTAACTAAATTTAATGACATTTTCAGTGTTTATATAATAATGATAAAAATATATAATGCACCAGTTATTTTATTTAAAAACGTTTACATTTTTTCAGGTCAGTTAACTTTGAACCACGTATTTTTTAGAATATGTGTTACGCCTCAAAGATACGTGCTTCAAAGTTAACTCACCTGTAAAAGTGTAAACGTTTTTAAATAAAATAACTGGTGCATTATATATTTTATTCATTATTATATAAACACTGAAAATGTCATTAAATTCGGTTTCGTAATAAATAAATTATCATACTGAGGTATATTCACAGGTACTGTTCGGTAGTCTGACGGTATCAGCCAGACAGCGAAAGAGTCTATCCCCGTTTTAGGAACGCTAGATCAAGGAGATTATTTTAACGTCTGAGGTGAAGCGCCACACCTACAATCAGCTCCTCACTTTACCGCACAGATCCCTGTGCTACTCATTCGCTGAGTGGGCGAGGGTCAGTATCGAACCCGGAACCTTGTTTTTTTTAGCCCGACGCTCTACCGACTGAGCTGAATCATACGTGATATCTCTGTCAATCTCTCGGTCTGAGATAGATTGACAGGTGTCCGGGGATGCAACTGAAAAAAAACCCAAAAAAACCCTGTACCAAGATAAAACAAAACTTTTCTGATAGATTTTGGGTCTATTAACATTTTGACGTCCCGGATTCCTACCCTAGTTTACGCTATGATTTTCTTTGGCGGTGTCAGGCGTAATTGTGTCCAAACTTAAATATTTACCGAGTCGTGTTTATCGCTTTTTATCGGCAAATTAATGCAGATATTATACAAAGCCCCAATCGCTTTTTTCGACAAATTAATTTAAATATTTTACAGTCGGCTCTTTTCCTAGGTGCATGCTGGTGTCGTAATTGGTTTTGAGGGCGCAACTCCAGCAGGGTGTTTTGGCAAGATTAGCTTGGCGGCGCCCATCCCTCTCCAAATTTACAACTGGTTTAATTTAAGAGTTTTCCTTTTCCTAGACTGTGATATTTATTTGTTTACAAACGTGAAATAAAGTAAGTCACCGGGGTGGCCTAAAGTCGGTATCAGTCAGACAGCGAGGGAGTCTATCCCAAAGTCAAGGAGATTGCTTTAGCGTCTGAATAGAATAATATTACAGGTCAATAACCAAGTAATTATTCATCAAATCCGTTTTGGTTAAAACCAGAACGCAAATTAACCACGCCTCTATTTTAATGCACTAATAACATGGGCTGTTTTGAGGTGAATCTAACTCAGATTTTCATATCGTTAATAAATAAGATTTATTCTATGTATTAATTAATAATTTTGACTATAGATTAAATACTCATTTATAAACTTACACAATTCCTGAGGGTGTTTGACTTAAACAGTGACGTAATTTCGGTTAAAAGCAGACTGACATCGAATCTTCATTATAATAAGAAGACTAGTTTCTGAGTATATATATATAATACAGCGTTTTTCTATATTTTTCTGTAGTAATGATATTGACTGTAAATTAAATACTTATTGACTAATTTACTTAATTCCTCAAATTACTATGACGTAAGCAGTGACATAGTGTCGGTTACAGAAAAATATAGAGAGAGACACACACACGCATAAACACCACACACACACATACACATACATATATATATATTATATATATATATATATATATATATATATATATATATATATATATATATATATATGTTTACACGGCGTGTGTAAGAGAGATATGGAGGTAAGGAGAGACCGATAAAAAAGAGAAAGAGAGAGAGACAGAGAGACAGAGAGAGAGAGAGAGAGAGAGAGAGAGAGAGGAGAGAGAGAGAGAGAGAGAGAGAGAGAAAGAAAAAGAGAGAAAGAGAGAGAAAGAGACATTTTTCTTTTTAATGTTCCTGTTATTGGTAAGGAGAATTTCACTAATTTATCGTGTTTCACACACACACACTCTCTCTCTCTCTCTCACAGACACACAGACACACACACACACACACACACACACACACACACACACACACACACACACACATATATATATATATATATATATATATATATATAGAGAGAGAGAGAGAGAGAGCAGATATATAAGTTAGGGTAGTGAAGACATAGTCAACGGTGCTTGGTAGCTGTCAGTTTCTCGCCTATGTGATTCCCAAACCCATAATTAGGCGATAAACTGATAGTTTCCAAGCGCCGTTAACTTTATGACTTCAATATCCAAACTCATATATATATGTACATCCCCAAAAATATATATTATAGACAGGTATATATACACACACACACACACACACACACACACACACACACACACATATATATATATATATATATATATATATATATAAATACGCATATATATATATATATATATAATATATATATATATATATGATATCTGTTTGAACGCGTTTGTGTGACAGAGATAGAGAGTTAGAGAGAGGGGGATGAGGTAGAGAGAGAATTTTTTTCTGTTTAATGTTCCTGGTATTGGTGAGCAAAAGTTTCCCTAATTTATCGTGTTTGATGACATTGAAATAAGATTGGGGCTAAAGCAAATAAAGCCAGCGTCATTTGGTTCCAACGCCGACATCTGTTCAATGTAACTCTGTCAAAGCGCTGATATCACTTAAGTAGCCTTGTCGCCGGAAAGCTCATAATGAGAGGCAAAGGTAGATTCAGAAGCTTATACCCCCCTCACACACACCCACACAGAGAGAGAGGAGAGAGAGAGAGAGAGAGAGAGAGAGAGAGAGAGAGAGAGAGAGAAATAGATAATGTCCACATTTTTTAATATTACTTCATCGTAATAACGTTACTAACTTTTCACCCCGACAGTGAGCAGGCATTTTAACTCTCGCGTTATAATAGTCTCATTGTAATTTTAAGAATTTGCTAAATTTTGGTTTTGTTTGGGTTGTTTTACGGCATATCAACCGCAGTGGGTCATTTAATGCCGATAAAGTTTTGAAATAAATTCAATTTTTATGGATACTCAATTTTTTTATAAACTCATGTTTTTCTATTTAACCCATAGATGGGACCCTAACAGGTACTACCACTCAGGGTCACAGTGGACCAGGGAACAATGGGGATAAAGGGGCGCTACACATTCCCCAAATCTCCTAAACTGGAACCTCGCCATCAGATAGTGTTTAACGTCATTCCCAGGACATGTAGACCCTCAGTCACCGCCTTCTTACACCCATATGATAAAAAGGGGTTGGGGCTTGCCATAAGGGCAATAGGGTTGGGGAAATCATATAGGTGCTAGGGCTTGACATGACCAGCCAACTGACCGGAGGGGGCCCTCTCTGATCGCCCGTCTAGCCCAAGAAAGGGCCAAAGTGGAGTATTGCAAGTCATGGATTGCTCAACCACCTGGGTTCTATCCTTAAGCATCACGGGTCGCAAACCCCACGACCAACAGGTGGCCCCATTGGGGGAGTCTTACCCCTGTGCATTCTAACGCCCCAGCTGACAGGGCGAAATTTACTAAGGTTAGCTTAGTTTATCACAATCCAGAAATATACATATAATTTCTTTGTTTAATGGCATATCAACCTTCGTGGGTTATTTAATGTCAAAGCGATCCTTGTAGAAGAACTGCTAACTCGCAGGACTTGTGGATAAACCACAGTATGATCATTTATTTATTACAACGTTTGATATATATGTTTACTTAAGAACTATTGCTTAATACTTCAATATGTAAAAAGTATAATAATCTTGATATAACTCTCTCACACTCTTATTTTCTTCCTTCTTTTCATCTTTTCATTATGTTCGATTGAAACTGATTAGAGTTATCGCATCCGCGTGCTCATCTCCTCTCTCCATCTTTTCCCTACTCTCTTTCTCTCTTATCATATTTTTTCTGTGTAGATTGTCCCTTTTTTCCCCTTTGTTTCTTTATAATAAAAATGGAATGGTCTATTATTTAGCTGATTCATACCTTTCTCCAGGTTATTTGTACGAATGTGAACATAATTGCGCAAATGGAGTTCTAACAGGCTGATTACGATGTCGTACTCCAGCAAGTTAACCACTACACTAAAGGGACTACCGTAAGCTTTTCACACTTGTCTCTGGACACTTAACAAGCTGTTTTTAAGTGGTTACCTTAAGTTTTTAGCAGTTTAGTTCGAATGTTGGTTGGTTGGAGTTGCAGTCTGGATAGGGGCCAGAATAAAGATACAAGAGAGGAAATGAATTAAACAAATATATTAACAAAGAACAGTAGTACAAATATATACAAATGAGTCGGTACACGCGAGACTGTCTTATCAGCTATCCGCTGAAATATTAACTCTCCTTTAAATGCAGAACCTGCTGCTATTTACAGTTGGAAGAGTTCATGAGTGCGTGGTAAATTACCATAACAGTTGCTTGGTTTGATTTTACGGGATGTCAACCGTTGCTGGGTTATTTTATGCCGAAGAAGTTTTGTTTTATTCATTCTTGATGGGTATCAAACATTTTCTTCAAACTGAATTTTTTTCAAATTCAATTTACATATTCAAACTATAAATGGGACCCTAACAGGTACTACCACTCCGTGTCAAAGTGGACCTGGGAGTAATGATGATGAAGGGACACTCCACATTCCACCAGAACTCCATAACAGAAACTTCACCATCAGATAAAGTCTAACGTCATACCCAAGATATTAAAATCCCCAGCCTCCGCCTTCTAGCAATATATGATAAAACGTTCTAAATATTTCCATAAGAGCAATAGGGTTGTGACAATCATATAGGTGCTAGAGCTTGACGTGACCAGCTGATTGGTCGAAGGGCCTCTCCGACAACCCGTCTAGGCCTAATTAATAAAGTAGAGTGATGCATGTCATGGAATGCTCAGCCACCAGGATTCCATACTTAAGCATCACAGGTTACCACCAACGACCAAGTGGCGGCCTCATTGCGGGAGGTTACTTCTCTGCAGAGGTGCAGTCGGTTTATTTTAAAGTCCCAGCCGACCGGACTGAGTTTTGTTATAACTTCACAGATCTAAAAGGAGCAGGTGAATTAACAGTGAATTTACCGTAAGTCTTCAGGGATAAAGTATTCATATCGTATACAAATAATTTCGAAACACTGATTCAGTAATGGCTACCGTCATTGGGAATGGACACGGCAAACCGAGTTCAAATCCTGAACGATACTGTGTAAGTTTCACTTAGGAAAGGCATGAATCTAACTATTCCTCCTACAACTATGGAGTTCCGACGACGCTCTTTACTCTTGATATCGCAACCGGTCTAAGAGAAGGAAAACTCTGAATTCAAATCTGGTAAACCCCTTAAATGAACTGGCCTTGTGTAACCTCCTGCTTGTCGTAGGAAATAGAATCAGTGACCCGAGTTCAAATCCTAGATGAGGCTATTTGGGTTTCACTTAGCGTTAGAATCGTTGGGAAAGGTATGACTCTATCCGTTCTCTCCCAGCTATGGGCCGTTTAATATTCGTTAGGAAACCAGTCTAAGAAAGAAAAAAAAACACCGAATTCAAAGCAGAAGTAAAAGTAAAGTCGTCGGCGTGGCCTAAAGTCGGTATTAGCCAGACTGCTAGGAAGTGTCTATCCCCTTTTCACTAGCACTAGACCAAGGAGATTGTTTGTTTTTTTCGTCTGGGGTGGAGCGCCACATCTACCATCTGCTCCATACTTTACCGCACAGATCTCGCCTGAGCTAAAATTGACCTTTTGTTACATCCAGCTCGTGACGGACTGGTTGACTAAATACTTATATGCATACATACATGGCTATCCTATCGGGGTGTAATGGTTAACAAGCTAGTCTCGTAAATCCATTTCTATCATGATGAAGTCACGGTGAAATCCTCTGTTTCCCTCTAAATTGAAGTTAAGCAGCGATGAGATTGTTCAATATTTAATTGGGTGACAACTTAACTGCACGTAATGTAACTAACATGAGTCCTATGTTTATTAAAATGACTTTGAATCGGCATTTAATAACCCGAAAAGGGTAAATATGCCGTAAAACAAAAAAAAAACAAAAAACAAAAAAAAACCCCAGCCAAACCAGATCCATTACAATTGAATAGTGAGTTCGATCTATGTCACATACCCCATAATTGCAATCATGTATTCCATCCTATCCGTGGCGAATGTTTTCGGTCAATATCTACTTACATATAGACAATTGGAGTAATATACTAAACTATCATACCACATTATGATAATTTAATTATTACAACGTTTGATATGTTTACTTAAGAGCTATTGCCACATAGTTCAATATGTAAAAAGCATAATATTCTTTATTTATCCCTTATCTCTTTCTCTATCTCTCTATCTCACTCTTTTTTCTATCTTTTCTTCTTTTCATCTTTTCATTACTGTTCGATTGAAGCCTGATTAGCCTTATCGCTTCAACGCACTCGCCCCCTTTCTCTAACTTTCCCTTACTTTCTTTAAAAAAAATATTTTCCCCATATCATGTCTTTTTTCTTTCCTTTCTTTCTTTAAAAGAAAAACATAAAGGTCCATTATTTAGCCGAGGTGATGATATTCATATGAAATCTGAATTCGGCGGATAAGCAACACCTGATAACCAGGGTTTACATTTTTGCAGTTCATCCTGGACGATTTGGATGATCATATCTTTAACCCGAAGCTGTTGCAAGATGATAACGGTCGTACAATTAAGGAACACGAGTATTAATATATACATATAAGATAAGATATATAAATAGATAGATGATAACGTGTTTAGGCAAATTATTGCTTCATCATTATTATAAAAAAATGTACATCTCTATTTATATGGATTCAGTTCAATAATGTTTGCCTCTGAAATCTTCTTTCATGAGGCCGAAGAGATGATAGTCTGAAAGAGCTAAATCTGGTGAGTATGGAGTGTGCGGTAAAGTTGTCCACCCGAATGAGACGATTTTCTACCTTGTGTGGTCGAGCATTGTCATGCAGAAGGAGGACATTGTCAAAGTCTTATTCATCGGATTCTTGCTTTGAGCCTCATTAGAGTCTCAAAGTAGGCCTTAGTTTTATTAAAAAAAAAAAATCTTCGCATGAAATAAAGAAAATGCCATTACTTTTTAACTCACACTCGTAAATATTTTTTAAAGCAAAGTGCAAAAGTAATTTTTATTTTTCCACTCTATCTGATTGTGAAGTATCAGTTCTAGAACTCTATGGAATGGTAACACCTGTTAAGTTTCTATTTATGGGTTAAATAGAAAAAAATGATCCTATTTAGATTACATCCCTACTTCTCTATATTATTCACTATAGATTACACATCCTCATCACTGGAATAATGGTTGCGTCTCAAACCCTCTTTCAGGGTCCGAAGGGATGATAGTCTGAAAGCGACAAATCTGGTGAGTAGGGAAAATGTGGTAGAGTTATCCACCTAAATGAGGCGATTTTCTCCCTTGTCCTGATGCTTGTGTATGGTCGAGCATTGCCATACAGAAGGAAGACATTGTCAATTGGCAAGTTGGGTCTTACTCATTGGATTCTTGCTCGGAACCTCGTTAGGATCTCAAACTAGGGCCTAATTTTATTTTTTTTTGATTCACATAAAATAAAGAAAATGGCATTACTTTTTGACTCACCCTCATAAATAGGTTTTATTTGTCCACTCTATCTGATGGGGAAGTACCAGTTCTGGAACTCTAGGGAATGGTAGTACCTGTTAGGGTCCTATCCATGGGTTAAATAGAAAGAATGATCATATGTGGATCACATCCCTACTTCTCCATATTCTGATGGTTGTTCTTTGAGCCAATTCTTCACTATAGATTTCACTTCCTCGTCACTCGAATAATTTTTGCATCTCAAACCCTCTTTCAGGGGTCCGAAGAGATGATATTCTGAAGACGCTAAATCTGGTGAGTATGGAGGAGGCAGTAAAGTTATTCACTCGGGTGAGGCGATTTTCTCCCCTGTCCTGATTGCTTGTGTATGGCCGAACATTGTCATGCAGAAGGAAGGAAATTATCGATTGTCGTTAGGTCTTACTCGTCGGATTCTTGCTCTGAGTCTCGTTATGATCTAAAAGTAGACCTTAGTTTTATAAAAAAAATTAAAGTAAAAACTTAAAAATTAAAAAATAAATGAACAAATTTACAGAATTTTCATTAACAAATTCTTCTTACTGTAACGCTATCCCTTAATAAGCACTTTTGGTTCTTCTAATTATTAATTTTTTCTTGTGACTTTTTAACATGTACGAAGGTGAGTCAAAAAGTAATGCCATTTTGTTTAGGTCAGGTATAATAACCAACACAGGAACATGAAATGAAGAAAATGGCATTACTTTTTGACTAACCCGCGTATCTTATGGATAATGTACACTTTAAAATGCACTACTGAATTCTGAAAGGAAAAAAAAAACGGAAATTTTTCTTTTAAGTTAATTTAGTATCATTAAAAGACAAAAAGAAATCCTACAATTTGAAGGAGCTATGAATTAAAAACATTATTGGTGCTATTTGAGAGGACAATTACGTAAATATCAAGCCAAGAACAGAGAGTTTTTTTTTAAGTATTCATTGTCCGTAATTATTTAATCGGCTTTTGCAGCTTGGCTTTAAAATTAAAAACTAATTTATGATACATAAACGCAGTAAAAAAAAATATTCTTTTTAAGTTAAAAGAATTATATAATGAAATGTAAGACTTTTTATTAATCGTTATTTAAGTTAATTAATAGGCAAAAATAAAATATATTTTCATAAATTAGACATCAAATTGTATTTACTATTTTTCAAACAAAGTCATAATTCATTCATTGCAGACGTTTATACCCTTGTCGCCAAAGTTCTGCCTTTAGTGCAGCACGAGTCAAAAAGTAATGCCATTTTGTTTAGGACATATATAATTACCAATACAGGAACATGTCCGCCCTGTTGACTGATGCGTTAGAATTCATCGACTGTACCTCTGCAGAGGGGTAAGACTCCCCCAATGGGGCCACCTGTTGGCTGTGGGTGGTGACCCGTGATCCTTAAGGATAGAGCCCAGGTGGATGAGCAGTTCATGACTTGCAATACCCCACTTTGGCCCTATCTTGGGCTAGACGGGCGGTCGGAGAGGCCCCCTCCGATCAATCGGCTGGTCACGTCAAGCCCTAGCACCTATATGATTTTCCCAACCCTATTGCCCTTATTGCAAGCCCCAACCCCTTTTTATCATATGGGTGCTAGAAGGCGGTGGCTGCGGGTCTACATGTCCTGGGAATGACGTTAAACTCTATCTGATGGTGAGGTTCCAGTTTTGGAGGTTTGGGGAATGTGGAGCACCCCCTTCATCACCATTGCTCCCTGGTCCACTCTGACCCGGAGTGGTAGTACCTGTTATGGTCCCATCTATGGGTTAAATAGAAAAATGTATTTATAAAAAAATTGTGTTATCCATTAAGAATTGATTTATTTCAAAACTTTATCGGCATTAAATGACCCACTGAGGTTGATATGCCGTAAAACAAAACAAAGCAAACCAAACCAAACAGGAATATGTACCATACATCAAAAAGAAATTGCTACCCCTGTGTATAACATCTCTACTTCTCCTCATAGTAACTGTTACTCTCAATAACAATGTTCCACCTTCGAATGAGAGCATGTATCCCTGTCCGTAAAATTCTGTTGACTCTTCTTTGAGCCACTTCTTCACTAGAGATTTCACTTCCTCGTAACTAGAATAATGTTTGCCTCTAAAACCCTCTTTCATGGGACCGAAGAGATGATTGTCTGAAGAAGCTAATTCTGGTGAGTATAAAAGATGCGGTAAAGATGTCCACCCGAATGAGGCGATTTTCTCCCTTGTCCTGATGCTTGTGTGTGGTCGAATATTGTCCTGCAGAAGAAGGACAATGTCGATTGGCAAGTTAGGTCTTACTCGTCGGATTCTTACTCTGATCCTCGTTAGGGTCTCTGTATAAGCCTTAGTTCCATATAAAAAAAATTCACATGAAATGAAGAAATTGACTAATCTTCATATTTCAAGAGATAAAGTTCGTCTTCATTAGCAGAACTCTGTAAAAAAAAAATTGATTTCTGAAGTTACAATGCAATACCACTCATAATATTGTTTTTTTTTTGTTTTGTTTTACGGCATATCAACCTCGGTGGGACATTTAATGCCGGCAAAGTTTTGAAATAAATTCATTCTTAATTGATACCAAACTCATATATATATGGTGTAATGGTTAAAGTCATAAGAAATGGACTCGTCGCCCCGAGTTCAAATCCTAGATGTGGCAATTGCATTTCACTTAGCGCTAATACCTTTGGGAAAGGTATGAATCCTACTCTCCCTCCAGCTATGGATGAATAGTAGGGCAGACTGGACTCTTTAACCTTGGTTAGGCAACCGCTCTAGGAGAAGGAAAACTCTGAATTCAAACCGGTTGAACTCTGCTTAAGAAATTGACCTTGTCTCGCATCCTGCTCGTGCGGAGGGGTTGGTAAATACATATATATATATATGATAAACAGGCTTGGGGTTGCCATAAGGACATTACGATTGGGACAATCATGTAGAGGCTAGGGCTTGAGATGACCAGGTGATTGGTCGAAGGGGGCATCTCTGACTGTCCGTCTAGCCTAAGTAAGGACCAAAGTGCAGTGTTGCATGTCATGAACTGCTCATCAACCAGGATTCCTAACTTATGCATCAGGGATCACCAACGACCAACAGGTGACCACACGAGAGGGTCTTACCCCGCTGCAGAGGTGCAGTCGGTGTATTCTAAAGCCCCGGCTGACAGGGCTGACCACTCCTAAATATCTGAAAAAAACAGATTTGACACAAGATCAATTTTTAAACGAAATTTTAGATTAAGAGTTTTTCTTCTCCTAGACTGGTTGCCTCACCAGGCTAAAGAAACCAATCTACTATACTATTTACTTTTAACATAATGGGTAAAAAGGGATCTATTTTGTATTATTTGGATTTTATGGACTTGAGTCTCCATCTTTATTTGCTATATACACAAAGTTTCGGCTGAAGTATCCTCCGGTTTTCGTTAGATGTTATTTGTCGAACTCTGGAACCTTCTCTCCCAACTCGGGAGCCTTCATGGAACTTTAAACCGAACCCTTTATTCAATTCACAGGGGGTAGACCTTTCTTATTCCAATAACCATAAATGGTACATGTGCTAAGCTTTTCTATGTAGGATTGAATCTTCAACTAACACATAGACCGCCCTGTCAGTGGGGCGTTAAAATGCACCGACTGTACCTCTGCAGAGGTAAGACTCCCCCATCTCCTCTCTTTTTT
>CM042143.1:122384558-122440687 GCA_023376005.1 Doryteuthis pealeii | reverse complement strand
TAAAACATATAATTATTAATAATAATAATAAAACTATTGGAATTGAAAGTAAAAAGTTTACAGAGAATTGTAGTATGGTGCACTTGGAACGGTTCCAAAAAGATTGGGAAAAGGGTTGGAAAGTCTGGAATCAAGAGGGAGAATTTAGAACCATCCAGAATATATGCATTGCTGCGAATCTGCCAAATACTCAGGGGAAGAGTCTCTGGAGACCAGAGGGGACTTGTTGTCACTCAGACTCCAGTGAAGAAACCAATCAGCTATGCTGGTGTGAAAAAACTAATATAATAAACCAAGCGATCAGAGAATTTTTATTAGGGGACCATTATAAGAGCACCAACCACCAATTGATACACTTTTCTTCAGTTTCTCTGGCTTGTCCGAAGATTTGCCGTATCTTTCCGTTTTCTTTTATTCTATTCTGTGAACCAGTAAGACGGTAAAGATCTACATAGATGAAAATTCTCTTTACATTTTAATTAAACATGAGGTCTGGTTCCAAGATGGGATTAAGGTGATCGCATGTGTATCAAAAAATCGAGAACTTTTACGCGTCTCGTTGTCTAGGACGGGGTTTTTTTTTTTTACCTTTAACTTTTTTTAAAACTTTTATGTTCCATAGTTTTCTTAGTTCTGCTGGCAAGGTCCAAGTAATTTGTCTATCTTTTATGCTTTCTTTCAACTTTCACTCGTGCGACCGAGGACGACAAAATCCACCATATGACAAGTTCTCTCTGTTATCAATACCTAGGTCTCGTCTTCCTGAACGGATTAGGTGATCCGTCTGTACCTCAAAGTCCCAGAGAATTTAAATGCGTCTCATTCTCAGGTCAGATTCAGGTTTGTGGCATATAACCATTATTTTATTATTATTATTATTATTATTATTATTATTATTATTATTAATTATATTATCTTCTTTTTGAGTTTTCACATCAGCATTAGTTGATGGTCTTTCACTGAGTCTGAGTGACAGCAAGTCTCCTCAGGTCTCGCAGGAGCTCTTCTGAAAATATTCTGGCAGATTGCAGCTGTGCAGTTTTCTGAATGGTTTCAATCGCCTCCTCTGATTCCAAACTTTCCAAACCCTTTGGTCCAAATCCTTTTGGGACTGTTTCAAGTGCACCAACTAGCAATTGGTATCACTTTGACTTTCATATTCTATAACTTTTTCAGTTCTCTGGCAAGGTACAAGATTTTGTCCATTTTTCATTTTCCCTGTGATCTGCTGGACCTGGCAAATCCACCAGTTGACAAGTTCTTTCTTTTTTGTTAATCACAATGGTTCTGGTCTTCTTGCTGGGATAAGGTGATCCGTTTTTATTTCAAAGTCCCAGAGAAATTCTATGTGTTTCGTTCTCAAGAACAGATTCTGTTTATGCATATACCATTTTGTGTATGGTCAAAATTTAAATTTTTTGGCATAATTCCTAGTGGATCACCTTCAAACGCCAGTTGTGTCTAGTTTTGTATTCTCGTGTGTGCTAGTTTGCTACATTCGCAGAGTATATGGTTTAGCAGTCTCAATCTCTATTCCGCAAAGTCTACATTTTACTATTTATTATCATTATTATTTATTATTATATTATGTAATTATTATTTATTGATTATTATTATTTATTGAGTTTCAACACTTGCCGCTGGTTGCAAGCTAGATCATGAGTGTCCAAAGTTCTCCTGGGAGTCTTCCGGGCCTCTTCGAGTATTCTGCGATCTTAACAGTTGCTGTAAATTTTGGATTTTTATTCGATTTTCCTCTGATTTCTAACTCAATCCAAATTCTTTTCAGAGCTCTGGGCTATTTTATAAAGGACCTAATTTTACAATTGGGGAAAAATACGGGAAAAATTTCCTTCCAACTTCATGATCCACAAGCTTCCCCAGTTCTCTTGCAAGTCCAATTATTTGTCTGTCTTTCCGCTATCTTTCATTTTTAATCGGTGTTCGGCTGGGGATAGCAAAGGTCTTACGAAGATGACAGTTCTTCTTCTTGTGCATCATTACTAGGCCTGGTCTCCTGGGGGATTAAGTGGTCCGTCTGTATCCTCGAAATCCCAAGATAATTTAAGCGTCTCATTCTCGTGGACAGCTTCAGGCTTGTGCATATACCTTTAGTTGTATGTTGAAAATTGATTTTCTTGCACAATTCTCAGTGATTAACCTTTTTCCGACCGAGTCGTCTTAGTCTCTTGTATTCTCTGTTGTGGCAAATTTGCCTGCGATTCGCAAAATTACTATTTAACTGTTTCGTCTCTGTCTCCACATCATTTTGCACTTGCTATTTCTGTTGCGTCTTATCTATTTTGCCTTTGTATAGTTAATTCTTATGGCATTGTTTCCTTTTCTTAGCCATGTCCATGGTCTTTTGACGTTTGAAGTACGCCATGAAGTTGGATTTTCTGCACATTTCTCTTTTTTTAGTTTCTTGATGGATTTTCTCTTGTCAATATGTTGCCATATTATAATTATCATTATTATTATTATTATTATTAAGTTTATTAGTAGTAGTAAGTAGTGTAGAGTAGTTGGAGTAGTTGGAGTAGTTGGAGTAGTACAAAATAAAAACACTCCCGGGCGAATGTAAAAATAGGTTTTGACCATATTGCCCGAGGGGTGGGAGTAAAAAATTCAAATGTCAGCGAGTTTGTACCGAAGTAAGTAAAATCATTCAAAAATTCATTAAAGGATTTAAAAAATAAACAATTGAAATGTACACTTAAATATGTATTAAAATAAACAACTATATATAGATATATAATACCATCATGGTATTTATTAAAACTTGTTTAAAAAACAATGAAGGAACTGTCTGTACGGATGTTCACATTTGAGTCTATTTATTCTATGTTTATGACGATTTTGGTAATGTGACGTAAGCAGTGACGTAACTTTTTGTTGCAGACAAAAACCGGAAGCGAATCTCCATTATTAATAGATTAAATAGATTATGCGAGTTATTCACACAAGTTTTGATTGAATAGTTTTTTCACTTTAGTCCAAATGGACAGCAAGTTTCCTTAGGTCCCAAGGACTCTTCAAAGTATTATTGCTAATTCTAATCTGTCGTGGTCTGGCTGTCGTCGATTCCTTAATTTGATATCAATTTCCCCCAGATTATATTGGATAAGGGACGCTGGGTGCATCTTAAATCTTCGTTTAATGCAGGGGTCACCAATCTACATCCCCGGGCCGGATTCGTCCCGCGAAGGGACATTTTTATCAGTTCTGCCGACGGCACTTAAATTTTATTTGTTAAAAGCAAGCCTTTCCAAAATTAAAAAATATGTGAAATCAAACCAACGAACGAAATTAACATGATAAATATTTGAAAAGAAATTCTCTTGATGGATGTAAGCAATTCAACAAAATCAAACATTGACAATATCTGAAAGTAAACTCCCAGTTTTAAGGAAATCTCACTAAACCTTTCTGCTAAATGTTAACTTCTTTGACAATGTTTTGAAATAAATATGTTGGTTAAATTTGTTTTTTGTTGCATCTTACACCATCACGCATGAATATAACATGGCAAGACAAATTTTTGATTTACATCTTTTTCTCAGAGCTTTTCGTTTCTGACTAGCAAATATAGAAAACACAAATAACTAATGTGGCCCGCGCTCGTTATTTTTTTTCAACTATCTGGCCCACCGTGAAAAAGTTTGATGATCCCTGGTTTAATGAAATAAAAAATTCCCCCATTTCCCAATTCAGGTCCTGGGAGCTTATAAGGTTTCTTATCGTTGTTTCCTATTAAGAAGTCAATCTGAGTTATGCCCCTTACATCATTGTCAGCGCTATCATTCGCTGTTGACGGAATAACGATTTCTACTAGTAGTAGTTTTACAAGTTTTTTTACGGCACAAAATCACTTGTACGTGTGAGCGAGCAGTGAACTTTGTACAGTAATAATGAATTAGACTAGACGTTCTTCTATATTGTTTCATAGCGAAACTACCTCGAATTCATTCTTGATTTTATCTTATCAGCATATTTTTAAAAATATGCTTCCTTTGTTGATTTTAGAATATACCAATACTTGTTGTTTTATAAAACTTTTTGTCTACTTTAAACCGGTCACAGAGGCTCTTCATCATGATGATCCTACTTAACCTGCTTGCAGTGGCTCTTACGCGTGTCACTTGTTTACCACCTAAAATTACTACGTGAAAAAGACTGCCATCTTTTGTTTTGTCAAGTGATTGAATAGATAGAAATATAACCATAAATACAGGTAAAAATACCTAGAAAATTTTGGTACAAGCCGTCGGAAATTTGGGTTGACCAAGATTTAAATGCTGTAGTCAGTATCGTTTTAAAGAAAAACAATCCTATGTTTCCAAGTAACTAATAATTGCTTTCAATTAATTATTCCTGATACAAATAATTTACACGCACCTTTTATTGTTGCGATCTTTCGTATCTAATTTTAATAATTTATAAACAATTAATCCATTTCGTATATAATAATAATAATAATAATAATAATAATAATAATAATAATAAATAATAATACTTTTGGACTTGCCAAAGAACAAAGAAAACCATGGAACATGAAAGTTAAGGTTGTGCCAATTGTAATTGGTGCCTGGAACAATCTCTAAGGATTCTGGAAAAGAGTTTGGATGAACTGGAAACGGAGCCAAGACAACCCAACTACAGCACTATTGATCGGCTAGAATACTCCGAGGATGTCCTGGAGACCTGAGTCAAGACTTGCTGTCACAGCCTCTACTGAAACACCGACTAAGGCGGGTGTGAAAACTCGAATGCCAGTGAAACAACAACACAACACAATAAATATAATAATAATAATAATTAATAAAATAATTGATTAATACCTGGACCTTGCCAGAGAATTGAAAAAAAGCTGTAGTAATATGAGAGATAAAGTGATACCAATTGTAGGCTTTGTGCACTTGGAACCGTACCATAACTTGCAAAAAAGACTGGATGATCTTGAAATCAGAGGAAGAATTGAGACATCCAGACAACTGCATTGCTGCAATCGGCTAGAATACTCAGAGAGTACTGGAGACATGGGGAGACTTGTGTTGTCACTCAGACTCCGTGAAAATACCATCAGTTAACGCTAGTGTGAAAAACTCATAATAATGATACTAACTTTTTGAAGCCAAATAAGTTATTTCATAAATTTTTTCTCTTGTATTTCAATTTTAATTTTAAACAAAACTATTACGCATATGTGTGAATGCTATTTGTGCTAGAATGTACGTATTTAAAAATTGACCTACACACAAGTAGGTATTTATCAATCCGTTTGCCACGGAAGAGGATGTGACACAAAGTCGTAAGTGTGGAATATACAGCGATGATGAAAGTCGCTACTCCAAAAGTAATGGATCTGTGAGACTAACCATGCTAAACATTACACCACGATGGGACGACCTATACAAATATATACGGTGAATGAAATACTGCAGTGAATACTTTATGTATCATATTCTATAATCTTAATTTGCATACAAAGGGAAAATATCACTATACTAGCAGGACCTGTGGATATACCAAGCAATATGATGATTTAATTTATGCAACGTTTGATATTTTAATAGTTCACTTAAAATCTATTGAAAAATACTTCAATATGTAAAAAGTATATTAAGCTGTCTCACTCATTTTCTTTCTTTCCTTTTTTTTTTTTTTTCATCTTTCCTTATATTCGATTGAAACAGATTAGCGTTACCCCTTCCACGCGCTCAGCCTCTCTCTCTATTCCCACTACTATCTTCTTTCTTTTCTATATTTTTCCGGGTAACATGTCCTTGCCTTTATGTCCTTCTCTTCTCTTTCTTTCTTTCTAATAAAAACTGGATTGTCCATTATTTAGCCGAGGGGACGACACTCATGAGAAAAAAGAATTTGACGGATAAGCTACACCAGATAATCAGGATTTACATTTTTGAATTTTATCCTAAGACATTTTGACAGTTCATTTTTAACCAGAGGTGTTGCAAGATGATAACGGTCTTACTTTTAATGGACACGAGTATTATGATATAGATAATAAGTCACATAACAGTGACATTTACTCGTTGAACATTTCATGGCACAAGAGCAAATTTGTTGAGCTCCCAAATTAATCAGCTTACTACATCTGTGATAGTCTTTAATCCCAAGATTGAGTGGATGATGTAGTCGACACCAATTCAGTATGTCTTTCTTTTACTTTACAAAGTTTCCCTGTGTATGATGTTAAACTTTATCTAATGGTGAAGTTCTAATTTTGAGGAATGTGGAGTACTTCATCGCCATTTATAACAAGTTCACCCTGACTTAGAGTGGCAGTACCTGTAAGAGTTTCCATCTATGGTTAAAATAGAAAAATGAGTTTTAAAAAAATTGTTTTAATAGAATTGAGTTAAAATTTAAAAAGAAAAAATTGTATACCCATCAAGCATGAATAAACAAAACGTCTTCGGCATAAAATGACCCAAAAAAGGGTTGTCATGCCATAAAATCAACCAACCATCTTTACTTACAAAATTTTGCTGTTTGATACAAATATTTCGGTCGAGATATAATTCATGTTTCAAAATTTAAAATATTCTTTGTTTCTAACATATTATTATCTATATATTAATACTCGTGTTCCTAATATATTTTTATCTGTTATCATCGCCACAACACCGTCAGGTAAAAATGACACCGTCCAAATTTGAAAAAAAAATTAACTGGTCTTCCGTCACTTAAATGAACCAACGTAAAATCAAAATTAAAATTAAACACGTGGACTGCCGAATAACTGCATCTTTCAAAGCCTCATGCTTCCTGTAGCACAAAATCTAACAGGACGCAGTAAAATATTATCCATCCGTTCCAGTGTTTTTTCTTTTTACTTCCCACACCATTTCAAGCTAACTGCAAATACATTTCAATAGTTTCTTAGAAACGAATTACACAGGCTAGGTTACAAGGCAGGAGTGAGACGGCTTTTAGTTGGGACCCATACATTTCCCCGAAGAACACATTCAAAGCAAATATGAGCGTCCAAGACGCACTAAAAACAAAAGGGCTATCAGCATCATCAGAAATATATGAATCCTCATCGGTCCAGCTATTGTTTTTAAATTCAGTGGTTTAGGCTAAGCACCCTCTTAGCTTCCCACTTTATTCTTAGACCCCACCCCCCATACACACAAGGGAACGCACTATTTTTTCTTTGGAATGCTTCAAACTGAAAACAAGATTAAACACAAAAATGTATTTCACTAATAAAACAATTATTTAACCAATTTATTTAGTAGCTTTAGCTGTATCAGCAATATGCAAGAGTAAATCATCATTTTAACAGAACTCATAGTAACATAGTTCATTGGCATCATAGAATATTGTTAATGGGACTAGAAAAAGAAAGAGCCTCCGGCAGTGTAAAAAAATTCATTTTTAGAAAGATATTGCCCAAGGTGAGTGGGAGTTAAAAAAATCAATGTCAGAGGGGTGTATCATAAGTAATTAAAATCATCAAAATTTATTAAAGAATTGATTAAAAAAATTTTAAAAAAAACAATTTGAAATGGAAACTTAGTCCTTCGCGCTCTCACATAAGATATTTCATGCATCTATTAATTATTAATTAAACATTTATTTTTAATATTTTGCAACATACATTTATTTATTTGTAAGCATTTTAGTTAACTTATTGTTACTAAAAAAGGGTTGAGAGTAAAAAAAGAGAGAATTGTTTTTAATTCTATGTATTAACAATTTTGACAATAATTAAATACTCATTAATAGACTCATTGAGAATATTTATGACGTAAGCTGTAACGTAAGTTTTTGTTACAGACAGAATATACACAATCACCATCCATCTATACATATATAAAGGTGTTTGTGTGTATCTGTATGTCCGAAGGAAACTTCTAAAATAAAACATTAACGACAAAGTAAATATATATAATATATATATATATATATATATATATTATATATATATATATATATATATTAAGTATCACCAGGGCTTGGTTTTTGAGCAAAAATCTGGAAGATTTGATTTATATTCGTAAGTAAAAAATAGATTTGATTTAATATTCGATAAGTAAAAAATAGATTTGATTTATATTCGATAAGTAAAAAATAGATTTGATTATATTCGATAAGTAAAAAATAGATTTGATTTATATTCGATAAGTAAAAAATGAATTTAAATGATAAACAGCATGATTTTTTTTTTTTGTGCATTTCAATATTTTTAATAGGAGATTTCATTTTTTTCTTTCAGAGTGGTTGGCTCAACGCAACGTCTTTTTACATAAGGATTTTAATGGGGCATCCTGTTAGGATCCAACTCGCAATTCAATAATAATTGATCTGCGAGACTTTCTGCTTACACCCCCTCTACTTAGGCGACACCGGGTAGTCGCTTCTAGTTATTGATAGATGGTACTTGGTGCAGGCATATCCGCTTCTTAGTATCAGGCTGCAACTTAGTAAAAGGAAGTCGTAGATGCCCCTGTTCAGTATTACCCTGTATGTGGTGACTGGTGTGTCACTGTACGTGTTGTGTACAGGCATCAAGCAAAAATCCTGACTTTTGATTCTACAAAACTATGCATTCGTTTATAATTCTTATAATTGTCTTATTCTGTATAAACTGTATGCATGTTCCTTTACATGAGTACTTATGACATATTTTGTATCAGTTGGGTTTTGTAAAAGACAAGTTTTTTTAACTGATCCTAATGCCACCCTGTCGACCCGACACTGTCCCTTTTTGATGGTTTCGGTATGAAATAACCCGCAAAGGTTTATATGGCATTTTGTGTAGGCGCGTAGTGTAAAAGTGTTGTTCTGGTTTCCAACGGGAGAAAATTAAATATTTTTAATAAAATAGAAGGTCGCAAAATGGATTATGTTTTTAGAATTTTTTATTATTATTTTTATCTTACATTTGCGACACGCGTTTTCAGATCTTCTGGTATCTTCTTCAGGCTTTGATCAATCATATATGATTTTATTAAGCCTGAAAGAAGATGTCGGAAGTTCTGAACACGTGACGTAAATGTAAGATAAAAAATAATAAAGATTTTTCTAAAAGCATAATCCATTTTGCGGACCTTCTTTTTATAATATAATATTATTATTATGATTATTATTTTTAATTTATTTATTTTATTTTTATTATTATTATCTACTATTAATTTATTATTATTATTTATATCATAACTAGTATTTCTTTATCATTAATTCCTTTTATTTCCTTTTTATCTATTGTCCTTTTATACATCATTATACTCTAATGTTTAAATTTAAAAAAAAAATTTTTACTTGTCTATTTATAGTTTAATATACTACTCTGTTTTTTCTGTCTTGTCACATTTTTGTCTTGTCTGGACACCACTAAGAAACCAACCTTGAAATGATCTTTCTTTTTTCTCATTCACTTCTGTTTCTATGGTTTACAATCCTATACTGTTAAAAAATATTTTATATTTTTTTTTTTTTTTGGTTTTGTTTGAATTTATGTATTTTTTTAATATTCAGCTTTTGGGTTTTTTTTTTGTGATGTGCTTGTCCATAAAGTGAATTGAGACCCATCTGATGAGACGAACATTTGGGAGTCGTTTTTAAATCAACATAGATTTTATATAGGCCCCAATTTTGGTCGAAATAAAATTTATTATGGAATTATGGTGTTGAGTTCTTCCTTCCTTTATTGATAAATATTGCTCTGTATATAATCTAAAAGGTTATTATACATTGAGCTCTTTCAGTGATTTAATGATTCGCTGTATTTAACATACTGGGATCATCAATATTAATGCAGTGGATCTTAGAAATCACATATAGAATATCCCTTACCACCAAGTTTAGGATAAATCTCTTATGTATATATATAGGTATATATATATATATTTATATATATATATATATATAGATATATTATATATATATATATATTATCTTATTATAATGGAGATTGTGTGTTTTTCTGTCTGTAACCAAAACTATATTCCTACTCAAGTCACAATTCTCTAGTTATTGACATCACATTCTCCATGATTTTATTTTTATCTAAACCTCAATTATTATAAAATTGTCTTACATTATTAATACTGTTTAACTATGTCTAATACTGAGAACATGCAATTATATTTATATATACAACAAAATAGCGGTTTACAGTGTGAACGGGAAGGCTAATTTGCATATTAATATTAAAAAATCGAAATTAATAAATATGTTGCTTAGTATTATTGATTTCTAACTGTTTGGTTTTTATTTTAATGAATATAAGCAAATCTCGGGGATAAATCTTAAATGAAATCCATTAAACAAGATAAATAACTGTCATTTTATTCTTTACTTCCTCCTTATAACTAAATACTTAAATTAGAAAAAAATAACAAATGAAAGACGAGAGTGATGGAAGAGTAAGTTTCCAGTTGTTCCATTTTTTTATTATCTCCCTCTGTTTCAAATCTTTTATTATACTCCTCTGTTTCATCTTTTTATCTGTATTCTTAATTTAGTTTCATTAGCCTTTCTAATTTAATACAATATTTTATTTACATTAAATCTTAAATACTTGCACCCGGAGGGTGCATACATTTGCTAGTATACTATATATATATATATATATATATATAGTATATTATATATATATATATATATATGGCATTAAACAAAGAAAACAAAACATCGATCGTGAAAAAATGTTAGCCTTATTTTTTCTTTCCATATTATCCTTTCCTCGTATTTCAATGGGTTCTGTATTCGTGTATCTCGGTGAAGAAGCCAGCCTTTTAGAGATCTCTACTTTCTAAATTTAAAACTAAAACGTTTTATTCTGTCTTTTCTTTCTTTCCTTTCTTTCCTATTTTCTTTCTGTTCTTTGCCAAACAAAAATATATATGATGTTGCTGTCAGCTTTGTTATCTCAAGCCACTTATGTATTCTCTGACGTTAAACAGACATTTCCTTCTCCATGCTTGCTTGATTTACTTATTCATATCATATATATTACGCAAACGTTCCTCGGTTTCAGGATCGTATGATTTCATTCTTCTTCAAGTGGATTTAAAATCAGCAGTTACCTCCCCTTTTAGGGTCTTTCTCAGCTACTTAAGTTAGCAACTGAATTTACATAAGTGGCTTCTCTTACTCTACCTCCCACTCACTTTCTCACTCTTTCTTTCTTTGATGATTTTTTTTCTGTCTTTCTTGCTTTCTTTAAACGTTTTTCTGACGTCATGTTTTACTGGACATTTTCGCTACTTGCTCTCTTAAAGAAAAATATCAAACAAAAAAAAATCTTTAGAAAAACTAGCAAGAATATGAGCCCTCCGGGTGTAAATATTTAAGTTTTAATGTAAGGAAATATATTAAATTAGAAACAATGATAAAATTAGATGAGAACCCATATAAAAAAATTCACTTATTCTAAAGATATTTTAATAGGTTTCTAAATAAAATAATCCATAAGATTGAATTTAATAGGTTGGTGGAATGAAACAATAATATTAAAGATAAATAGCACCATGTAATTATTAATTAAACTCCGTTTTGTTAAAAACCAGTATGCATAATAACGACAGTATATATGATGAAAACTGTTTATTTTCTAGTGATAATAAGACACTTGCATGGTTCTAAAAAACGGAGGTTAATTAATAATTAGCATGGTGCTATTTATCTTTAATATATTGTTTCAATTCCAACGAACCTATTAAATTCAATGCTTATGGATTATTTTATTATGAGTAAACCTATTAAAATTTCTTTAGAATAATTGAATTTTTTTATATGGGTTCTCATCTAATTTTATCATTGTTTCTAATTTATATATTTCTTACATTAAAACTTAAATATTTACAAACCGAGGGCTCATAATTCTTGCTGTTTTTCTAAAGATTTTTTTTTTGTTTGATATTTTCTTTAAGAGAGCAAGTAGCGAATGTTCAGTAAAACATGACGTCAGAAAAACGTTAAAGAAGCAAAAAGACAGAAAAATCATCAAGAAAAGAAAGAGTGAGAAAGTGAGTGGGAGGTAGAGTAAGAGAAGCCACTTATGTAAATTCAGTGGCTTAACTTAAGTAGCTGAGAGGACCCTAAAAGGGGAGGTAACTGCTGATTTTAATCCACTTGAAGAGAATGAAATCAACGATCCTGAAAGCGAGGAGTTATGCGTAATATATATGTATGAATAAGTAAATCAAGGCAAGCAAATGGAGAAGGAATGTCTGTTTAACGTCGAGAATGGCTAAGTGGCTTGAGATAAACAAGCTGACAGCAACATCATATATCATGTTTTGTTGGCAAAGAACAAGAAAGAAAAATAGGAAAGAAAGGAAGAAAGGAAAGACAAGAATAAAAACGTTTTAGTTTTAAATTTTAAGAAGTTTAGAGATCTCTAAAAGGCTGGCTTCTTCACCGAGATACACGAATTACAGAACCCATTGAAATACGAGGAAAGGAATAATAGTTGGAAAGAAAATATAAGGCTACATTTTCAGCGATCGATGTTTTTTGTTTTCTTTGTTTAATGCATATATATAATATATATATATATAAATATAAGTAAAATTTAATATATATATATATATATATATATATACTAGGCAAATGTATGACACCCTCCGGGTGCAAGTATTTAAGATTTAATGTAATAGAAATATTGTATTAAATTAGAAAGGCTAATGAAACTAATAAGAATACAGATAAAAAGATTTGAAACAGAAGGGAGTATAATAAAGATTGTGAAACAGAGGGAGTATAATAAAAATGGAACAAACTGAAACTTACTCTTCCATCACTCTCGTCTTTCATTGTTATTTTTCTAATTTAAGTTTTAGTTATAAAGAGGAAGTAAGAATAAAATGAACAGTTATTTTATCTTGTTAATGGATTTTTTAAGATTTATCCCCGAGATTTTTGCTTATATCAATTAAATAAAACCAAACAGTTAGAAATCAATAATAAACTAAGGCAATATTTATTAATTCGATTTTTCTAATATTAATATGCAATTAGCCCTTCCCTTTCACACTGTAAACCGCTTTTTGTTGTATATATAAATATAATTGCATGTTCTCAGTATGTAGACATAGTTAAACAAGTATTAATAATGTAAGACAATTTTATTAAATAATTGAGGTTTAGATAAAAGATAAAAATCATGGAGAAATGTGAGGTGTTCAATAACTAAGAAGAATTGTGACTTGAGATAGGAATATAGTTTTTGGTTACAGACAGAAAAAAACAATCTCCATTTATAAAAGATATATATATATATATTATATATATATATTATATAATATATATTATATATAATATATATATATATATATTAAATACATAGAGATTTTATCCTACTTTGGTGGTAAGGATGATTCTATATGTGATTTCTAAGATTCCACTGCATTAATATTGATGATCCAAGTATGTATAAATACAGCGAATCATTAAATCACTGAAGAGAGCTCAATGTATAATAACCTTTTAGATTATATACAGAGCAATATTTATCAAATAAAGGAAGGAAGAACTCACACCATAATTCCATAATAAATTTATTTCGGACAAAATTGGGGGCCTAATATAATCTTATGTTGATTTAAACGCGACTCCCCCAAATGTTCGTCTAATCAGATGGGTTCTCAATTCACTTATGGAAAGCACATCACAAAAAAACCCCCAAAAAGCTGAATATTAAAAAAATACATAAATTCAAACAAAACCAAAATAAAAAATATAAAAAATATTTTTTAACAGTATAAAGGATTGGTAAACCATAGAACGAAGTGGAATGAAAAAAAAAGAGATATTTCAAGGTTGGTTTCTTAGGGTGTCGCAGACAGACAAAAATGTGACAAGACAGAAAACAGAGTAAGTATATTAAACTATAAATAGACAATAATAATTTTTTTTTTTTAAAATTTAAACATTAGAGTATATATGATGTATAAAAGGACAATAGATAAAGGAAATAAAAGGGATATGAATAAAGAAAATACTATTTGATATAGGAATAATAATAATAATTAATAGTAAGATAATATAAGAGAATAAATAAATAAATTAAAAATAAATAATCATAATAATAATTATATTATAAAAAAGAAGGTCCGCAAAAATGGTTATGCTTTAGAAAATCTTTAATTATTTTTATCTTACATTTACGTCACGTGTTCAGAACTTCCGACATCTTCTTCAGGCTTTTAATAAATCATATATGATTGATCAAAGCCTGAAGAAGATTACCAGAGATCTGAAACGCGTGTCGCAAATGTAAGTAAAATAATAATAAAATTCTAAAAAACATAATCCATTTTGCGACCTCTATTTTAATAAAAAATTTAAATTTTCTCCCGTTGGAAACCAGAACAACACTTTACAACTAACGCGCCTTACCAAATGCCATATAAACCTTTGCGGGGTTTTCATACCGAACCATAAAAAGGGACAGTGTCGGGTCGACAGGGTGGCATTAGGATCAGTTAATAAATAACTTGTCTTTTACAAAACCCAACTGATACAAATATGTCATAAGTAACTCATGTAAAGGAAACATGCATACAGTTTATAATCAGAATAAGACAATTATAAGATTAATAAACGATGCATAGTTTTGTAGATCAAAAAGGTAGGATTTTTTCTTGAGCCTGTACACAAACGTACAGTGACACACCAGTGCACCACATACAGGGTAATATGAACAGGGGCATCTACGACTTCCTTTTACTAGTTGGCAGCTGATACTAAAGAAAGGCGGATTGCTGCAACCAGTACCATCTATCAATAACTAGAACGAACTACCCGGTGTCGCCTAATGTAAGAGGGGGTGTAAGCAGAAAGTCTAAGCAGATGCAATTATTATGAATTGGCGAGTTGGATCCTAACAGGATGCCCCATTAAAAAATCCTTATGTAAAAGACGTTGCGTTGAAGCCAACCACTCTGAAAGAAAAATGAATATCTCCTATTAAAAATATGAATGCACAAAAAGAAAAAAATCATGCTGTTATCATTTAATTCTATTTTTTACTTATCGAATATAAATCAAATCTATTTTTTTACTTATCGAATATAAATCAAATCTATTTTTTACTTATCGAATATAAATCAATCTGATTTTTTACTTATCGAATATAAATCAAATCTATTTTTTACTTGGTCGAATTAAATCAATCTTCCAGATTTTGCTCAAAAACCAAGCCCTGGTGTATACTTTATTATATATATATATATATATATATATTATATATATAAGTATATATATATATATATATTTACTTTGTCGTTAAATTGTTTTATTTTAGAAGTTTCCTTCGGAACATACAGATACACACAACTACCCTTTATATATTGTATAGATGGATGGTGATTGTGTTATTTCTGTCTGTAACAAAAAACTACGTTACAGCTTACGTCATAATATTCTCAATGAGTCTATTAATGAGTATTTAATTTATTGTCAAAATTGTTAATACATAGAATAAAAACATTCTCTTTTTTTTACTCTCAACCCTTTTTTTAGTACAATAAAGTTAACTAAAATGCTTACAAATAAATAAAATGTTGTGCAAAATATTTAAAATAAATGTTTAATTAATAATTAATAGATGCTCATGAAATATCTTATGTGAGAGGCGAAGGACTAAGTTTCCATTTCAAATTGTTTTTTAAAATTTTTTTAATCAATTCTTTAATAAATTTGATGATTTTAATTACTTATGATACAACCCCTCTGACATTGATTTTTTAACTCCCACTCACCTTGGGCAATATCTTTCTAAAAATGAATTTTTACACTGCCCGGAGGCTCTTTCTTTTTTTCTAGTCCCATTAACAATATCTATGATGCCAATGAACTATGTTACTATGAGTTCTGTTTAAATGATGATTTACTCTTGCATATTGCTGATACAGCTAAAGCTACTAAATAAATTGGTTAAATAAATTGTTTTATTAGTGAAATACATTTTTGTGTTTAATCTTGTTTCAGTTTGAAGCATTCCAAAAGAAAAAATAGTGCGTTCCCTTGTGTGTATGAGGGGGTGGGGGTCTAAGAATAAAGTGGGAAGCTAGAGGGTGCTAGCCTTAACCACTGATTTAAACAATTAGCTGGACCGATGATGGGGTTCATATATTTCTGATGATGCTGATAGCCTTTGTTTTTAGTGCGTCTTGGGACGCCTCATATTTGCTTTGAATGTGTCCTTCGGAAATGTATGGGTCCCAACTAAAGCCGTCTCACTCCTGCCCTTGTAACCTAGCCCTGTGTAATTCGTTTCTAAGAAACTATTTGAAAATGTTATTTTGCAGTTAGCTTGAATGGTGTGGGAAGTAAAAAAGAAAAACACTGGAACGGATGGATAATATTTTACTGCGTCCTGTTAGATTTTTTGTGCTACAGGAAGCATGGAGGCTTTGAAAGATGCAGTGATTCGGCAGTCACGTTTTAATTTTAATTTTGATTTTACGTTGGTCATTTAAGTGACGGAAGACCAGTTAATTTTTTTTTTCAAATTTGGACGGTGTCATTTTTAACCTGACGGTGTTGTGGGATGATAACAGATAAAATATTTAGGAACACGAGTATTAATATATAGATAATAATATGTTAGAAACAAAGAATATTTTAATTTGAAACATGAATTATATCTCGACCGAAATATTTGTATCGAAACAGCAAAATTTTGTAAGTAAAGATGGTTGGTTGGATTTTATGGCATGACAACCCTTTTTGGGTCATTTTATGCCGAAGACGTTTTGTTTATTCATGCTTGATGGGTATACAATTTTTTCTTTTAAATTTTAACTCAATTCTATTAAAACAATTTTTTAAAACTCATTTTTCTATTTAACCCATAGATGGAACTCTTACAGGTACTGCCACTCTAAGTCAGGGTGAACTTGTTATAAATGGCGATGAAGGGTACTCCACATTCCTCAAAATTAGAACTTCACCATTAGATAAAGTTTAACATCATACACAGGAAACTTTGTAAGTAAAGAAAGACATACTGAATTGGTGTCGACTACATCATCCACTCAATCGTTGGGATTAAAGACTATCACAGATGTAGTAAGTCTGATTAACTTTGGGAGCTCAACAAATTTGCTCTTGTGCCATGAAATGTTCAACCGAGTAAATGTCACTGTTATGTGACTTATTATCTATATCATAATACTCGTGTCCATTAAAAGTAAGACCGTTATCATCTTGCAACACCTCTGGTTAAAAATGAAACTGTCCAAAATGTCTAGGATAAAATTCAAAAATGTAAATCCTGATTATCTGGTGTAGCTTATCCGTCAAATTCTTATTTCTCATGAGTGTCGTCCCCTCGGCTAAATAATGGACAATCCAGTTTTTATTAGAAAGAAAGAAAGAGAAGAAAGGACATAAAGGCAAGGACATGTTACCCGGAAAATATAAGAAAGAAAGAAGATAGTAGTGGGAATAGAGAGAGAGGCTGAGCGCGTGGAAGGGGTAACGCTAATCTGTTTCAATCGAATATAATGGAAAGATGAAAAAAAAAAAAAAAGGAAAGAAAGAAAATGAGTGAGACAGCTTAATATACTTTTTACATATTGAAGTATTTTCAATAGATTTTAAGTGAACTATTAAAATATCAAACGTTGCAATAATTAAATCATCATATTGTGGTATATCCACAGGTCCTGCTAGTATAGTGATATTTTCCCTTTGTATGCAAAATTAAGATTATAGAATTGATACATAAAGTATTCACTGCAGTATTTCATTCACCGTATATATTTGTATAGGTCGTCCCATCGTGGTGTAATGTTTAGCATGGTAGTCTCACAGATCCATTACTTTTGAGTAGCGACTTTCATCATCGCTGTATATTCCACACTTACGACTTTGTGTCACATCCTCTCCGTGGCAAACGGATTGGATAAATACCTACTTGTGTGTAGGTCAATTTTTAAATACGTACATTCTAGGCACAAATTTAGCATCACACTTTATATGCGTAATAGTTTTGTAAAATTAAAATTGAAATACAAGAGAAAATTTATGAATAACTATTGGCTTCAAAATTAGTATCATTATTATGAGTTTTTCACACTAGCGTTAACTGATGGTATTTCACAGGAGTCTGAGTGACAACAAGTCTCCCCATGTCTCCAGTACTCTTCTGAGTATTCTAGCCGATTGCAGCAATGCAGTTGTCTGGATGTTCTCAATTCTTCCTCTGATTTCAAGATCATCCAGTCTTTTTTGCAAGTTTATTGGTACGGTTCCAAGTGCACAACCTACAATTGGTATCACTTTATCTCTCATATACTACAGCTTTTTCAATTCTCTGGCAAGGTCCAGGTATTAATCAATTATTATTATTATTATTATTATTATTATTATTATTGTTGTTGTTGTTGTTGTTTCACTGCATTCGAGTTTTTCACACCCGCCTTAGTCGGTGTTTCAGTAGAGGCTGTGACAGCAAGTCTACTCAGGTCTCCAGGAATCCTCGGAGTATTCTAGCCGATCTTAATAGTGCTGTAGTCTGGGTTGTCTTGGTTCTCGTTTCCAGTTCATCCAAACTCTTTTCCAGATCCTTAGAGATTGTTCCAAGGGCACCAATTACAATTGGCACAACCTTAACTTTCATGTTCCATGGTTTTCTTTGTTCTTTGGCAAGGTCCAAGTATATTATTATTATTATTATTATTATTATTATTATTATTATTATTATTATATACGAAATGGATTAATTGTTTATAAATTATTAAAATTAGATACGAAAGATCGCAACAATAAAAGTGCGTGTAAATTATTTGTATCAGAATAATTAATTGAAGCAATTATTAGTTACTTGGAAACATAGGATTTGTTTTCTTTAAAAACGATACTGACTACAGCATTTAAATCTTTGTCAACCAAATTTCCGACGGCTGTACCAAATTTTCTAGGTATTTTTACCTGTATGATGGTATATTTCTATCTATTCAACTCACTGACAAAACAAAAGATGGCAGTCGTTTTCACGTAGTAATTTTTCAGGGTAAACAAGTGACACGCGTAAGAGCCACTGCAAGCAGGTTAAAGTAGGATCATCATGATGAGAGAGCCTCTGTGACCGGTTTAAAGTAGACAAAAAGTTTATAAAACAACAAGTATTGGTATATTCTAAAATCAACAAAGGAAGCATATTTTTAAAAATATGCTGATAGATAAAATCAAGATGAATTCGAGGTAGTTTTCGCTATGAAACAATATAGAGAACGTTCTAGTCTAATTCATTATTACTGTACAAAGTTCACTGCTCGCTCACACGTACAAGTGATTTTGTGCCGTAAAAAACTTGTAAAACTACTACTAGTAGAATCGTATTCCGTCAACAGCGAATGATAGCGCTGACAATGAATGTAAGGGGCATAACTCAGATTGACTTCTTAATAGAAAACAACGAATAAGAAACCTTAATAAGCTCCCATGGACCTGGAATTGGAATATTTCATTAAACCAGGGATCATCAAACTTTTTTCACGGTGGGCCAGATAGTTGAAAAAAAATAACGAGCGCGGGCCACATTATTATTGTGTTCTATATTTGCTAGTCAGAACGAAAGCTCTGAGAAAAAGATGTAAATCAAAATTTGTCTTGCCATGTTATATTCATAGATGAGTGGTGTAAGATGCACAAAAAACAAATTTAACCAACATATTTATTTTCAAAACATTGTCAAAGAACGTAACATTAGCAGAAAGGTTTAGTGAGATTTGTAAAACTGGAGTTTACCTTTCAAGATATTGTCAATGTTTGATTTGGAATTGCTACATCCAATCAAGAGAATTTCTTTCAAATATTTATCAGTGAATTTCGTTCGTTGGTTTGATTTCACATATTTTAATTTTGGAAAGGCTTGCTTTTAACAAATAAAATTAAGTGCCGTCGGCAGAACTGATAAAATGTCTTCGCGGGACGAATCCGGCCCGGGGGATGTAGATTGGTGACCCCTGCATTAAACGAAGATTTAAGATGCACCAGCGTCCCTTATCCAATATAATCTGGGGGAAATTGATATCAAATTAAGAATCGACGACAGCCAGACCACGACACGATTAGAATTAGCAATAATACTTTGAAGAGTCCTTGGGGACCTAAGGAAACTTGCTGTCATTTGGACTAAAGTGAAAAACTATCAATCAAAACTTGTGTGAATAACTCGCATAATCTATTAATCTATTAATAATGGAGATTCGCTTCCGGTTTTTGTCTGCAACAAAAAGTACGTCACTGCTTACGTCACATTACCCAAAATCGTCATAACATAGAATAAATAGACTCAAAATGTGAACATCCAGTACAGACAGTCCTCATTGTTTTTTAAAACAAGTTTTAATAAATACATGACTGGTATTATATATCTATATATAGTTTGTTTTATTTTAATACATATTTAAAGTGTACATTTCAAATTGTTTTATTTTTTTAATCCTTTAATGAATTTGATGATTTTACTTACTTCGGGTACAAACTCGCTGACATTGAATTTTTTACTCCCACCCCTCGGGCAATATGGTTCAAAAACCTATTTTTACATCGCCCGGAGAGTGTTTTTTTATTTTGTACTACTCCAACTACTCCAACTACTCCAACTACTACTACTACTACTACTACTACTAATAATAATAATAATAATAATAATAATGATAATAATAATATGCAACATATTGACAAGCAGAAATCCATCAGAAACTAAAAAAGAGAAATGTGCAGAAAATCAACTTCATGGGTACTTCAAACGTCAAAAGACATGGACATGGCTAAGAAAAGGAAACAATGCCATAAGAATTAACTATACAAAGGCAAAAATAGATAAGACGCAACAGAATAGCAAGTGCAAAATGTGTGGAGACAGAGACGAAACAGTTAATCATGTAATTTGCGAATGCAGCAAATTTGCACAAAGAGAATACAAGACTAAGCACGACTCGGTCGGAAAGGTAATCCACTGAGAATTGTGCAAGAAAATCAATTTTCAACATACAACTAAATGGTATATGCACAAGCCTGAAGCTGTCCACGAGAATGAGACGCTTAAAATTATCTGGGATTTCGGGATACAGACGGACCACTTAATCCCGGCCAGGAGACCAGGCCTAGTATTGATCGACAAGAAGAGAACCTGTCATCTCGTAGACTTTGCTATCCCAGCCGAACACCGATTAAAAATGAAAGAGAGCGGAAAGACAGACAAATAATTGGACCTTGCAAGAGAACTGGGGAAGCTGTGGATCATGAAAGTGAAGATCGTATCAATTGTAATTGGTGCCTTTATAATAGCCCCAGAGCTCTGGAAAAGAATTTGGATGAGTTAGAAATCAGAGGAAGAATCGAATAAAATCCAAAATACAGCACTGTTAAGATCGGCTAGAATACTCCGAAGAGGCCCGGAAGACTCCCAGGAGACTTGCTGACACTCATGATCTAGTGAACCAGCGGCAAGTGTGAAACTCAATAATAATAATAATAATAATAATAATAATAATAATAATAATAATAATAATAATGATAATAAAATAGTAAATGTAGACTTTGCGGTAATAGAGATGAGACTGTAAACCATATACTCTGCGAATGTAGCAAACTAGCACAACGAGAATACAAAACTAGACACAACTGGGTTGGGAAGGTGATCCACTGGGAATTATGCAAAAAATTTAAATTTTGACCATACAACAAAATGGTATATGCATAAACCAGAATCTGTTCTTGAGAACGAAACACATAGAATTCTCTGGGACTTTGAAATAAAAACGGATCACCTTATCCCAGCAAGAAGACCAGACCTATTGTTGATTAACAAAAAAGAAAGAACTTGTCAACTGGTGGATTTTGCAGTGCCAGCAGATCACAGGGAAAATGAAAAATGGACAAATATCTGGACCTTGCCAGAGAACTGAAAAAGTTATGGAATATGAAAGTCAAAGTGATACCAATTGTAGTTGGTGCACTTGGAACAGTCCCAAAAGGATTGGAAAAGGGTTTGGAAAGTTTGGAAATCAGAGGAGGGATTGAAACCATTCAGAAAACTGCACAGCTGCAATCTGCCAGAATATTCAGAAGAGTCCTGGAGACCTGAGGAGACTTGCTGTCACTCAGACTCCAGTGAAAGACCATCAACTAATGCTGATGTGAAAACTCAAAAGAAGATAATAATAATAATAATAATAATAATAATAATAATAATAATATAATAATAATAATGGTATATGCACAACCTGAATCTGAACCTGGAGAATGAACGCATAAAATTCTCTGGGACTTTGAGGTACAGACGGATCACCTAATCCCGTTCAGGAGACGAGACCTAGTATTGATTAACAAGAAGAGAACTTGTCATATGGTGGATTTTGTCGTCCCGGTCGATCACCGAGTGAAAGTGAAAAAAGCATAAAAGATAGACAAATACTTGGACCTTGCCAGAGAACTAAGAAACTATGGAACATAAAAGTTAAGTTAAGTAAAACCCGTCCTAGACAACGAGACGCCGTAAAGTCTCGATTTTTGTGATACACATGGATCACCTAATCCCATCTTGGAGACCAGACCTCATGTTAATTAAAATAGTAAAGAGAATTTTTTCATCTATGTAGATTTTACCGTCTTACTGGTTCACAGAATAGAAATAAAAGAAAAGGAAAAGATACGCAAATCTTCGGACCAAGCCAGAGAACTGAAAGAAAAGTGGTATCAATTGTGGTTGGTGCTCTTATAATGGTCCCCAATAAAAATTCTCTGATCGCTGGTTTATTATTATTAGTTTTTCACACCAGCATTAGCTGATGGTCTTTCACTGGAGTCTGAGTGACAACAAGTCCCCTCGGTCTCCAGGACTCTTCTGAGATTTTGGCAGATTGCAGCAATGCAGTATTCTGGATGGTCTAAAATTCTCCCTCTGATTTCCAGACTTTCCAACCCTTTTTCCCAATCTTTTTGGAACCGTTCAAGTGCACCAACTACAATTGGTATAACTTTTACTTTCATATTCCATAGTTTTTAATTATTATTATTATTATTATTATTATTATTATTATTATCAGAACCTGTGAATATGCCACAGTATGCTAATTTAATTATTACAATGTTAATACGTTTACTTAAGAACTATTAAAAGACGTCAATAAGTAAAAAGTCTAATAATCTTGATTTAACTATCTCTCACTCTTATTTTTCTTTGTTTCTTTCTTTTTACATTTTTATTATATTCGATTGAAACAGTTTAGCATTATCGCTTCCGCACACTCACCCCCTCTCTCAATCTTTCCCCTACTCTCATTCTTCTTCCTTCTTATTACATTTTTTCTGTGTAGCATTCCTTTTTCTTCCCTTTCCTTTTATAATAAAAACGCAATGGTCCATTATTTTAGCTGTGGTGACGACACTTATAAATAGGAATTCGGGCGAGATGTAATGTAATTAGGATTTACATTTTTGCATTTTATTTTGGACGATTTGGACGGTCTCATTTTTAACCAGAGGGTGTTGCAAGATGATAACGGTCGGACGATTAAGGAACAAGTGTATTGATATATATATATATACTATTTCACTCCAAGGATATTTTTTCCTTTTAGGCTTAACAGGGAATGGGTTTCACATAAGGCTGAATAATATTAAGTGTTCTCGGATCAGCAGGACTCTATTATTTCACTCCTTAAGAGTTTTTTCCCACAAGTTTCAATTACTGCTCTTCCACTGGGTTCTAAGTGACAGCAAGTGTTCTCTGATTTCCAGGACTCTACTGAGTATTCTCACTGATTATACCAATGAAGTGGTCTGGGTGGTCTTGATTCTTCTTCTGAATTTAAATTCCTATCTTTTTTCCATATCTTTGGATACCGTTTCATGGGCAACAACTTCAATTGGAATCAACGTAAACCTCTTAACCCAGTCGACTGGGGCTTTAGAATACATCGACTGCATCTCTGCAGGGGAGAAAGACCCAATGGGGCCTCTTGTTAGCCGTGGATGGCGACTCGTGATGCTTAAGTATGGAATCCTGGTGGCTGAGAAGTCCATGACACGCAACACTCCACTTTGGCCCTTACTTAGGCCCGACAGGCGGTTGGAGAGCCCCCCCCCCTCGATCAATCAGCTGGTCACGTCAAGCCCTAGCACTTTTATGATTGTCCGAACCCAATTGCCCTTATGGCAAACCCCAACCCAGTTTATAATATATGTGCCGAAAAGTGACAGAGCCAGGTTTATTGCCAGGTGCTTGAAGCGCACCAAAAGGGAAAGCCGACAGGACCATGCATTTTTTTTTATACTAGCCGTCGTTTGAGCTTCTATTTGTCCGTGAACCCCCATGTAAAAATAATTTTATGCTAATCCGGTCTGAGGAGAGACCCTGAAAATAATCCTGGCACAGCCACATATTAATTGGCAGATCCTTTTTTCCATGTTCTCGACTGTCAGTTTCACGTATCTTTGGCAGGGTATGGATTGCTGGCGTACGGGGAGACAGATGAGTATACATAGATTCAAAGAATCATAGAACAAAGAATAAAAAAAAACAAAAAAACAACACAAAACACTGCAAGCATAATAAATTGGTTGGTTGGTTGGTTGGTTGGATTCTACGGTATGTCAGACAGGTTACCGAATAAATTTTGTTTTATTCATTCTTGATGATTACAGAATTTTTTTTAAACTGAATTTTTTTAAACACATTTTTGTTAACCCATTTTCTTCTATTTAACCCATAGATTACATCCTAACAGTTATTCCCATCCTGAGTCAGGGTGGACCTGGGAGTCATGGAATGATGCGGTACTTCCTCACATGAATGAGAGAGTTAGTCTGGTTCCCACTCGTTTTTCATTCCTAAAAAAACTCCTTGCTTTCTACTGATTTTCTTTCTTTATCAAGTACCAGCTGTTTGCATAATTCCCAGTGTTAGACTGTTCCTACTCTCTCGTGTCTGCTTTTCTATTATATTGGTAGTATGTATTTCACCAAATAATTCCGCTACGGACAGGAAGGGATGATAGGTCAATTTTTAAGAGCAGTACTACTAGTTACAAGGACCGGTTTAGCTTAGTTGGTAGAGCGACCGCCTAGGTTCCTGGTTCGATACCGACTCTCGCCAACTCAGTGTATGTGTAGCACAGGGATCTTCCCGGTAAAGTAAGGAGCTGATGGTAGGTGTGGCGCTCCACCTCAGACGTCAAAACAATATCCTTGGTCTAGCGCTAGCAAAAAATGTCCAAAATTTAAACGTAGCTCGTCGAGACCATTTACTACGACGATAAACGTAACGCTAGTTCCAATCTTCATTTTGTATTGCTGATTTGGAAATGAAAATTTCCTTGAAATACATTATTCCCAAGCTGTTAATCCTTAGAAATCAAGGATTACCACAACCAAGAATTATACAGGGTGATTGGAAAGTAACTCCCTATTTTAAAAATCTTATAATTTATTTTTCAATCATTATTTTCCCAAAAAATGAATATGAAATAAACACATATAACATGGAGTTTTATGAAAATTAGATATGGACAATAGTTCATCTCAGCCTCTCAAGGCGCTCGGGAATCGCCCAACTGATGTTCCCAGAAACTCTTGTGAAATGGCAGAAATAAATTCTCGTATTCGTGTTTCAAGTTCTTCCAGTCATTAGTCTCGTAAAGTAGACTTGCTCCTCCACTAATCATGAAAGCCCGTAAGGTATCTCACCAGACTGCAAGTTAAAGTCTGGCTAGTTGTCAATACTTGGGGGAAAATATTGAAGACTTGATTATTAATGAAAGATGGTGCTCCCCACATTTTAATATTGTTGTTCGTGAAATGGCTGAATCCAAGATTTTCCTGGGAGATGGATGGGTAGATGTGGTCCTCTTGAGTGACCGACCAGAAACCCTGATTGAACACCCTGTGACCTTTTTCTTTGGGGTTGGTTGAACGAGTACGTCTACTCTATGAAAGTAACGACTTTGGAAGAACTTCAAGGACAAATATGAGATTTATTTCTGCCCTTCCACAATAATTTCTGGAAGATCATGATGCGATTCCCGAGCGGCTTGAAACGCTGGAGCGACCTGGTGCTCATATGAATTTTTAAATAAAATAATTTAAAAACACTCCATGTTATATGGGTTCGTCTCATATTCCTTTATTGTGAAAATAATGATTCAGAAATAAATATGAGATTTTTAAAAATAAGGAGTTACTTTACAAATCACCCTAGATATACCAACCAAGGCAACCTCAATTCTGGACGGAGAATACCTATTTCTATCTACATCACTATTGCCTTGCAAAAATGCCCCAGTGGGTTCGCCTGATGACCGTTAGTGGCATCCCATGATGCTTAGGGACGGCATCCTGGTGGCTGAGAAGTCCATGATATGAATCAATCTCCTTTGATCCTTACTTAGTTCAGACGGGCCTATCGAGAAGGCGCTCTTCGAACAATCGGCTGGTTATGTCAAGCCCTAGCACTTATATGAATGTCCCTATTCTATGGTCCTTATGCAAACCCCTAATCCTTTTTAATCATATATGTGCTAGAAAGCAGTGACTGAGGGTCTTAATGTCCTGTGTATGACGTTAAACTGCATAAATAATGGTAAAGTTCTAATTCTGGAGTTTCTGGAAGTGTGAGTATCCCTTAATCGGCCATTTACTCCCAGGTCCACCCTGACTTGGAGTATTAGTAACTGTTAAAGTTCCATCTATGGGTTAAACAGAGAAAAGATTAGTTAACAAAAATGTGTTTTTTTTTTAGATTGAGTTTTAAAAAAATCAGTAACCACCAAGAATGAATAAATGTTTTCGGCATAAAATAACACAGCATGAGTTGAAATGCCGTTAACACCAACCAACCAACCTTACAACAATCAGCCAATAATATCGTGCCCAACAGATTGTGACATTTCATTTTTTGGCTATTTTTTAAAACCAGGTAGAGGAGCTTCAAGTTTTAGAGGGAAATAATTGTTCACCCACGTCTACAGGGTGGACCGAAACTGATGTCATCCCTTCATATTGTTTCACTTTTCATTATTCTTTGTTTTAATAACTAGCAAATATATGCACACTCTGGGTGCAAGTATTTAAGTTTTAATGTAATAGAATATTATATTAAATCAGAAAGGCTAATGAAACTAAATAAGAACCGATAAAAAGTTTGAAAACTGAGGGGGTATAAATCGAAAAATAGAACAACTGAAACTTACTCTTCCATCACTCTCGTCTATCATTGCTAAATATCCTAATTAACTATTTAGTTAAAATAGGAAGTAACGAATAAGATCAAAGTTATTTTTATGTTGTTAATGGATTTTTAAAAAGATTTATACCGCCGAGATTTTTGCTCATATCATTAAAATCAAAGCAAAAACAATTAGAAATCAATAATACTAAGCTCATAATTTATTAAAATCAATTTTTTTAAAGATCAATAGCAAATTAAGCCTTCCCATTCACACTGTGGATTGCTATTTTTGTTGTATATTATATAAATAACAATTGCAGCTTTTGTACGTACATATAGTCAACTGTATTAATAATGTAAAACCCAATTTTATTAATAATGTGGTTAAATAAAAATAACTATTCATGGAAAATGTGAAGGTAAAATAACAAAGAAACCTGTGGAATTGAGTAATGATATAGTTCGCTTACAGACAAACAAACAACACCACAATCCCATTATGATAATTAAATATGATATAATCAGTTATTTATATTTTAACCGAAAAAAAAAGGTTTTTAGTTATTTTCTAGAAATATCTGATTGTATCATAGTATTATTCACCTTGAAAATGTGGTAAGAGGTGAACAAGCATTTCTGAAACTACTCTGTCATTTTTTTAATCAAATTTTTTTTTTTGTTCATAACAAATTTTAAGTGGATTAATTAACAAAAGAGTGAAGATGCTTAGTATTAAATGAAGTGTATACTAATTTATCAAAATCATTGTAAACGCTTTATCAACACTAACAACAAAAACCGCCCCGTCGGGTGGCCAAAGTAATTTTTAAAAGATATTACCCCTAAATGTGGAATGGGAATAAAAATTCAGTCAGAGGGTCTTATCATAAGTAAGTAACACATTAAATTTTAATTTAATATTAAAAAAAAGTTTTGAATGAAAACTTTGTTATGTCCCCTAAATAAAATGTTGTATACATTATAACTAATTATACAATACTAATTATCATAATCAACATAATTATTTTGATATCTGCATATAAATTTAGCACAAATTTATTATTTTGAAAACTTTTTTAATTAACTTATTCTTACTGGAAAAATGGCGAAGTCAAATAAGAAAAATTACTTACTCAATTTTGAATGTATATAACTCAGAAGGTTTATTTAAATTACTGTATTAACGATTTTGCGCTAAAAAAAAAATGAAATACTCTTTCAAATAGACTACATAATCATTAAGATTTTGCGACGTAAACTGGAACGTAGTCTTTGTTACCAGACAAGAACTACAACCCAATCTACCGATTTATAGATGTTGCCTACTATGTAAGGGAGATAACTCTTGTTAAAAAATTTCTGCAATGCTCTCCCTTAGACTAGAAACATGATGTATTTCTTAAGCGAACAGCAACGCGTCCGCTTAGCACGTGAAAGATGTCGACCTGGAGAATATAAAATTCTGAAGATGTTATCGTTTAATACATTATTCAACGAGTATCCGCATTTCTTTTTTTTTTCTGTTTTAGGCTGATGGATTCTTCGGTCTTCTGTTTTGTTCTAAATTGATCATCGCACCATTTTCTCGTTTCGGGTTGTTATATGATAACTAACACGATATGCACCCTCTCGGGCATAAATATTTAATCCTAATGTAACAATATATTAAATTAGAAAACACCAAAACGAATAAAATAGAACATATACAAGGATTACACTTATCTTAATCTTGTTTTTTTATATAAAATAATTCATAGGATTTATTTAAAAATGTGGAGAATAAAAACAATAATATTAGGGTTGACTTCTGAATTTAGGTCGGAAAATAAAAACGGAAAGTTTTTTTGGTGTACGCCAATGACAGTTTAGACTCAATGAAATTAAATATTTTGCGAATTGGTTTACAGTTTTAATCGATTACAGTTTGTTTTTAATTACGATATTGCTTAAAAAATACCCACCCCCAATTTCTATACATTTAATTAACCTGAAATAATTATTGAATCTATTAATTGAGACAGTTGTTTGTGTTAGTAATTAGCAAGTATATATTTCAAGTTAAACTTAGTTTAAAAAAACTATTTTTTTAAAGGCAATACGGTAATTAAAAAACCAAACTTAATCCCCCTAAAACCGTAACCCAATTCGCAAATGTTAATGTCATAGACTGTAGTTAAACTGTCATGGGTACCACCAAAAAAACTTTCCGTTTTGATTTTCCGAAACTTAAATCAGAAGTCCAGCCTATTAGAGATCAAAATAACATAAATAATTAATTTTTTAAAGCCGGTTATTGTTAAAAACACAGTATGCCAAATTAACCACAATTAACCATATATTATTAACCTTTTTTCTAAAGTGATATATAAGACACCTTGAAGGATTCAATCGCTCTAAATACAAACAAATCTAACTCAGATTTTAGCATAGACCTCGTTAATAATACGATTTATGCATTAATGATTTTTTACTATAAACAGAATACTCATTCATAAACTTACGACAATTCTTAAGGGTATAGAGGAAACTAAGCAGTTGACGTAGTTTTGGTTGCATACAGAACGACACCGAATTCAATTATTCGGTAGATGTAAAATTGATTCGTTGAGATTTCATGGTTCATTGTTCATTGATTGTTGAGTGATTTTAAACGAACAGTTCAGTCTGTTTAGGGTTATTTTATGTCTAGTGTTTTAGGGAAATTGCCGTTCATTATGAATTTATGATTTATATTTATTTATAAATGTATAAGGTTCTGTTTATCTAGTCGTAGTAAGCATCCGACATAGAGAACCACAAGGTCCGAGTTCGATACCAGGCCCTCGCCCAAGTCAGCGAGTTAACTATACCGAGGATCTGTGCGCTAAAGTGATGAGACTGATTGGTTGGTGGACTCCGCTTAGAACGCTTCCTTTAGTGTTAAAAGGGGGTAGACCTCCCTCGCTGTCTGGCGATACCGACTTCAAAGGCCATCCGACGACTTCAACTTATTTTATAAAATTTGTTCCTTAAAGAATTTTTGGCGCGCCAAGTTAATATATAAATTATATATATTTAACACTACATCACATTTGAATTGGACACATGACGCAACGGATAATGGTGTAATACGTTCCGAGTATTTTAGGTTTCAGGTTCAATCTGACTCATGGCATAATAACATAAAATACTTAACACAACTTAACACTTGTTCACCAGTCATGATTAAGCGGAAATGAGAACATTCCTGTTTTTGTTTCGTTCGATGAAAACTCTTAAAGAAAGTCCCCGAGTTCGATAAGAAGGTTCCCGATTTCGAAAGACAAGTTTTCCGAGTTCGAGTGGATATAGAAGCAGAAATGTAATTACATTTTGTTACTTGGGATTAAATAGTTCAATATGTAGTAATCTTCTTTTTTATTTTTTGCTTCTTTTCTTCTTTCATTGTGTTCAAAATGGAAACATATGAAGCTTATCGCTTCCGTGCACTCACCCACTTACTTTCTCTCTATTCTTTCTTCTTCTTCTTATTATATTTCACCACCGCACTCTTACTTTCTCATCTCCTTCTTTCTTCTTTCTTTCTTTTTTCTATCTTTTTTATTCTATTAAATTTTTCTATGTACTATGTCCTTTTCTTCCTTTCTTTCTTATAATAAAAACAGAGTTTGAGGATTTGACTGAGGTGACACACTGCATAAGAAAATAAGAAATTAGCAACACCAGAATAATCAGGAATTTTAGATTTTTGGCCATTTCATATATGGATGATTTGAATGGTCCCTCATTTTAACCAAAGGGTTGTTGCAAGTGGATGTTGGGCACGGTATTCAGATATAGATATTTTTCCACTGATGTTTTAATGTCCCCTTGAGTAATGTGAATTATCAGGAAGTGACATATAGCCTGTAAGCATGGTTCCACTTTAAAGAATTTTTTACCACAGATTCCGTTTGTCATTTTCGATTATACCTATGGTACTTCCGTCTAGGTAGGGTGCCTGTTCGATAGCGGACCCCGGGGGGATGAGTAGCACAGATTGTATAATGTTGCGGTAAAGTGGAAGCTGACGAAAGTGTGGCGCCTCACTCACACTCTCCCTTGTCTAGGGACTAGCGAAAATGGTAGACCTCCCTGGCTGTCTGGTTATACCGGAGAGGAAAGAGACTATAGGACAAGCTTTTTTTTAATACTTTTGGCTTACACTAACGTAGCAAAAAACGCACCCAAACAAATCCTGCTCTTCGGGGCGGGGGTAAAGTGGTCAAAAGCCACTGATCGTTGTTAAATTAACGGGTGATCCGAAGGGGCCTTCTCCCAGTCCACAACCTGTCCCTTGATTTAATGGACAGGACTGGGTGGTGTTTGCCACAGTGCCGCGAGCGCAATCCTTGAGGGGTAAATGCTCAAACAGGATCCACGTATTTTTGTACCTCCATCTCATGAGCAACGGGTTCGCGTTGTGCTCCCACATTAAACGACCTTGTGTCATACCTGCACACGTGGGGTTGGTGGCTTAGGTAAATAACACCTAGAACGTAACTATATATTCATTTCTTCAGTGTAAGGAATTTTCTGGCCACCTCAAGAATTGGCTTTGCAGAATCCAACTTGCGCGAATGCAGATAACATTTTCATTTTTTTTCTTATTTTGGACACATAAACGCCATCGTCCTTAAGTGACGGAAAGGAATCCAACAAAGAATTTCTGTGGGTGGAATTTTGAGGGAGGAATTTAGCGGTAGTATAATTTCGAACTACTGGCTCTTGCTGATTAAATTTGATGACCTTGAGCAAGCCGGATTCTTCAGTGTGACTTGAGCCGTAAGTCTTCCAGGATTTAGTTTATTGTTTACTGGTAAATTGGTAAAATATTTAATCCACGTCTCCGAGAGCGGATGTATTAAGAATATTGTACTCGGCCTCTTCAGGGGTCAGGAGCCAAAGTGGGGACGGGTATTTTCTGGAATTTCAGTAAATGTACGCACAATACTAAAGACAAATATAAAGTTTCGTTTGAACCTTTTCGGCTTTATGGAATAAATGCTGAGTTGAGAACAATAAAGAAAGGAAAAAGGATCTGGAAATGGCTTTGTAACTCTTGAAAATTGTTCTCAAGATTAGGCTGTAAATCCCGCAAAATGTCAAATTCCTTTTAATACAGAATCTATAGATAATACTCTCGTTCTTATATTCCGACCGTTATCAATCATGCGATATGGTTACTTTTGCCCCGCTTGCGTTGACTTTTATGTTATTGGTTTTGTTTAACGCTAAATTCCAACCTTTTCACGCGTGAAAAAAATCCGCTCGGAATTAACTAAATTTAATGAATTTTTCAGTGTATATTAATTAATGATAATATATAATGCCCAGTTATTTTATTTAACTTTACATTTTTTCAGGTCAGTTTACTTTGAACACGTATTTTATTTAGAATATGTGTTAAGCCCAAAGATACGTGCTTCAAAGTTAACTGACCTTAGTGTACGTTTTAAATAAAATAACTGGTGCATTATAATATTTTATTCATTATTTATAACCACTAAATGTCATTAAATTCGGTTTCGCTAATAAATAAATTATCATACTGAGGTATATTCACAGGTCTGGAATTCGGTAGTCTGTCGGTATCAGCCAGACAGTGAAAGAGTCTATCACCGTTTTAGGAACTCTAGATGGTTTTTCGTCTGGGTGGGCCCTATCGCTCCTCATTTTACCGCACAGATTCCCTGTGCTACTCATACGCTGAGTGGGCGAGGGCCAGTATCGAACGCCGGAACTTGTTTTTTTTAGCCGCGACGCTCTACCGACTGAGCTGAATCATACGTGATATCTCTGTCAATCTCTCGGTCTGAGAATAGATTGACAGATATCCGGGGATGCAACTGAAAAAAAAAAAAAAAAAAACCTGTACCAAAAGATAAAACCAAAAATTTCTGATGAGATTTTGGGTTCCTAATAATTTTGACGTCCCCGGATTCCTTACCTTTAGTTTAACTCTATCATTTTCTTTGACGGTGTCAGGCGTAATTGTTGTCCAAACTTAAATATTTAACCGAGTCGTGTTTATCGCTTTTTATCGGCAAATTAAAATGCAGATATTATACAAGCCCATCGCTTTTTTTCGACATTAATTTAAATATTTTACAGTCGGCTCTTTTCCTAGGTGCATGCTGGTGTCGTAATTGTTTTGAGGGTGAACTACTCCAGCAGCGTGTTTTGCAAGACATTATGGCGGCGACCTCTTACAATTTTACACTGTTTTTTTTGTTTTCTTTTCTTAGACTGTGATATTTATTTGTTTACAGACACAGTGAAAAGTAAGTCGTCGGAGTGGCCTAAAGTCGTATCAGTCAGACAGCGAGGGAGTCTATCCCCTAGTCAAGGAGATTGTTTTGTGGGTTTACAGGTCAATAACACATAATTATTCATCAAATCCGTTTTGGGTTAAAACCAAACGCAAATTAACCACGCCTCTAATTTGCACTAATGGGGCTGTTTTGAGTGAATCTTAACTTAGATTTTCATATCGTTAATAAATAAGATTTATTCTATGTATTAATTAATGATTTTGATTATAATTAAATACTCATTTATAAACTTTCCTGAGGGTGTGTGGACTTAAACAGTGACGTAATTTCGGTTAAAAGGAAGACTGACATCGAATCTTCATTATAATAAGAAGACTAGTTTGGGGTATATATATAATTACGTTTTTCTATATTTTCTGTAGTATGAATATTGACTGTAAATTAAATACTTATGACTAATTTACTTAAATTCCTCAAATTACTATGACGTAAGAGTGACGTAGTGTCGGTTACACACACGCATAAACACACACACACACACACAACATATATATATATATATATATATTATATATATATATATATTATATATATATACTGTTTACACGCGTGTGTAAGTAAGAGAGATATGAAGAAGAGAGAGAGAGAGAGAGAGAGAGAGAGAGAGAGAGAGAGGAGAGAGTCCCGGAAGAAAGGGAGAAAATTTCACTAATTTATCGTGTTTTCACACACACACACACACACACACACACACACACACAACACACACACAATATATATATATATATATATATATATATATAATATAGAGAGAGAAGATATATAAGTTAGGGTAGTGAAGACATAGTCAACGGTCTTGGTAGCTGTCAGTTTCTCGCCTATGTGATTCTCAAACCCATAATTAGGCGATAAACGATAGTTTCCAAGCGCCGTTAACTTTTATGACTTCAATATCCAAACTCATATATATATATGTATATATATATATATAATATATATATATATAAATACGCATATATATATAATATATATATATATATATATATATATATGATATCTGTTTGAACGCGTTGTGTGACAGAGATAGAGAGTAGAGAGAGGGGGAGAGGTAGAGAGAGAATTTTTTTCTTTAATGTTCCTGGTATTGGTGAGCAAAAGTTTCCCTAATTTATCGTGTTTGATGACATTGAAATAAGATTGGGGCTAAAGCAAATAAAGCCAGCGTCATTTGGTTTCCAACGCCGACATCTGTTTCAATGTAACTCTGTCAAAGCGCTGATATCACTTAAGTAGCCTTGTCGCCGGAAAGCTCATAATGAGAGGCAAAGGTAGATTCAGAAAGCTTATACCCCTCACACAACACACCCACAGAGAGAGAGAGAGAGAGAGAGAGAGAGAGAGAGAGAGAGGAGAGAGAGAGGGAGAGATAATGTCCCATTTTTTAATATTACTTCATCGTAATAACGTTACTAACTTTTCACCTCGACTGTGAGCAGGCATTTTAACTCTCGCGTTATAATAGTCTTATTGTAATTTTAAGAATTTGCTAAATTTTGGTTTTGGTTTGGTTGTTTTACGGCATATCAACCGCAGTGGGTCATTTAATGCCGATAAAGTTTTGAAATAAATTCAATTTTTATGGATACTCAATTTTTTTTACTCATGTTTTTCTATTTAACCCATAGATGGGACCCTAACAGATACGACCACCGGGTCAGAGTGGACCAGGGAAACAATGGTGATGAAGGGGCGCTCCCCATTCCCCAAAATTCCTAAACTGAACCTCGCCATCAGATAGAGTTTAACGTCATTCCCGGGACATGTAGACCTCAGTCATCGCCTTCTTAGCACCCATATGATAAAAAAGAGGTTGGGGCTTGCCATAAGGGCAATAGGGTTGGGGCAGTCATATAGGTGCTAGGGCTTGACGTGGCCAGCCGATTGATCGGAGGGGGCCCTCTCGACCGACCGTCTAGCCCAAGGTAGGGCCAAAGTGGAGTATTGCAAGTCATGAACTGCTCAACCTTCTATGGGTTCTATCCTTAAGCATCACGGGTCGCACCCCACGGCCATCAGGTGGCCGCATTGGGGGAGTCTTACCCTGTGTTCTAACGCCCCAGTTGACAGGGTGAAATTTACTAAGGTTAGCTTAATTTATCACAATCCAGAAATATACATATAATTTTCTTTGTTTAATGGCATATCAACCTTCGTGGGTTTATTTAATGTCAAAGCAATCCTTGTAGAAGAACTGCTAACTAGCAGGACTTGTGGATAAACCACAGTATGATCATTTATTTATTACAACGTTTGGTATGTATGTTTACTTAAGAACTATTGCTTAATACTTCAATATGTAAAAAGTATAATAATCTTGATATAACTCTCTCACACTCTTATTTTCTTCCTTCTTTTCATCTTTTCATTATGTTCGATTGAAACTGATTAGAGTTATCGCATCCGCGTGCTCATCCCTCTCTCCATTTTTTCCTACTCTCTTTCTCTCTTATCATATTTTTTCTGTGTAGATTGTCCCTTTTTTCCCCTTTGTTTCTTTATAATAAAAATGGAATGGTCTATTATTTAGCTGATTCATACCTTTCTCCAGGTTATTTGTACGAATGTGAACATAATTGCGCGAATGGAGTTCTAACAGGCTGATTACGATGTCGTACTCCAGCAAGTTAACCACTACACTAAGGGGACTACCGTAAGCTTTTCACACTTGTCTCTGGACACTTAACAAGCTGTTTTTAAGTGGTTACCCTAAGCTTTTAGCAGTTTAGTTCTAATGTTGGTTGGTTGGAGTTGCAGTCTGGATAGGGACCAGAATAAAGATACAAGAGAGGAAATGAGTTAAACAAATATATTAACAAAGAACAGTAGTACTAATATATACCAAATAAGTCGGCACACGCGAGACTGTCTTATCAGCTATCCGCTGAAATATTAACTCTCCTTTAAATGCAGAACCTGCTGCTATTTATTGTTGGAAGAGTTCATGAGTGCATGGTAAATTACCATAACAGTTGCTTGGTTGGATTTTACGGGATGTCAACCGTTGCTGGGTTATTTTATGCCGAAGAAGTTTTGTTTTATTGATTCTTGATGGGTATCAAACATTTTCTTCAAACTGAATTTTTTTCAAACTCAATTTACATATTCAAACTATAAATGGGACCCTAACAGGTACTACCACTCCGTGTCAAAGTGGACCTGGGAGTAATGATGATGAAGGGACACTCCACATTCCACCAGAACTCCATAACAGAAACTTCACCATCAGATAAAGTCTAACGTCATACCCAAGATATTAAAATCCCCAGCCTCCGCCTTCTAGCACATATATGATAAAACGTTCTAAATATTTCCATAAGAGCAATAGGGTTGTGACAATCATATAGGTGCTAGGGCTTGACGTGACCAGCTGATTGGTCGAAGGGGCCTCTCCGACAACCCGTCTAGCCTAATTAATAAAGTAGAGTGATGCATGTCATGGAATGCTCAGCCACCAGGATTCCATACTTAAGCATCACAGGTTACCACCAACGACCAAGTGGCGGCCTCATTGGGGAGGTTACTTCTCTGCAGAGGTGCAGTCGGTTTATTTTAAAGTCCCAGCCGACCGGACTGAGTTTTGTTATAACTTCACAGATCTAAAAGGAGCAGGTGAATTAACAGTGAATTTACCGTAAGTCTTCAGGAATAAAGTATTCATATCGTATACAAATAATTTCGAGACACTGATTCAGTAATGGCTACCGTCATTGGGAATGGACACGGCAAACCGAGTTCAAATCCTGAACGATACTGTGTAAATTTCACTTAGGAAAGGCATGAATCCAACTATTCCTCCTACAACTATGGAGTTCCGACGACGCTCTTTACTCTTGATATCGCAACCGGTCTAAGAGAATGAAAACTCTGAATTCAAACCTGGTAAACCCCTTAAATGAACTGGCCTTGTGTAACCTCCTGCTTGTCGTAGGAAATAGAATCAGTGACCCGAGTTCAAATCCTAGATGAGGCTATTTGGGTTTCACTTAGCGTTAGAATCGTTGGGAAAGGTATGACTCTATCTGTTCACTCCCAGCTATGGGCCGTTTAATATTCGTTAGGAAACCAGTCTAAGAAAGAAAAAAAACACCGAATTCAAAGCAGAAGTAAAAGTAAAGTCGTCGGCGTGGCCTAAAGTCGGTATTAGCCAGACTGCTAGGAAGTGTCTACTCCCTTTTCACATCTGCTCCATACTTTACCGCACAGATCTCGCCTGAGCTAAAATTGACCTTTTGTTACATCCAGCTCGTGACGGACTGGTTGACTAAATACTTATATGCATACATACATGGCTATCCTATCGGGGTGTAATGGTTAACAAGCTAGTCTCGCAAATCCATTTCTATTATGATGAAGTCACGGTGAAATCCTCTGTTTCCCTCTAAATTGAAGTTAAGCAGCGATGAGATTGTTCAATATTTAATTGGGTGACAACTTAACTGCACGTAATGTAACTAACATGAGTCCTCTGTTTATTAAAATGACTTTGAATCGGCATTTAATAACCCGAAAAGGGTAAATATGCCGTAAAACAAAAAAACAAAACAAAAAACAAAAAACAGCCAAACCAGATCCATTACAATTGAATAGTGAGTTCGATCTATGTCACATACCCCATAATTGCAATCATGTATTCCATCCTATCCGTGGCGAATGTTTTCGGTCAATATCTACTTACATATAGACAATTGGAGTAATATACTAAACTATCATACCACATTATGATAATTTAATTATTACAACGTTTGATATGTTTACTTAAGAGCTATTGCCACATAGTTCAATATGTAAAAAGCATAATATTCTTTATTTATCCCTTATCTCTTTCTCTATCTCTCTATCTCACTCTTTTTTCTGTCTTTTCTTCTTTTCATCTTTTTATTAGTTCGATTGAAGCCTGATTAGCCTTATCGCTTCAACGCACTCGCCCCCTTTCTCTAACTTTCCCTTACTTTCTTTTAAAAAAATATTTTCCCCATATCATGTCTTTTTTCTTTCCTTTCTTTCTTTAAAAGAAAAACATAAAGGTCCATTATTTAGCCGAGGTGATGATATTCATATGAAATCTGAATTCGGCGGATAAGCAACACCTGATAACCAGGGTTTACATTTTTGCACTTCATCCTGGACGTTTTGGATGATCACATTTTTAACCCGAAGCTTTTGCCAGATGATAACGGTCGTACAATTAAGGAACACGAGTATTAATATATAAGTATAAGATAAGATATATAAATAGATAGATGATAACGTGTTTAGGCAAATCATTGCTTCACCATTATGATAAAAAAATGTACATCTCTATTTATATGGATTCAGTTCAATAATGTTTGCCTCTGAAATCCTCTTTCATGAGGCCGAAGAGATGATAGTCTGAAAGAGCTAAATCTGGTGAGTATGGAGGATGCAGTAAAGTCATTCACTCGAATGAGGCGATTTTCTCCCCTGTCCTGATTGCCTGTGTATGACCGAGCATTGTCATGCAGAAGGAGGACATTGTCGATTGTCGTTAGGTCTTACTCGTCGGATTCTTGCTCTGAGCCTCATTATGATCTAAATGTAGACCTTAGTTTTAAAAAAAACTAAAAAAAAAAACAAACTTAAAAATTAAAAAATAAATGAAAAAATTTACAGAATTTTCATTAACAAATTCTTCTAGCTGTAACGCTATCCCTTAATAAGCACATGTACGAAGGTGAGTCAAAAAGTAATGCCATTTTGTTTAGGTCAGGTATAATTACCAACACAGGGACATGAAATGGAGAAAATGGCATTACATTTTGACTAACCCGCGTATCTTATGGATAATGTACACTTTAAAATGCACTACTGAATTCTGAAAGAAAAAAAAAAACGGAATTTTTTCTTTTAAGTTAATTTAGTATCATTAAAAGACAAAAAGAAATCCTACAATTTGAAGGAGCTATGAATTAAAAACCTTATTGGTGCTATTTGAGAGGACAATTATGTAAATATCAAGCCAAGAACAGAGAGTTTTTTTTTAAGTATTCATTGTCCGTAATTATTTAATCGGCTTTTGCAGCTTGGCTTTAAAATTAAAAACTAATTTATGATACATAAACGCAGTAAAAAAAATATTCTTTTTAAGTTAAAAGAATTATATAATGAAATGTAAGACTTTTTATTAATCGTTATTTAAGTTAATTAATAGGCAAAAATAAAATATATTTTCATAAATTAGACATCAAATTGTATTTACTATTTTTCAAACAAAGTCATAATTCATTCATTGCAGACGTTTATACCCCTGTCGCCAAAGTTCTGCCTTTAGTGCAGCACGAGTCAAAAAGTAATGCCATTTTGTTTAGGACAGATATAATTACCAATACAGGAACATGTCCGCCCTGTTGACTGATGCGTTAGAATTCATCGACTGCACCTCTGCAGAGGGGTAAGACTCCCCCAATGGGGCCACCTGTTGGCTGTGGGTGGTGACCCGTGATCCTTAAGGATAGAGCCCAGGTGGATGAGCAGTTCATGACATGCAATACTCCACTTTGGCCCTATCTTGGGCTAGACGGGCGGTCGGAGAGGCCCCCTCCGATCAATCGGCTGGTCACGTCAAGCCCTAGCACCTATATGATTTTCCCAACCCTATTGCCCTTATTGCAAGCCCCAACCCCTTTTTATCATATGGGTGCTAGAAGGCGGTGGCTGCGGGTCTACATGTCCTGGGAATGACGTTAAACTCTATCTGATGGTGAGGTTCCAGTTTTGGAAGTTTAGGGAATGTGGAGCACCCCTTCATCACCATTGCTCCCTGGTCCACTCTAACCCGGAGTGGTAGTACCTGTTAGGGTCCCATCTATGGGTTAAATAGAAAAATGTATTTATAAAAAAATTGTGTTATCCATTAAGAATTGATTTATTTCAAAACTTTATCGGCATTAAATGACCCACTGAGGTTGATATGCCATAAAACAAAACAAAGCAAACCAAAGCAAACAGGAACATGTACCATACATCAAAAAGAAATTGCTACCTCTGTGTATAACATCTCTACTTCTCCACATAGTAACTGTTACTCTCAATAGCAACGTTCCATCTTCGAATGAGAGCATGTATCCCTGTCCGTAAAATTCTGTTGACTGTTCTTTGAGCCACTTCTTCACTAGAGATTTCACTTCCTCGTAACTAGAATAATGTTTGCCTCTAAAACCCTCTTTCATGGGACCGAAGAGATGATTGTCTGAAGAAGCTAATTCTGGTGAGTATAAAAGATGTGTTAAAGATGTCCACCCGAATGAGTCGATTTTCTCCCTTGTCCTGATGCTTGTGTGTGGTCGAATATTGTCCTGCAGAAGAAGGACAATGTCGATTGGCAAGTTAGGTCTTACTCGTCGGATTCTTACTCTGATCCTCGTTAGGGTCTCTGTATAAGCCTTAGTTCCATATAAAAAAAATTCACATGAAATGAAGAAAATGGCATTACTTTTTGACTAATCTTCATATTTCAAGAGAGTTCGTCTTCATTAGCAGAACTCTGTAAAAAAAATTGATTTCTGAAGTTACAATGCAATACCACTCATAATATTGTTTTTTTTTGTTTTGTTTTACGGCATATCAACCTCGGTGGGACATTTAATGCCGGCAAAGTTTTGAAATAAATTCATTCTTAATTGATACCAAACTCATATATATATGGTGTAATGGTTAAAGTCATGGGAAATGGACTCGTCGCCCCGAGTTCAAATCCTAGATGTGGCAATTGCATTTCACTTAGCGCTAATACCTTTGGGAAAGGTATGAATCCTACTCTTACTCCAGCTATGGATATATATAGTAGGGCAGTCTGGACTCTTTACCCTTGGTTAGGCAACCGGTCTAGGAGATGGAAAACTCTGAATTCCAACCTGTTGAACTCCGCTTAAGAAATTGACCATGTCTCGCATCCTGCTCGTGCAGAGGAGTTGGTAAATACATATATATATATGATAAACAGGCTTAGGGTTGCCATAAGGACATTACGATCGGAACAATCATGCAGAGGCTAGGGCTTGAGATGACCAGGTGATTGGTCGAAGGGGGCATCTCTGACTGTCCGTCTAGCCTAAGTAAGGACCAAAGTGCAGTGTTGCATGTCATGAACTGCTCATCAACCAGGATTCCTAACTTATGCATCACGGATCACCAACGACCAACAGGTGACCACATGTGAGGGTCTTACCTCGCTGCAGAGGTGCAGTCGGTGTATTCTAAAGCCCCGGCTGACAGGGCTGACCACTTCTAAGTATCTAAAAAAAAAAGTTTGACACAAGATCAATTTTTAAGGGAAATGCATTGTAGATTAAGAGTTTTCCTTCTCCTAGACTGGTTGCCTCACCAGGCTAAAGAAACTAATCTACTATACTATTTACTTTTAACTTAATGGGTAAAAAGGATCTATTTTGTATTATTTGGATTTTATGGACTTGAGTCTCCATCTTTATTTGCTATATACACAAAGTTTCGGCTGAAGTATCCTCCGGTTTTCGTTAGATGTTATTTGTCGAACTCGGGAACCTTCTCTCCCAACTCGGGAGCCTTCATGGAACTTTAAACCGAACCCTTTATTCAATTCACAGGGGGTAGACCTTTCTTATTCCAATAACCATAAATGGGTACATGGGCTAAGCTATGTTCTATGTAGGATTGAATCTTCAACTAACACATAGACCGCCCTGTCGGTGGGGCGTTAAAATGCACCGACTGTACCTCTGCAGAGGGGTAAGACTCCCCCAATGGTGCCACCTGTTGGCCGTGAGTGGCGACCTGCGATGCTTAAAGATAGAACCCAGGTGGCTGAGCAGTCCTGGAATATTCCACTTTAGGCTTTTCTTGGGCTTGACGGGCGGTCGGGAGGCTCCCTCCGATCAATCGGCTGGACACGTCAAGCCCTAGCACCAATATGATTGCCCCAACCGTATTGCCCTTATGGCAACCCCCGATCCTTCTAATCATATGGGTGCTAGAAGGCGGTGACTAAGGGTCTTCATGTCCTGGGAATGATTTTAAACTCTATCTGATGGTGAGGTTCCAGTTCTAAAGGTTTGGGGAATGTGGAGCACCCCTTCATCACCATTGCTCTCAAGTCCACTCTGACCCGGAGTGGTAGTACCAGTTAGGGTCCCATCTATAGATTGAATAGAAAAACATGAGTTTATAAACAAAATTGTATTATGCATTAAGAATGAATTTATTTCACAACTTTGTCGGCATTAAATGACCCACCGAGGTTGATATGCCGTAAAACAAAACAAACCAAACCAAACTAAACACAATTCTCAACAGAAAACTTAGATTACAGCAAATAAACTCCTATACATTTTTGAATACCTAATTACCAATAGAAGTATTCGGCATAAAATAACCCAAAGGGTTGACATGCCGTAAAACCCAACCAATCAACCAAACCAAACCTAACACATAGAACTGTTTTAGCTCAACCCTTATATCCGTTGCGCCATGTGTCCAACTGGACAATTTAGATAGAATTTTTGGAATTTATAAACCTAATGTTCTTTTTTACCTCAAATAAAAACCTTTACGTATGATTTTTTTTACCTTGACTCATATTACGTTTTTTAATCTAATCTAAGCTTCTTTTAAATTATTGATTCCCATATTGTATTCATCTCTATACTTCGTCTACTTAACAGGTTACTATAGCTTAACATATGGGCTGATTCTTTGACACGTCTGTTTCTCCAATGTTCATCTCTATCTATTATCTTAACTTCATCCCATAAGAGTAGATGGGTTCTGTTACGTTTTTAAGGGTCATAATTGGCCAGTTGATTCTAGGTAGAGAGTCCTCCGATTTGGATCCTTTGGTAATCCTCTCAGGTAGAGAATCCTAGGTTCGTTCGTCGAATGTCGCGAGTAGACTGAAAAAGAATCAGCGCTTAAGGAATATATCAGCCACGCAATATGGTCAGCGATTGGCTAAGGAATTGACCACATGATCATGCCTAGTCTATGAGTATAGGCGGGGAACAGGCACACATCTTATATCAGTTAAAATCCAACAGGTTCCCTTTTCATTCTTTAAATGGTCAGCCATACTCGACTTTGCTATTTCCACTCGTACCACTGCTTCACGGTGTTCTTCGTGTCTTACTTTCAGTGGACAGCATGTTTCGCCTTTGCATAATTTGCTACACTTGCACGGGACGGAATATATAGAATTCTGAGTCATGTTTTCTCCTGGGGGCTTGATTCGGAGGAGATATTTACGAATAGTCTAGTCACTCCTGATTGTTGTCCTGATGTCATATAAATTACATATCTTTTGAATTTCTTCGGACACGCCTTTGACACATGCCAGTCAGACTCTGGTAAGTTTACATTGTATGGTTGGTGGGAGTTGAAGGTGAGGTACTGTCCATTGAAGGTAGGCTTTCGATACATGAATGAACGGAATCCTTGCTCTGTGCGAGTTATCAACATATCTTGGAACGACAATTCATTGTCTTGTTCTTTCTCCAACGTGATTGTATGGGTGGACAGATGAAGTTAAGATAATAGACAAGGAAGAACATGTGTGTGTGTGAGTGTGTGTGTGTGTGTGTGTGTGCAGAAGACCGCGCGACCTGGCACCTCCTCGTCAAACAAGGAACAAAAAGAAGTGAAAAAGAGAGGAAAAAAGCTGCCACAGAAAAAGAGCTAAAAGAAAGGAGAAACAACAGCACCCCAAAACCTACAGAAAGCATCACCTTTTGTTTGCACTTACTGCACCAGAGACTGCCATTTAAGGATCGGTCTCTTCCGCCACTCACGTAGCTGTAGATAATAAAATAAATTTAAAAAATGGACACTACTTCATCGTCTAAAATAGACTGAAGGTTGCCAACCAACCACACACACACACACACACACACACACATATATATTATATATATATATATATATATATATATATATATATATATTATGATAAATCTGAGTAAATCAATCTTTGTGTCCTAAAGGCTTTTTTACTGTTTAGATTATTGACACGAAAATTATACTAAATTATTCCCTAGTTCCAGGATTGAATTTAATTTGAAAAAAATTCATTTAAATAGTTTCTAATTAGTCGTAATGTGTAATTAAGTAAAAAATTAACCCGTCTCTCACCTAACATTCTGACCATCACTTTCTCCTTCTCTATGTATATCTTTATTAGCTCCTCGTCATATATGGTAGATTCTCATTGAGGGTAGAGAGTCAGAGAGATTGGAGTGTGTGAAACGGATGTGTATGTTAAATTTCAAAAGCATCGAGCCAGTAGGTTTAACATCTTGGTTGCAATAAATTTAAAGTAGGTCAAACTCTTCCTTTCTTAGAAATCTTACAAATTAATTTTAATGCTTTTTTAAAAAAGTCTCCGACCGTATTTATTTATTTTTTTCAAAATCTAATTAACTTTGTAATCTCATTTTTCCTTAATCCCAATTATTTACACAGAGCTCAATGGATGACCCAACGGCCACGTTTTTTTTTCAATATATATATATATATATATATATATTGAAAAAAAAACGTGGCCGTTGGGTCATCTATTGAGATATATATATATATATATATATATATATATATATATATTTATTTATTTATTTATTTAGATAAATTTTTAGTAGAGGCAAATTTATATAATATATTGAGGTTTATCATAGTGATCACCACTTCAATGGATGAAATGAAAGGAATAAAATATATTGTTTATTAGTAAAACAAGGGCCCTATCGTTCGGTGCTTGGCAAGTTATATATTTGTTTTTTCTCAACCTTAACCTCTGGATATTGTGCGCTTCCAACGATCGTTCTTATACCCACCGGTAAGTTAATACTTATACATATACAAATATATATATATATATATATATATATATATATATATATATATATATATATATATATCGGTGTAATTGAATTTATATCTCGAATATTACTGCGGAATTAGAAAGTTTTTACTATAAACTAATTATTCAATGTAGAATTTATATTTATGGACAAAAAGAATTCTGGAAAAACAAATTATTTTGCTCTTTCCAAATAAATTTCCTCTGATTTATTGAATGACCCATGAGTAACATATTTTGCATCCGAAATCACTTGCTGCACATTTTCAAATATATATGTTCAATAAATCATAATTTCGAGTGCATCTCATCTGAACAAACACCAAACCACGTGAGCAAATTCCTTTCACCATAAATGCGATTGAATAACAAATTTCTCTATAATTTCCGTTTGACAATAAAACTTTCAACGAGTAAATTATTTGCATATTTAGCCCTTAGACCTGTCCTGGAATTTTTATACACTTTCCTTATTTGCATTTTATCTTCATATATATATATATATATATATATATATATATATATATATATATATATATATATATATATATACATATTATATATATTACATTATTAATTAAACTTAACATAAATTAAATTAAAACAATATACATACACACACAACTATATATATATATATATATATATATATATATATATGTATATATACACACACAACTATATATATGTATATTTGTGTGTGTATGTATATTATTTTAATTTAATTTATGTTAAGTTTAATTAATAATGTAATAAATCATACTTGGTATAATTTCCTATCAAATACTTGAACATTAAATCCATATTTTTCGTTTCCTTTTTTATTAGAAAATAACTTCCGAATGAAGCATCATAACACCACTTCTTAACGTCGCCTTGAAGATGGTTGAATAAAAAACCAAAATGCACGAACATTGGTAATCTATCATTCAAACCTGCAACAACCCGCTTCAAAATTGAGTTTGTGTCACATCCTTCTTGTGCCAAGGGGTTAGTAAATACATATATTGTCAGAATACCAAGTATGATATAGATGTTCTTCACAGAACAAATGGACTTGCTACTACTAACACACTCCGGCCTTCTTCAGGTATTTCTTGTCGTGGACTGAATAAAGGGTTAGGTTCAAAGTTCCGTGATGGCTCCCGATTACAAGAAGGTTACCGACTACGACAAGAAAGTTCCCGAGTTCGAAAAGAAAGTTCCCGAGTTCGAAAAGAAGGTTCCCGAGTCCGACAAGAAATAACTGAAGAAGGCCGGAGGGCATATCGACCGAAACGTTGTACAAATAACAATGAAGATGGGGACAATAGTCCGAATAACGCAGATAATACTAAGCGTTACTTTCATTTTCCCTTTATCTCCGATTATTATTGTTTCCGGTATCGGTATTCCAATATAACAGTACTAATATTTTCTATATAATTTCTTCATGTTTTAACTATTCAGAAGTTTCTGTCCTGGGTGTGACACTAAAATGCATGTGATGTTGAGGCTCCACTTCTGGAAATCTGTGAAATGCGGGGTAGTCCTTCATAAGACTCTAGAATTGATGCTCAACAGAAACACATAGAGTATGTGTGTGTGTGTGTGTGTGTGTGTGTGTGTGTGTATGTGTGCGTTTGTGTGTGTATGTGTGTGTCTGTTGCTAGAATGGTTCAGTATCTCTTTACTCTTTCTTTTGTCTTTCTTTCTTTTTCTTTTGCCTTTCTTTCTCTTTTGTCTTTCTTTTTCTTTTCTTTTTTAAAAACTCTTTCTTTTGTCTTTCCTTCTCTTTCTTTCGTCTTTTTTTCTTTCTCCTTTGTCCTTCTTTCTTTTTCTTTTGCCTTTCTATTTCTTTTACTGTCTTTCTCTTTCTTTTTTTCTTTTCATTTTGTTTTTCTTCATCATTTCTTTTTTTTCCCCTTTTTCTTTTGTGTTTCCTTCTATGTTTTTGTCTTTTGTTTCATCTTTCTTTCTATATAATTTTTTCATGCCCTCATTCTTCAGTAGTTTGTATCCTGGGAGTGACACTTAAATGCATCTGATGGTGAGGCCCCACTTCTGGAAATCAGGGAAATGTGGAATACTCCTCCATTACCATTACTCCAATGTTCATTCAGATCTGGAATGGTACGATTTATGAGTCAAATAAATGAGTTTAAAATTATTCGTATTTATAGGTAATTGAGGTACTCATCGTGTAATGGTTATCGAAATAGGAAAAGGACATGGGAACTCGAGATCAAATCCTCGATGAGGCTGTTTACATTTCAAATGGTACTAATACACTTTGAAAAGGTATGCTACACACTATCCTCCCTCCAGCCATGGGATAATGGGCAGACTGGGCTCTTCAACTTTGATATGGCAACTGGTTTAGTAGAAGGAAAACTTCGAATTCAAACCTGTTAAATACTGCTTAAGAAATTGACTTTGTGTCGCATTCTGCTAATGCGGAGGGATTGTGTAAATCTATATATTAATACTCGTGTTCCTTAAAAGTACAACCAGTATCATCTTGCAATAGCCTCCAATTAAAATTGAGACTGTCCAATTCGTCCCAGATAAGATGTAAATTCTGATTATCTTGTGTTACTTATCCACCGAATTTTTATTTCATATGAGTGTCGTCACTTCAGCTAAATAAATGATCATTCCGTTTTTATTAGAAAGAAAGAAAAGGGAAGAAAAAGGTCATGCTACACGGAAAAATAATTAAGAAAGACAGAAAGAGAGAGAGAGAGACAGAATGAGAGAGAGAGAGGGGAGTTGAGAGCGCGGTAGCGATAACACTAATCTGTTTCAATAAAACATAATGAAATGAAGAAAAGAAGGAAAGACAGAAAAGAAGAAGAAAACAAGAGAGAGAGAGAGAGAGAGAGAGAGAGAGAGAGAGAGAGAGAGAGAGAGAGAGTTAAATCAAGATTATCATACTTTTTACATATTGAACTATTTGCATTAGCTCTTTAGTAAACATATCAAACGCTGTAATAATTAGATTATCATACTGTGGTATATCCACAGGCCCTGTTAGTACCTATACATTGTGAACCCTGGTCACCTTATGTTGTGTAATGGTTAACAAGCTAGATTCACAGAACATTGTTAGTGAGACCGATTCTCACTGGGCGCCTCATAATCTGGCCTTGTGCCACATCTAAGCTAAGCTTAGTAAATAACTATATATTGTGATCCCCCTAAATAAAGGTCGATGAGTGAAGAGCTGATCCTAGGTGATGGTGAGAGACATTTTGATCTTAAGCAGGTTGCGAAGATACTATCGTCACATCCTCGTATTAGTTACGGAGAGACGAAAAAAGAGGAAAATTAAATAAACAGAAATGTCACTGTTTATTATAGATACAGATAGATAGATAGATAAACAGATCGACCCAACAAACAACAGACACACACACACAGAGGTTTAGCTCAATCGATAGAGCGTTCGGCTGGAAACCACAAGGTTCCTGATTCGATACCGCCCCTCGCCAACAGCTGATGGTAGGTGTGGCGTTCCACCACAGGCGCTGAAATAATCTCCTTGGCCTAGTGCTCTTGAAAAGAGGATAGACTCTTCTCACTGTATGACTCATACTGATATTAGGCCGCCCGAAGACTATATATATATATATATATATATATGCGCTTGTGTGTGTGTGTATGTGTGTGTGTGTGTGTGTGTGTGTGTGTGTGTGTGGTGAAAAGTATTCCATGAAGATGAACTTATTCTTGATCGTAAAGTTGACGTTATAACTTTTCGGTTTTTAATAAACCATCAGGACACAAGGTCACAAGTATGGGGCATCCAGTGAGGATTGAATTCACTATTTAGTAGTAATGGATCCTTGAGACTAGCTTGCTAACAATTACACCTTGATGGGACATCTTTATTTACCCAACCCTTTTGCCACGGGTAGAATGTGACACAAGGTCGCAAGTATGGGGCATCCAGTGAGGATAGAAATAATGTTGTCTAGGCAAGTGGATGCTTTTATAATAATTTTTGTATGTATTTACTTAACCCGTTCGCCACGGATATGATGTGATTCAAATCACAAGTATGGGGCATCCAGCGAGGGTCCAACTCGCTATTCAGTAGTAATGGATCTGCGAGACTAGCTGCTAACTATTACAAGAAGATTGAACACCCTATGGATTATGTACGTATGTAAGTACTCAATTTGTTCATCACGGCTAGGATGCGGTACATCAAGGTTACACGAATGGGCATCCAGTGAGGATCGAACCAGCAATTCAGTAGTAATGGATCTGTGAGATTATCTTAGCAAAAACGGGCACTCATCAATATGTAAGTATGAATTTGTGTTAGTGTATTTAAGTGTATTTGTACGTTTGAAAATATTATATATATATGTATTATAGAATTATAAGAAAATTATATATATATATATATACATGTAGAATTAAACAAAAGGCACATCTCCTGTTTAACAATTTTATTTTTGATCTTTTCCAATTTTCTGGCCAACTTTTAATGTCTGGGTGGAATTGATGGATAAGTCCACCAAAGTTCAATTCCCGAGTACTTTCGGCACTTCGAAGCGGGTGATGTATTCCAGTTTTGTTTTTTGTTTTTTTTTAATATATATTAATGTGGAGTCTGGAAGGAGAAGAACTGGTGGGAAAGGTGTTATAGGCATTTTAGAATGTGTGTACTGCATTGGAAATTAATTTTGTTCAAGGACGGTTTGTATTGTTTCATGTATAAAGCTTCCAGTATTTGGAGTTTTGTTTATTTTTTTCTTTGTGCAAAATGTGAGTATTTTCGGTTAGAACATTTCGGTAATTAGAGTGGGGGCATGAATGTAATTTTAGGTGTTGTGAAATAGAGCTAGTGTCTGTTAAATGGAGGGTCAGACGCCTTGATAATGTGGTTGAGGTGAATCTAATGTTAAACAGGAGATGTGCCTTTTGTTTAATTCTACATGTATAAATGAAAGAATATATATATATATATATATATATATATATATATATATATATATATATATATATATATATATATATATAATATATATATATTATCCCTCTGCACGAACAGGATGCGACACAATGTCAATTTTCTTAAGCGGAGTTTTTGAATTCAGAGTTTTCCTTTTCCTAGACTCTTTACCTAGCCAAGATTATTTATTTGCCTTATTATTTATCCATAGCTGGAAGGGGGAGAGTAGTTGGGTGCTTACCTTTTCCAAAGGTATCAACGCAAAGAAAGATGAAAATAGTCCCATCCAGGATTTGAACTCGGCTCGACGAGTCTATTTCCTACGACTCTAAGCATTACACCACATCTCTCTCTCTCTCTCTCTCTCTCTCTTCTCTCTCTCTCCCTCTCTCTCTCTGTATATATATATATATACATATATATATATATATATGTGTGTGTGTGTGTGTGTGTGTGTGTGTGTGTGTGTGTGAGTGAGTGAGTGTATATGTGTGTGGTTGTACACTGATGTACATTCAAATATTCTTGTAACTTTATATACATATTTAGAGCAAATTTGTCTACAGATAAGTAACAGATGTAAGTACTGTTATACAGAAGACCCTCACTTGCTGATACCACACGTTTAAAACCAAGATAAGGGATTCTGATCCCTTTTTTATCGCGGAATGCTGTTTGACGTGACAGACTCTGAGACGTTCGTAGGCCACTGTGTCATTAGCGACAGAATACAGGGACCCTTGAGTGCGCTTCGTCTCTTCGTATCTTTTTTCAATTTTTTTTTTCATCCTGTCGCGTCGTCGAGTTCTTGATACGCATGTGTATGTACCAAAATATACATGGACGGACACCTTACACGTTTGATAGTTTGATGGTTGTTGGTTGGACAAAGTCTACTTAGGCATCGGGTCACATTCAGGGAGTGATGAAATAAAGTAGCTGGTTAGTCAGAGTTGGGCAGAATGAGAGGAACACGGAATTAGATTGTAATTAACTAAGGCCTAAGCACACATACATACAAACGCACAAATTTTTCCTCATATTTATTAAGATAAAATCAAACAATTAAAATCAATAATACTTATATATGTATATTTATTAAAATCAAATTTCTAACATCAATATGCAAATTAGCTTTCCCATTCACACTGTAAACCACTATTTTGTTGTATATATAAATAGAATTGCATCTTATTAGTACGTTGATAAGGCCAATTAATATATTAATAATGTAAAACAATTTTATTAATAATTGAGGTTTAGAAAAAATCATAGAGAATGTAACGTAAATGATTAAGGGAATTGTGACTTGTGTAGTAATATAGTTTCGGTTACAGACAGACAAACACACAATCTCCATTATAATAAGATATACACACACACACATGCACACATGCACCCACAAATACTGATATATATATATATATATATATATATATATATATATATAATCTAAAAGTCCAGAGAAGAAATCTTCCTTACGACCCAAGAGATTTATTTAAAAAACCTGTCGCAGTTTGAGAGCTCAATGTGTGCTCTTAATGTTAGAGTCACAGAGCAAATATATAAGTAAAGAAATAACAAAAGACTTAGAGATTTAGCATTATAGTCTATTTCAGGAAGCTTAGACAAAAATAACATCTTTTTGTTTTTAATTTTTATCTGCATTGTAATTGCTTTCAAATTATTTATATATTATAATATATATATATATATATATATATATATATATATATATATATATATATATATTATATAGAGAGAGAGAGAGAGAGAGAGAGAGAGAGAGAGGGGGAGGGAGAGAGAGAGAAAGAAAGAAAGAAAGAAAAGATATAGAAACGGACTGGTCCGTAAAATGTATAAACTGGTTCTAAATATATTTAAAAACATTAGAAATTTCTGAATATATATATATATATATATATATATTGAAGACATGAGACAGAACAAATGAACAGCCACTAGCAACAACTTCAGTTCTAGTAATCTTCTGTAGATGGGATTTTTATCCCGAAATATTAAGAATTGAGAATAAATCACAGGTTAACGAACCTTTACACTTGCATTGTGATAGCTTACAAAACCAACCCACAAACCAATATAAACACAATGCTTCAAGCAAATTACAAAACCTTTATATATATATATAATATATATATATATATATATATATATATATATATATATATATATAAGTTTTTATCGTTTCATTCTTAAGTGTACTTGTGTTTTCCATGATTTAAATTGTTCTATTTAACTAAATAATATAATTCCTTTGATGTTTTATTATTATTTCCACAATAATAGCAATTATTTCATTACAGATTATTAAAAAAAAGCTTCGTTTTAATCTGATGTAATTTCGCCGGAACAAGAAATACCAGTTGGAATGTGCTTCATATCCCCCACCCCGGAAAAAGAAATTACTATATATTACATGATATACGCCGTTCTAATTATTACATGTAATTAAATTGTATAAATACAATAGATCGCTATGCCAATATATTTAATGGATCAGAAATTATTCACTTGAACTTACATTAATTTAAATAGTCACGTTTAGCATCGTACAAAATGGAGTCATCTTTCCGAGTTCAAATCCTGAACAAATTCCGTATTATTTAGATTTTTTGGACTGTCGTAATTATTTTCATTATCACTAGCAAATATATACACACCCCGGGTGCATGTATTTAAGTTTTAATGGAATAAAATATCATATCAAATTAGAAAGGCTAATGAAACTAAATAAGAATGCAGATAAAAAAGATTTAAAATGGAAGTGGGTATAATCGAAAAATAGAACAACTGAAACTTCCTCTTCCATCACTTTCGTCTTTTATTGTTAAATTTTCCTAATTTAATTATTTAGTTAAAATAGGAAATAAAGAATGAAGTGACAATTATTTCTTCTTGTTAATTGATTTTTTTAAATATTTATACCCGAAATGTTTCCTCATATTTATTAAGATAAAATCAAACAATTAAAATCAATAATACTTATATATGTATATTTATTAAAATCAAATTTCTAACATCAATATGCAAATTAGCTTTCCCATTCACACTGTAAACCACTATTTTGTTGTATATATAAATAGAATTGCATCTTATTAGTACGTAGATAAGGCCAATTAATATATTAATAATGTAAAACAATTTTATTAATAATTGAGGTTTAGATAAAATCATAGAGAATGTAACGTAAATGATTAAGGGAATTGTGACTTGTGTAGTAATATAGTTTTGGTTACAGACAAACAAACACACAATCTCCATTATAATAAGATATACACAGTGTTTCGATCGCTGTGCCCTCCGGTCTTCTACAAGTATTTCTTATCGAATTCTGGAACATTATTGTCGAAGTTTATATAAACATTTTTCAAACCTATCAATCACTTTACGGTTTTATTTAATAAGGTATGATGACTGAACACCACTTGAAAAGCAAAGTCCTGTCGGCTGGAGTTTTAGAATACACCAACTGCACCTCTGCAGAGAAGTAAACCCCCTCCCCCTAATGGGGTCACTTATTGGCCGTGGGTGATGACCCGTGATGCTTAAGGATCTAATCGTAATGGCTGAGCAGTCCATGACATACAAAACCCTATCTTAACCCTTACTTTGTCTAGACGGGCAGCCGGAGAGGACCCTCCAATCAATCGGCTGGTCACATCAAACCCTAGCATCTATATGATTGTCCCCACCCTATTGCCTTCATGGAAAACACCAAACTCTTTTTTTCATATTTGTGCTAGAAGGCGGTGCGTAAGGGTCTTAGTGTCCTAGGTATGACCACTCCAACTTAGGACTTACTTAGGCTAGACAGGCAATTAAAGAGGCCCCCTCCAATCAATGGCTGGTCATGTCAAGCCCTAGCATCTATATGATTGTCCCAACCCTATTGCCTTTATGGAAAACTGCAACCTCTATTTTTCATATTTATGCTGGAAGGTAATGTGTTCTAAGTATAACGTTAAACTCTATCTAATGCGGAGTTACCAATTCTGGAACTCTGGGGAATTTGGAGTACTACTTCATTGCCAATACTCCCAGGTCAACTCTGATCTGGAGTGGTAGTACCTGTTAGGATCCCATCTATGAGTTAAATAGAAAAATTTGAGTTAAAAAAAATTGAGTACCCATCATGAATGGATAAAACAAAAACGTCTTCGGCATAAAATGACCCAATAAGGGTTGACATGCCGCAAAACCCAACCAACCAACCAAATGAAAAATAGAATAAATAAATAAATAAATAAAATTAAACGAAAGTGAAACGGTCGAGAAAGTTTAAGAGTGCCAGAAGTTCACCGAGAATCCATTTATCATCTATGTCGGCAAGAATTTAATATCTATTAAAACTTACAAATATTTATTAAAAGCGCAAAACATCAAAGACGTACAAGTTGAATAGGTAATATACACCAGACATAAGTCACTTTCAAAATTCAATATGTAATTTATACCAAAACATGGAGATAGAGATCTTTTTCATCTTATCTGACGATTATTCTTAATAATCTGTTTTTATAAATTTCATAAATGCTTTGAAATAGATTTAATTTTATCTGAAGAAATTTAATTCAGAATTTTGATACGCGTAAAAATGCGAAATATTTTCTTAAGTATCAATTACATATAGCAGTATCATACTAAATTAAATTAATACGCACTAGGCATACCCAAAAAAATCGTTTGCTAGGTTCTTAAAAACGAATTAAAATTAATTAAATCTGTTATTTAAGGTCAAACTTTTGTCTAAAATGATAAGTAGTAACATAATGACCATCATTAACAAAAGAAAAATATCATTACATTAGCAATTTATGTTTAATATATTTAAAACGAATTGTTTTGGTCAATTTTGTTCGCCGACGCCATTTTTGGTTCTTTTAAGTGGTTTTATTGGCTTGTTTACAATTTGAATGTAACATTCGCGATTGCAAAAAAATTACCAAAAATCAGGTAATTATCCGATTTTAATGAAATTTCAGTATTGATTCATCAATTAATGAATTTTATAATGCATCAGTTATTTTATTTCAAAACTTTAATTTAGTATTTTTTCTATGAAAAATTAACATATAAAATTCATTTAAAATATGAAAAGCCTAATGTTAAGTTTAAAATGTTGTATTTTTAGATTCTAAAAATAAATATTTATTTAATGCAAACCTTAATTTATTACATCAAAGTATACTTATTAAAAAAAAACTCGATTGAAAGTGTACCCCCACACACTTTTTAAGCAGAAAAATATCGATGTATAATTTTTTCTTTTATAAGATAATAGCCAAGTAAATAATTATCGAAATGAGTAAAAAAGTAATCTCCAAAAAATTAATTATCTATAATTTTTTTACATTTTATTTTTCGATTTTCGGTACTTATTTTCTCATAGAAAAGCCTCCGTAAATTTTCTTTTGTTTCTATTCATAACTTCGGTCTTTTATCTCTTTATTTATACTGTAATTAGAAAACTATAAGACCAACTTGAAAAAATGTTACGCCCCCAACATAAGGGGGGTAAAAATTAAGTTACCTGAAAAAAATGAGACAGTTTTGAAATAAAATAGATAATGCCTTGTAAAGATCATTCATTGATAAATAATCACTGAAAATTTCATTAAAATCCGATAATTCCCTGATTTTTGGTAAATTATTTTCTGTAGAGGGGGCTAAAGTCATTTTGTCAAAAACGCAGTTTAGCTTCAAATTGGGTATACCTAATACACACATTTTGTCTTGGATTTTTGCTTCTATCAATGATATTATAATAGACTGGTTTAGCTCAGTCTAAAGAGGATCCGCCTT
>CM042143.1:122372058-122379558 GCA_023376005.1 Doryteuthis pealeii | reverse complement strand
ATCTATTCATAGTTTTCAGTATTTCACAATATCTACAGGAAATTACTCAGCTTACCAATTCGTCCTCCCGACAATACCATATGTGCCAACTCTTTAATCTTTCTTCTCTTCCAACCTGTCTCGCCCTGAAAGGAGCCAACCATCTCACTCCCGAGTAGCCATCGTTTTCTTTTCTTCCCCTATTCAAAGTCTTCTTTTGCTTTTCATTTTCTTTTTCTTTTTTCAAATGTGTTTGTTTTGTTTAATCTACGTGTTTTTTCTTTATAATTCTAATCTAGCTACAGGGATTCGTCTCCACTGTTTGCCTATCGGGAATTTTGTAAAATGATTCTATTTTGAATTTTTATTTAAAGCCCTGACCGAATTTCTTGTATTTATATGTAATTAGAAACTCTTAAATGATTTTTCCTTCGTTTTTTTTTCTTCTTTTTTTTAACTATACACTAAAACCTTGACTTACGAGTGTCTCAACTTATGAGTTTTCCGAGTTACGAGCTGACAATCGGTCGATTTTTTGATTTGTATTCAGAGCGAAATTTTGAAGTACCAGCGTTCTTTAGATACGCTTATGTTAATAAGTTTACTAAGAAAATTTAATTTTCCATATTTATGACAGCGAAAAAAAAATATTACATACAAAAAATAAACATTAAAATATATTATTTTTCATAATTCATTACATTCTATTTTTTCCTATACAGTGATACCTGGACATACGAGTGTCCAACATACACATTTTCCGAGTCACTCGATTTTTTGCTTTGTGTTGAGAGCTAAGATTTAAGGTAAGAGCGAGCTTCAGACACGCTAATGTTAATAAGTTGATTGGAAACACTTGAGTTTCCAAATTTATTACACCAAAGAAAAATGTTATATACAAAAAAATAAATATTAAAACATATACTTCCTATTCATAATGTTCTATTTTATTATGTTTTTATACAATACAATGCTATTTTTCTTATTAAAAAAAACGTAACAAAACAAAATAGTGTTTTTGGAGGGTTGTTGGAACAGATTAGCTGCATTTCAGTTTATTTCAATGGGGGGAATCATTTGATATACGAGGAAACAGAGTTACGACCGGACTCGTAAATCAAGGTCCCGCTGTATTTTTATTGCGATACTTGACTTTACATGTTTTTAAAGAATGGGTAGAATATAACCAATGACAACTGACATACAATTAAACAAAGAAACAAAACAAACTTAATTATGGTAGACTTTTTTTAAATATTTATCCTCCAACTTTCTCCCTTCGTTAAATGCAGGATTCATCACAAGCCATAGTCATATTAGAAAACAATTCAATTCTCACACAATTTGTTTTCATTAAACTCTACGTAATGTATATATATATATATATATATATATATATATATATATATATATATATATATATATATATATATTGTGCAGCGAATACCAATTATTATTTTGATTAGGTGAATGATACTTTTGTTAAGAACTAATCGACAGAAAAACAGGTCATTAGATAAATGAAAGACTTATTTACCAAAACTTTTAGACACAGAAATGTAAAAAAAAAAAAATGTGTGAACTGGATTATTTTTTAAATCTCTCTGGAGACTCGTAGAGACTTTTATTTCTTTTCTTCTCTTTAGTTTCTCCATCTTACCCACCCCACCCTCTTTTTAATCGCAATTAATTTTGTCTTAGACTTTTAAACGGTAATTTCTTTTGAAAATGGTCCCGGTTGAAAGGGCCCTGAAGTTCCTTTTTTTTACATTTCTTCCATTTATCTAATGACCTGTTTGATTAAATTATTCTTTATTTTATTTTGTTTTAGGGCATATCAACCACAGTGGCTCATTTAAGGCCGATAAAGTTTTGAGGAAAATTCATTCTTAATGGATAATCAATTTTATTTATAAACATTTTCTCTATTTATAATTTCATATTAGGCGGACCTGAGCATCTAAAATTTTTGTTTTTGACTTTTTTCTTTTTCTTCAATGGATTATTATCGATTACACTTCAATGGATTATTATCGATTACACACCAATCTATCAGATTGTAAAAAAGAATTTTTTAAAGTTATTTATTTTTCGAGTTTTCAGGGGTGCTCATTTCCCCGTATACGTTTGGGTTAGGGTTAGGGTTAGGGTTGGGTTGGGTTGGGGTTTAAGGTTAGTTTAATGGGAAAATAAATGAATAATATGGGTTCTGTTTTTTCTGGGCCACCCTAACTTTGACACCTTTGCGCAAGTTCAGTTCGAGCGGTTCCAAAACGGGAGATCGGTTTACTATAAACTTATACGGGGAAATGAGCACCCCTGAAAAATAAAAAAATAAAGAACTTTTAAGAATTTTTTTTACAATCTGATAGATTGGTGTGTAAACGATAATAATCCATTGAAGGAAAAAAAATAAAGAAATAAAAATTTATTTTTAGCGGTTCCGATATGGGGGACGATTTACGATAAATTTATACGGGGACAGAGCACCCATGAAAACTCGAAAAATAAATACATTTTTTGAATTTTTTTTTACAGCCTGATAGATTGGTGTGCAATCAATAATAATCCATTGTAAGAAAGAAAAAGAAAAGAAAAAAAGATTTTAGACGGGTTCCAGATACTCAGGTCCGCCTTATATTAATATTCAAGCGTTATGCAACTCCTATTCGACATTATATATCGCCATCTTGTTACCAAAACCAAAAGAAAAAGACAAACAAAGAAGTGCATTGGAGGAAATACAGACCCACACTAAAATAAAAGATAGAAATTAAAATAAAAGTGTAAACCATCTCGATTCGATGCCCACCTTAATTTCGCCCTCATCTGATCACATTAATCGTAATAATTATTTGTGGGTGCAAAACGGGCGTAGGGGTAATGTAAGTGGGGGTTGTCTGTCTCTATTCCTTTTTATGATAGTTTTCTTACAGCTGTTTATAAGTTGGACACTTTTCTAGATTTCCGTAAACGTGTGCATGTTCTCTGTGTTTCTTTTTCTTCTTTTTTAATCATTTATTTTCTTTTTGTGGGGTGGGGTAGGAAAGGGTGGAAGGGAAGAGTGATTTTAGGGAAGAATATTCACAGTGACATTTAAATATTATTAATGTGTTGGTGTGTATGTGTGTTTGGGAAGTGTTTGTGTGATGAAGTGTGTGTATTTGTGTGTTTGTGAAATGTGTGTGTGTTGTAAAATGTGTGCGTGGTTGTGAAGTTGTGTGTTTCTGAATGTGTGTGTGTTTTGTGAATGTGTAAAGTGTGTGTGAAGTGTGTACGTGTGTGTGTGAACTGTGTGATTGTATGAAATGTGTATGTATGATGAGAAGCGTGTGGCTTTGAGTGTGTGTATGTATAAATTGTGTAAGCATGTGAAGTGTGTATGCATCTGTGAGTGAGAGTGTGGGGGGAAGTGTGTGTGGGGGAAGTGTGAGTGTATGTGTGTGTGAAGTGTTATGTGTGTGTGTGTGTGTGTGTGTGTTGTGTGTGTGTGTGTGAAGTATCTGTGTGCGTATGAAATCTGTATATGCGTGTGTTAAGTTTGGGTGTGTGTGTAGCGCATATGTGCTAAGTGTTTGTGTGTGTGTGAAGTGTGTGTGTAAAGTGTATTTTCTGGTTAACACAAAAAGTGCATCCATCATAAGTTCTGTGAGAACTTATACATCAATTCATTCTGAGATATGAAAAAAACAACAAACTAATTTATTTTAAGGAAGAGTATTTGGTTTGATCTTTGTTTTACGGCAGTTCAACCTCAATGGGTCATTGAAAGTAAAAAAAAAATTGAAATAAACTCATTCTTAATGGATGCTCAATTTTTTTATAAATACATTTTTTTTTTAACCCATAGATTACCCTAACAGGTACTACCACTAAAGTAAGAAAGAAAAAAAAAAACTGCAAAACTGGAAACTCACCATCAGATAGAGTTTAACGTAATTCCCAGGACATGAAGACCCTCAGCCGCCGCCTTCTAGCGCCCATGTGATAAATAGGATTGGGGCTTTCCATAAGGGCAATAGGGTTGGGGCAATCATATAGGTACTAGGGTTTGATTGATCGGAGGGGGCCTCTCCGACCGCCAGTCTAGTTAGTGTTTGGAAAGACAAGAACAGAAAAACAAATAAAAATCAGATAACTGAAAATGTTTTCCAATTTCTTGATTAATCACAGGTAATTACTTACCTGATGTGTTCAGGGCCTTCGACCTCTGGACTGGTAAGATATGTTATAAAGGGAGTGAATCCAATGAGTCCATCACCCCTGGCAAAACCTAATTATTTGATGTTCAACGGAAATTATATGTTATCTTTATATAATTACTAATGTTCCTACAAAAATACGACAATTATCATCTTGCAATATATACTCTGTTTAAAAATAAGACCATCCAAACTGTCCCAGATGAAATGCAAAAATGTAAATTCTGATTATCTGGTGTCGCTTATTCACCGGATTCTTATTTCCCCCATTTTAGAATGAATCCTTCCAATCGTTAAATTAAAAATAGAAACAGGTGTTATTTATAATTTTGAAAAAAAAGGTAAAAGGTAAAAATGAAAATAGCTATTGATTTCATTAACAGAAGAAATAAATGATTTTTTTGCTATCATTTGAACAAACAAAATATGCAACTAAACTTGAAAGCAATTCAATATCTTCAGATACTAAATAGTAAGTTATTCTCAATATATTTGGTAATATTTGTTTCGGGAATCTAAAGAAAAAACTTCTACTGTATTTTAGCATTATCTCTTCCAAAATTTGAAAAAAACCAATAAAAATGAATAAATAAATAAAGATAATGAAATATATGATGGATTTTCTTCTCAATTGTTGCATAGGGCCAAACTCTAGTTGTAGTATAAATCGCTAGTAGTAGTAGTCGTCGAGAGTTCAGAAACAACATACGCAAGTCGTATAGTCACAAGGGGTTGTTTATTCCTTTCTAGGCTCGTGGGTTCTTTTTCAGAGAGAGAGAGAGAGAGAGAGAGAGAGAGAGAGAGAGAGAGAGAGAGAGAGAGAGAGAGAGAGAGAGAGAGAGAGAGAGAGAGAGAGAGAGAGAGAGAGAGAGAGAGAGAGAGAGAGAGAGAGAGAGAGAGAGAGAGGGTAAGGTCAATTTATTCTATCGTGAATCATGTTCGGTACGACAATGCGAAACCCGTACGGGGAACCCGGACAGGCCCCGTCTGCCTCCCACGAACCCTAGTCGAAAAAGACCGATTCCTCTTCTTCCGTTTGTCGTCCCGGGGGTGGGAGGGTCACTTCTGCTCCTACGCAGAAACTAGTACTTCCAGTTTTATTTTAACTTTAGTTCCGGGGTCATTGGTTGGTGAATTGACTTCCAAACTTTAACCTCTTTTTGTTCTTATTTATTTTTCCTCCCTTTCTCCAGAAATCCAAATACCGTTTTATTTTCCATCCCCAATTTCCCCGCATACCATAATAATTACGCTACATAAATTAAACTTCGTGGAAATGTTGGGCACCTGAATGAAAGTCACATCAAAAATAAATACCGAAAATGCAGTTCAACGTTATACCCAAAACACAGATCTTCTAGTGCATATATGATAAAAATGGTTGGGCGTTTGCCATAAGGGTTTGGACAATCATATAAGTGCTAGGGCTTGGCGTGACCTGTGGATTGATCGCAGGGGGACTCTTTAACCACCAATATAGCCTAAGGGCCAAAGTGGAGAGTTTAGCATCATGTGTCACCAACCACGGCTGAAAGGTAGCCCCATTGGAGGCGGGGTTTACTCCTCTAAAGAGGTGCTGCCTGTATTCTACGTACACAGCACATAGATCGGTATATGCATTCGTTTGGCTCTCTCTCTCTCACACACACACACACACACACACACATATATATATATAATATAATATACACTGCAAAGCTCGCTTGCACTACCATTCCTACAACCTCCTACTACCAATGGTTATTACCTCCCTCTTCTAATTCCTTGCTACTACTCGTTCTCGTTAAAAACGAGACACGAAATCATACCATCGTTTCACACCTGAGGATGGCAAATTGTATTGCCGAAAGCGCTCATTTCGAAACCTTTGGGGGACTGTTATACCAGTTAAACCCCTACACCAGAAAGATGGCCCGAAAATTGGAACGGATCAATGAAAAACTTGTCCGACAGGAATTGTCTGTACAGTTCAACAAAACTTGTATAAAAGAAAAAATGCTGACAAAATATACTTATATATATATATATATATATATATATATATATATAATAATACTATTAGTATTATTGTTAGATGAAAAATAATTTTTTCATCTAACAATAATATTATTAGTATTATTACTGCTCTATATTTTGAATATATTGAGCACTTTTGGATTATTTACTGACGCCACTGCGATGGAAAAGTTAAAGCGGCAATCGGATACTATATATATATATATATATATATAAGTAAAGTAAGTCGACGGGACGGCCTAAAGTCGGTATCAGCGAAGGAGTCTATCCCCTTTTCAATAGCGCTAGACCAGGGAGATTGTTTTAGCATCCGAGATGGAGCGCCATACCTACCATCAGCTCCTTACTTTACCGCATAGATCCCTGTGCTACTCATACGCTGAGTAGGCGAGGACCAGTATCGAACTAGGGACCTTGTGGTTTCTAGCCGAACGCTCTACCGACTGAGCTAACCAGAGAGAGAGAGAGAGAGAGAGAGAGAGAGAGAGGAGAGAAGAGAGAGAGAGAGAGAGAGATTGGACTGGTTTTAAGCCAATAAGAGATATTTGTTCAAATTGGACTCCGCGCACAGGTTAAAGTTCTTCAAAATCAAATTGATTAAAACATATTTAAGGTCAAAAATATAATTTACCGGAGTTAAGCAGCCATGAGTCTGTTCAATATTCAAATGAGTGACCATTTAAGTAACAACAGTTACTGTAAGCAACCTAATCTCAAAATGAATCGGTTCGGCATTAAATAACGTCAAAAGGGTTGGTATGTCGTAATACACAATAGAGTAAGTCCATTGTTTTTAAGTAAAAGATCTAATTTTTGGTATCAGTATTTAGTAAACTAACACACCCCTTTCGCATAGATGGACAATTTGATATTTTTAAAAAGTGAAAAATCGACCTACCCTTATACAAAACCAATCAACCAACTAAATAATTTTGCGATACTGTCATTACAAATGACATTATAAACTTTGAAATTATTTTCACCTGTTGGAGGTGCGAGCATCATTACAGGGGTGCAAGAAGCATCCCTTTAAATTTAGATTGATTTTTTTTCTTTTGTAATTTATACCTTTGTTCAAAAATATAGAATGTGAATCCATATTACAGTTTTATCAAACGATTATAAATATATCACTCTTTTTCAAAGCAACTATATTTATGAGGAAAGACGGAATATATAAACCGTTAATCACGAGGTACAAACAAACGCTCTCGTTCAGGGCTGGAATTTTTAAAATTTTGAAAATGCGTATTTTGTGTTCAAAATAAAATAAAATTTATTTTTAAAAATCAGAAGCATTTAT
>CM042143.1:122352058-122367058 GCA_023376005.1 Doryteuthis pealeii | reverse complement strand
GTTCTTTCCGTCGATCTAGTGGGCTTTCTGTTAAGGGTTGGTTTTACTTCTTGTTAGTTCTTCTTCGGGTTGGGCTGGTCATTTCTTGTTTTTAATAATCAATTAACAAAACTTGGTTGCTTTCTGATAAAGTTTTTATTTCACAACCCAGCCCATATTCACCGCCGCGGATCGAGACCGGCTCAAAGCGAGCGACCTACAGGTCCACTCACTCTGAATTCTCTGCCGCATCTAAAGCTAAAAGTATCTCACGCCTAATTGCGTCTACCGGAAGGTCAGTGGAATGTCATCTGGTTGTCAATCACTCTCCACTGTACCCTGTCATTCTGAATCTAACGAACTTTAGTCAAAATATTCTAACTGCAGGTACGTACATAAATCATAAGCATTAATTATGTAACAGTAGATATCCGAGCAGAAGTGTAGAAAACTTGATTCACGCAATTTACATAGCAGTTGAGAACATAGTTCAACCTGCCGAACATTTAAACTTCGATTATTCAGTTATGATTACGTATTACAACCAAATTAAGTCTCCTCAATTAATGTGTAACGATCGATGTCCAAAACAGAATTGAATTTATTGAATTTACTAAAGCAGAATAGAATCAATCATTGCTTATTTACACCGGCGCCATACATTAGACCTCGATGATTCTACAGTTTTATACAGTTCTATCAAATACGAATAAGTCGGACCAAGTAACCAATAAGCACCCCAGCTGGGAGCTGTGTTAAAAGAATATATTTTGCTTTTCATCATAACCCCCCGGTTGTTTTGTTTACAAACAACAGAGGATTTTTTTTTGCATTAGAATTTCACTGTAAGATTATTTTAAGTTTGTTCATGTATATTTACAACCCAAAGGCACATTTCTATACTAAAATACTTTTCGATTTTTAATTTTTAAAAACATGTTATTTATTGGTTACATGGTCCAACATCCCTTTTTTTTAAATAAAGATAAAATATTTTGTAAATAAAGACTTTTCATTTAAATAAACATATCTGCATTTCTCTTCTGATTAAATAAAAACTATTTTAATATAAAAAATGTGTCTTTAATATAAAAACGTGTCTTTTGTGTAAAGTTTTTAAAACTTTTAAAAAATCCTATTGAATTAACAACAGCAACTTGAAATAACTATTTTTTAAAATTAAAATCGAAAACTATTTTAGTATGAAAACGTGTCTTTGGATTGTGAATGTACATGAAATTAAAAAAATCTTACAGTGAAATTCTAATGTAAAAAAAATCGTCTGTAGTTTGTAAACAAACAACGGGGAGTTTGCAGTGAAAAGCAAAAGGCGTTCCTTTCAAAACAGCTCCCAGCTGGGGTGCTTATTATTTACCTCGTCCAATAATTCTTAAGCATATATGTGAATATGAATCATAAATTGACCAGTTCAGATTGGACCTGGGAGTAATGACAATAAAGGGGTACTCGACACTCACAAAAAATCCAGAACTACTATTTGTTGCAGATAACGAATATATTCGATAATAGCCCTCAGCGTTTTTACTTTACTAATTTCTGGATCTTGCTTACCTTTGAAGCGTTAGGTAGATGTTCACGCAATTAAGAATAAACTAGATGGTCATCGCTCTTGATAAGTCCTCTATACAGCATTCAATATCCACATAAAGCTAATGAATGTATATTTTTACAATTAGCTAAAATTAGTGTGTCCAAATGTAGGGGTTCATTAGTTGTTGCAAGCAAACACAAGGACGCACAAGACTTAGACTGGGATCGAATATTCTGGTTATGATGTATTATTAAATTTACCTTATATAATATCAAAATGAACAGAAAAAATTATTTTCATTCAAAATTTAGCTGTTAAGTTGAAACCAATAAATGTTCTTTTAAAAACGAGAATGAAAATTTGATTGGTTGGTTGGTTGGTTGGTTGGTTGGTTGGTTGGGAGATTTTACGGCATGTCAGTTCTTGTTGGGTTATTTTATGTCGAGGATGTTTTGTTTTATTAATTCCTGTTGGGCATACGTTTTTTTTTATCAAACACAATATTCTAAAACACATTTTTATACACATTTTTTGATGGGTTTAACGATAGATAGGATCCTAACAGGTATTACCATTCCGATGGATCTGGGAGTAATGGCGATATTGGGATATTTCACATTCCTCAAAGTTTTAGAATTGAAACTTCAACACTACATTTTAGCGTTTACACAGGACACTGAATCCTTAGCTACCGCATTTTAGCACAGATATGGTAAAAAGGGTTGTGGGGTTGCCATTAGAGCAATAGGGTTGAGACAATCATATAGGTACTTGGGATTGACGTAGCCAGCGGATTGATCGGAGGGAGTCTCTCCAACCGACCATCAAGCCTCAGTAAGCGCTAACGTGGAGTGTTGCATGTCATGGACTGCTCAGACATTGGGATTCCGTCATTAAGCATCACGGGTCGCCACCCACAACTAACAGGTGGCCCTAATGGGGAGGGACTTTACCCTAAAAAGGATCATTTGGTTTTTATTGAAAAGAAGGAAAAGGACATGCATCATGGAAAAATATATTATAAAAAAGAAAGAAAAAAAGAAAAGGGAGTAGGGGAAAGATAGAGAAAAAGAGGGGGTGAGCGCATGGAAGCGATAGCGCTAATCTGTTTTAATCAAACATAATGAAAAGATGAAAAAACAGAAAAAAAGGGAGAGAGCGTCAAATGAAGATTATTATAGTTTTTAAATATTTATCTATTTTGCAAAAGTAAACATATCGAACCTTGAAATAATTAATTATCATACTGGTAAATTCCAAATCCATGTAGAAGAATATTAGTGTTACTATTTAACACATCGATGGCAATATGAGGATTTCCTATCTTTTTTAATATGTTAGCTGTAGTGACGACCTGTCATGCTTAAGGATGGAATCCTGATTGCTGAGCAGTCCATGACATGCAAAACTCCACTTTGGCCCTTACTTAGGCTAGACAGTGGATTGCAGAGACTCAATCTGATCATTCGGCTGGTCATGTCAAGACTCAGCACCTATAGGATTGTCTCAACCATATTGCTCTTATGGCAACACTTTACTGCCAAAGCCCTGTCGGCGGTGGCTTGAGAATACACCGACTGCATCTCTGCAAAGAAGTAAGACTCCCTCAATATGGCCACCTTTTGGCCGTGGGAGGTGACCCGTGATGCTTAAGGATGGAATCCTGGTGGATAAGCAGTCTATGACATGCAACACTCCACTTAGACCCTTACTTAGGCTAGACGGCTGATCGGAGAATCCCCTTCTGATCAATCGGCTGGTCATGTCAATCCCTAGCACCTATATGATTGCCCCAACCCTGTTGCTCTTATGGCAAGCCACATCTCTTTTTATCATATGGGTGTTAGAAGGCGGTAGCTGAGGGTCTTCATGTCATGGGAATGACGTTAAATTCAATCTGATGTTGCGGTTCTAGTTCTGGAGGTTTGGGGCATGTGCAGATAGTTTTGTGGATGTATTTTATATTTGATTCATAATTTTCAGTATATTTTTATTCCTCCCAAGAAGGATGAAATGTCACCCATTTTAATATTCTCAACCGATCCCTCATATTATTTGCGTTGAAATATTTATTTCTCATTGGAGCCAAAGCTCCACACTCCATAAGGTAATGTTTGAGAATGCAGGGTGTTCGCCATGTCTCGCAATGTGGGTGATCCTTACTTCTTGAACATAAAAGAGTGCGTACGTCTTGTATGGCCAATGCACAGCCGAGCCAGTATTACTTCTTCCTCTCGGGAATTCAGTAGCAATGGATTTCTGAGACTAAGTTGCTAACCATTACACTACGATGGGAGGTATTTGACCGAAAGTGAACATATTAGCGCAAATGGAGTTCGAACTCGCTAATTATGATGTTGCAGGCCATACGTTAGCCACTACGCCACGGAGACGTTGGTATTATGGTAAGGTTGTTAGCCCGGAACTGAACGTAACTGCGTGACTGGGGTTCTAATTCGCTTACTACGATATCATACTTTAGCCATTACACTAAAAGGACTTCCCCATTGGTTGAAGATGGGTTTATACTTTTCCCAGGGGTAAGATGTGACACAGGGTTGCAAGTACGAGGCATCCAGCGAGGATCGAACAGGTTATTCATTAATGATGGATTTTCGAGACTAGTTTGCTAACCATTACACTACGATGGTACGTATTAGACCAAAAGGGAATGTATTAGCTCGACTGGAATTCTTACTCGTTTCCCATGGGTAGGATGAGACACAGGGTTGCAAGTACAGGCATCTAGTGAAGATCGAACAGGTTATTCATTAATGATGGATTTTCGAGACTAGTTTGCTAACCATTACACTACGATGAGATGCTATTTCTCTGAATCTTTGAGATGAGGCTTGATGATTAGTATTATTTGTGTTATTCGGACTACTGTCCTCATCTTCATTATTATCTGTACGTTTCGAAAAGAAGGTTCCCGAGTCTGAAAAGAATGTTCCCGAGTCCGAGAAGGTTCTCGAGTTCGACAAGAAACACCTGAAGAAGGTCGGAGGGCATATCGGCCGAAACGTTGTCCAGATAACAATGAGGATGAGGACAATAGACCGAATAACGCAGATAATACTAACGATGGGATGTAATAGACAGAAAGGGAATGTAATAACGCGGTTGGAGTTCTTACTCGCTTGCTACCCTGTCTCAGTCGACACATTAGCCACTACGCCCCGGAACGTTGGTATTATGGCAATGTCGATTAACGTTGTTATATGCATAGTTACAGTTCTTCAATAGTTTAATCGTCTACTTAATTTCAGTAATTCAATTATAAGAATAGGATTGTTCTGTAATTTATTCTATTTATGATAACAATAATAGTAATAATAAATATTGCTCAATAATAATGAGAAGAAGAAGAAAGTGAGGAGGTCATAGAGAAGTGTCTGATGTAGAGAGAAAAGTGTATCCTTAACCAGTTTCCAGAAAAGCCAGCAAGATTTGTTTAAGTTTCATATTTCTCATATGCAATTTGGCGTGATGAAACTGCTCCTCCCACAAAAAGCCACGCCCCCATAAAAGCAATTAAGAGAATAAAAGATCTGCGCAACATGAATTAAGCAAGCATTTAGAAAAACAAACAAGTAAATGACTTGATAATGGGTGATACAGAGAAGTCAGGAGGATAGATCGGGTGGGGGGTCGACTTGGACATCAAATAGAATAGGTTTCTTTTTTCACCTGGGGCAGTCTAGTTTCAACTATGATGAATGATATGAAAGTGATATGATGAAATGATAAATTAAGGGGCGATTTTTAAAGAATAAGAGGAAGGAAGGAAGGAAGGATGATGAATGAATGAAGGAAGAATGAAAGAAAGAAAGGAAGAAATGAAAAAATAAAATATGGAAAATAGGAACTAAGGAAGGAACTAAAAAAGAAAGAAATGAAAGAAGGAGAAAGGAAAGAAGGAACGAACGAAGAAAGGAAGGGAAAACGAAGAAAAGTAAGGAATAAAGATAAGAATGAAGTACGGAAGTAAGGGAAAAAAAAGAACGAAAGAGAAAAAGAAGAAATCAAGAAAGGGGAAAAAAAGTAATGGAAGAAAGATATAAGTAATAAAGAAAAGAAAAAAGAAACGAAGAAAAAAGAAGAAAGAAAGAAAGAAAAAAGAACATGGAAAAAGATGGAAGAAAGATTGGCCTAATGAATAGAAGAAGGGAAGAAATGAAGGAAGAAAGCAAGGAAGGTAAAAGGATGAAAGGGGCGATCGAAAAGAAATAAGAAGGAAAGTTGGAAGGAAAGATAAAATTGAAAAGAAAACGGAAGAAATAAGGTAATTAAAAAGAAACGAATAATATTTTGGATTGAAGAAGTAAAGAAGAAAAAAGGAAAAGAAAAATGATTTTTAATAAAATATAAAAGAAAGAGAGTGAGAATGAGAAAAGATAATTATAAGTAAAACAACAAAGAATTATTTTACAACTACTCGGACTATCAGTCTCTGATTATTTTTATTCTATTTATACTGTTAAAAATGAGGGTCTGATTAGTTGCGATAAAAAGTCATTCAAATTCAGAAGACAATACTAGTAAAAATTAAGACTGATTTTGATTCACTTCATAAAATTAATATTAATTAATATCAATAGTATTCTTACAAAAGATTCAATAAATACACAGACACACACATAATATATATGTGTGTGTCTGTGTGTCTGTGTGTATGTGTGTAATTATCTGTGTGCGTGTGTGTGTGAATGTTTTTAATCCGGATTCTTCAAGAGAGAAACAGAGAATATTTTGAATTTAAACTGGAAATATTGTAAAAGTTGTAAAATAAATTCAATTTAACAATATATGTTTTTCATACCAATCTCTTCTCTGTCTCTCTCTCTCTCTCTCTTTCTCTCTCTCTCTCTCTCTATATATATATATATATAAATAGAATATAGAGAGAGAGAGAGAGAGGGGGGAGAGAGGTAAAGAGGGAGAGAGGGGAAGAGGGGGAGATAAAGATGAACAGACTGAGATAGACATCAACAGGTTGAGATAGATAAAACCAAAACATTCGTCGGAAAATGTAAAACTAAAATACAAAGTCAGCTTGAAATAAAATATAAAATTGAATCACAAACGAGAAATAAATAAAAGAAAGAAAAGAAAGAAAAATAAGAAGAAATAATGTTATAATCTAAAAAAAAGAAAGAAAGAGATTAAGAAAGGAAAAATAATGAAAGAAAGAAAGAAGTTAAAGAAATAAAGAAAGGAAGGAAGGAAAGATAGAAAGAAAGAAAGAAAGAAGAAAGAAAGAATGAATAGATGTAAAAAATTAATGCCATGTTCTAGTAGAAAGAAAGAAGGAAAAAAGAAAAAATGAAAAGAGGGAAAGGAAGAAAAAGAAGAAAATAACCGATTAAAAGGAAAATTTGTCCGAAAAGGGGTTAATAAATATGAAGAAAGAAAGAAAGAAAGAGTACATGTCAAAAATTAATGTTACATTCTAGTAGAAAGAAAGAAGGGAAGACGTTAAAGAAGGAAAAATAATGAGAGAAAGAAAGAAGGAAAAGGAGAGACATAATCAAAGAGAGAAAGAACGAAAGAAATAAAGAAGAAGGATTACATGGGAAAATCAATGTCATATTTCAGAAAAAAGAAAGAAAGAAAGAAAATAGAAAAGAAGGAAAAGACGAAAAAAAAATGTAAATATGAAAAGGAAAGAAAAGAAGAAAAAACAATTAATAGGAAATTGTGTCTGATAAAAATAAGGGTTAAAAAAAGCTAAAGTTAACGTAAGAAAGGAAAATGAGAATTATAAAAAAGAATTTTGAACACCCTACCCCCAAAATCCCCGAATAAATTAATGAAAATGAAAAACTAATGAGAAAGACAAGAATATAAATGAAAAATAAAAAAATAAAAAAAGAATAAAAAAACAAAAACAAACGAATTCGTAAAAGAAAACAAACAAACAAATAAATAAATAAACAAAAAAGCACTAATTTTAATCGTGTTGAGCCTCATCAATTTTGATACAAGTGCATTTTGGAAACATATTGGTTCCCCCCTAAAAAATGGTGGGCGAGAATTTTAGCGCTTTTGAACACAATATACTGAACGATTATGAGCGAGTAGAGGGGTTGGATTTACCCTTTACACCGGGGATCCAATCACACCCAGCGTTAATGTGGAAATCAGATGGAAAGCGGGCTAGTTGCAATAAATGGACAACAATTGCGTAGACAATAGAAATTGTTCCTATGACTAAGGTAGATTACGACTAGGCACCCTGGGCAGATGGAGGGCCGAGATTGTGTTTTTTTGTTTAAGCATTTGAAGAAATCAAGGGAGTCAAATATGTGTCAGAGCGGAAACAAGGGAAGTGTTTGGGGTTGGGGGTTGCAAACTGGAATCGAATAGCAGTGATTTTGAGTGATGTCAGGATTACCAAAAGAAAAAATGAAACATTGGAGAGTTTGAAATAAAAGCCAATGATGAATTCGAAATGAAATATACAAAAGCGAGAAAAGGTCGAAAAACAAAACAAAACAAAACAAAAAAAAAAAAAAAAAAAAAACCACACACACAAAAAAAGAAAAAAAAAACCAAAAAGACCCTCTACCCTAAAAAACTGTTAATTAGGTGTTTACATTTCTTTCTTTCTTTTCTTTTCTTATTCCTTTCTTTTTCTTTCTTTCTATCTTTCTTTTTTTTTCATATATTCAACTTAGTTATATTCAACTTTGTTTTTAATACTAATTTGGCTTGTAACCTTTTTATTTATTTCTTAATTTCTTTCATTTAATTTTATTCACTTTTACTATAAATTATATCTTTCTTGTCTTACCTTTTGTTTTATTCACCTTTGCTCTGAATGATTTCATTCATTCATTTATTCCTTCATTCCTTCATTCATTCCTTTATTCATTCTTTCTTTCTTTCAATTTTCTTTTGCTGTGAATCATTGATTCCCTTTTTGTCATTCTCTTTGTTTCTTTCTTAATTTCTTTCATTTCATTTTATTCACTTTTACTATAAATTACATCTTTCTTGTCTTACCTTTTGTTTTATTCACCTTTGCTCTGAATGATTTCATTCATTCAATCCTTCCTTCCTTCCTTCATTCTTTCTTCTTTCTTTCTTTCTTTGCTGTGAATCATTGATTCCCTTTTTGTCATTCTCTTTCTTTCTTTTTACTATTAAACATATAAGATGTGTCATAAAAGTATCGAGATTTTTATACTTTATACTTTTTTATAACACACCTTGTACTCTGAAAAAAAATTCATTTCTATCATAGGAAATACAGCTTCAATCTCGATAAACTTTATGAAACACCTAGTATATTTCATTCCTTTCCTTCCATTTTTTCGTTCCATTAATTATTTCTTTTTGTTTTATACCACTTTGTTATTAATAATTATTTCATTATTTTTGCTATGAATCATTTATTCCCTTTTGTCACTTTCTTTCTTTCTTTCTTTCTTCTTTCTTTCTTTCTTTCTTTCTTTGCAATTGATAATTTCGGTCTTTCTTTCTTTTTCTATTTTCGTCTGTTATGAAACCAATTCTCCCTCCAGCTAAGGATAAATAGCAAGGTAGACTGGGATCTTTAATCATGGCTAAGTAACCAGTCTAGGAAAAGGAAAACCGAATTCAAACCTGTTAAACCCTGCTTAAGAAATTGACCTTGTGTCACATCCTGCTCGTGCGGAGGGGTTTGTAAATATATATAAATGGTCTTGTGTCAAACTATGCTATCTGATTTCATCAGTGCTGAGTTTGGACTTGTTAACCGTTCCTCGTAGTCATACTATCGTAAAAAATATGTGTCTATTTGTAGATCATCTAAGTTAAACATCGATGAGGTTGTTATATCATTAAGTTGGTGGCCACTTAATCAACAGCAGGTATGCAAGCATGGATAAACACAACGTTCAGGTTGCTGTACCCTCGAGCCTTATTTAGGCATTCCCTGTTTACTTTAGACCTAGTGATCACCAAACTTTTTCTCGGCGGGCCGGATAAATGAAAAAAATAACGAGCGCGGGCCACATTATTATTGTGTTTAATAGTTGCTAGCCAGAACGAAAGCTCTGAGAAAAAGATGCAAAACAAAATTCATCTTTCCATGTTATATTACTTTTGATCTATTCGTTGCTTCACAGTAGCTCTTTTAAAATTACCTTCGTTTTACAAGCAGTCGTAACAAGTGAAAATTCGGGATCGCGCAAGTAACAAGTGAAATGATCACACGAACGAAATTTTGTAACTACCAACAGTAGTCAAGTCCAAGAAGATTTAGTAAGTTTAACATGATGGCTAAATTCAAATGGTATCAGAACGTCATGCGTTCCGTACGTTTTAACAAACAAATTCTGTGGCCTGTTAAAATGCCGTAGCGGGCCGGACCCGTGTGTGGGTCGTAGTTTGGTGACCCCGGCCTTCAAATCCATCGCAGACGATAACCCTTAGGTCACGCGTGGTTTCGGAGCTTGAAAAAATATTCACATATTCATATTCATGTAAAACGATACAGATAAATAAAATAATGTGTTTAAAAAATTGTGTTTTAAAAAATGTTGAATACCCAACAAGAATGAATAAAACAAAACGTCTTCGGCATGAAATACCCCAACAAGGTTTGATATGCCGTAAAATCCAACCAACCGACCATTTAGCTACAAGTTTCCCAGGCTAAAAATAATAAGGCAAATATTGTCGATTGTACACTTTGCATACAATCATAATTTTCAAAAAAAAAAAAAAAAAAAAAGAAAAAAAAAAAGTTATTAATTTTTGCCGCCAACAAATCACAGCGTAAAGCAGCGTCGAGCGGTGAAAAGTGAGTAGACATCAAAGACATTCCAGAGATTCCAGTAACATTGTGTAAAAATACGACGCCGGGAAATTCTGCATCAATATGCAAAAGAAGTGTAAACATTGTTGATATAAATGAATACATAGACAAAAAGGCACGCTCACGAGAAAGAATCCTTTCATGAGTAAAGTCATAAATTGTCTTAGTTTAGACTGGCATAGGGCCAGACCAAACTAAGATAGTCAAAATATACATCTGCGGTCACACACCCACACATTACGCCCCTACGTGTATGCGCGCGTGGTGTGTGTGTGTGTGGGGGCTTCATAATATATATATCTGCATGCGTGTATGTAGATGTATACATGTGTTTGATTGCATATATGCGTGTGTGTGTGTATGTGTGTGCATATATGTGTGTGAGTGCCTCATACAGCATACACACACATATATATACATATATATATGTAATATATCAAGAAAAATGAAAAAAAACACAGGTTTAAATGGGTTAAGTGGTGAGTTTATTGGCCGACGCTGCAGTGTTTCGATCTATTAAATAGATCATCTTCAGCGCAGCGTCGGCCAATAAACTCACCACTTAACCCATTTAAACCTGTGTTTTTTTCATTTTTCTTGATATATTACATACCGTCGGATTTACTTCCTCTCTTCACATACATATATATATATACAGGTATATACATATATATTTCCATAAATATATTTGTGTATGTGAGTGTGTACATAAATATATTTGTGTGTGCGTGCGTGTGCCTCATACAATATATATATATATATATATATATATATATATATATATATATATATCTTATAATAATGGAGATTGTGTGGTTGTCTGTAACCGAAATTATATTACTACTCAAGTCACAATTTCCTTTAGTTATTGACAGCACATTCTCAATGATTTTATTTTTATTTTTATTTTAACCTCAATCATTAATAAAAATTGTTTTTCATTATTAATATTGTTAACCATCTCTACATACTAACAACATGCAATTATATTTATATATACAACAAAATAGCGGTTTACAGTGTGAACGGGAATGCTAATTTGCATATTGATATTAAAATAATCAAGCTTAATAAATATGTGCTCAGTGTTATTGATTTCTAACTGTTTGGTTTTATTTTAATGAATATAAGTAAAAATCTCTTCAATGAATCTTAAATGAAATCCATTAACAAGAAGAAATAACTGTCATTTTATTCTTTACTTCCTCTTTTAACTAAATAGTTAGAAAAAATAACAATGAAAAAATAACAATGAAAGACGAGAGTGATGGAAGAGTAAGTTTCAGTTGTTCTATTTTTCGATTATACTCCTCCTGTTTCAAATCTTTTTATCTGCATTCTTATTTAGTTTCATTAGCCTTTCTAATTTAATACAATATTTTATTACATTAAAACTTAAATACTTGCACCCGGAGGGTGCATATATTTGCTAGTATATATATATATATATATATATATATATATATATATATATATAGTATATTAAGAAAAATGAAAAGACACAGGTTTGGATGGGTTAAGTGGTGAGTTTACTGGCCTAACTCACCACTTAACTCACCACTTAACCCATCTAAACCTGTGTTTTTTCATTTTTCTTAATATACTACATACCGTCGGATTCACTTCCTTTCTTCACACACACACACACACACACACACACACACACACACACACACATATATATATATATATATATATATACGCATATAAACACATTCAAAGAAATACTCTAGGACCACATATATGTGGATGTGTGTGTGTGTGTGCTTCATAGAATATATATGCGTATGCATATATGTGTGTGTTTGAGTATGTGAGTGTGTGCATGTATATGTGTGTATGTGTTTGTGCAATCTATCTATCTATCTATCTATCTATCTATATATATATATATATATATATATATATATATATATATGCTCATGTATATGAACACAAACAAACAAATAGTCTAGGACCACCTACAAAATAATACTACAAGCGTTTTATTATTTCTAAAAACATTTACGTTGTTCTCATATGTGTAGTCTGCGTTATTTGATATATGTTGTTTGTAAAACTTCTTCCTAAAAATGTCTTTTGCCTGAAAATTGGTGGTTTCTTAAATAGACTATGTGTACAATTCGCGTTTCTTAGAACGCATGGGCGTTTTGTTTTGTATTTTCTTTAAATAAAAATACATCGTCTTTCAATGATCAACTGTATAAACTACATCAATTCTACCATTCAGATTATCACTTATGACCCTCTATCAATAATAATTCATTATGAAGGCGTGTCGACGACAAGGATTCCCTTGAATCTCACTCACTTTCCGTCCCAATCGGCTAGAAAATTTGGTAAGTCCACTTGACGGCATCCAGTGATCGCACATAACTGATATTATATTTTTGTTAATCGGCCAACACTGGTGTGTTTATGAGTAGTGTCTCATTGGAAAACCTCACTTATATCTATCTGTCTATGTTTCTCTCTCTCTCTCTCTCTCTCTCTCTCTCTCTCTCTCTCTCTCTCTCCACATACACACACGTATATATATATATAATATATATATATATATATATATGTTGTACCGGCCGTTCCTACAGTACACCGGTTCTCACTATAAATAGTGAGACACCAAGTGGAAAGGTAGCACTGTTCCCGTTAACGACAAGCTAGTCGTACATGTACCATTGATTGTAAATACACTTGTCTTATTTTACCCTATCTCGTCTTGACTTCTTTTTTCTGTTGGGACTAACATCACAACAATATATAAAAGTAATTGGTAATTTGCTTGAAGCATTGTTAAGTATGTTATAATATATTAATAATTTGATTATCATCCGGTGAATATTGCAACAATGTAGCCATGTACAATTCAAAATAAAAACGGTCACGTAGGAAAATTCTTATGCTTAGCTTTTATCTTATTTTCTCTCTCTTTCCCTCTTTGTTTCTATTCTTTTTCTTTCTCTCACTTCTGTAATTTTCTTTTTTTTTTTCAGTTGTAAAAAATAAAATGTATTAATTTAACTATATGGACCAGTAAATAAGTAAATAAAAGATTATCTTTAATTATATATTATTAGGATTCAACCCTAATAATATATTCAAGTATTCAAAAATTTTAAAAAAAGAAAGAAATTACAGTTATTCGCCCATTTCATTCATAACATAAAGAAAGGGGAAGGGGGGAGAAAGAAAAAAGAAGAAGAGGAAAAAAAAGAAGAAGAAAAAAGTATAACCACGCAAAAAAACTTAAGCACGTTCATTTCTGATATTTGTCTCTGAAGATAAAGTTTTCTTTGAAATCGATAAGACAAAAATAACATCTTTTTGTTTTTATTTTTTATACGCATTGTAATTGCCTTAAAATTATTAATATATTATAATATATATATATATATATATATATATATATATATATATACAGAGGTTTTAGGGAGAATTTACCTAGGGTTTCTGGCTATTGCCTTCTTCAGAACGCTTGTTTCATACCTCTCATGTGTTGGTAAACAAACCGTTTACGGTTGAAACTAAGGACGTTTCTTATATATATATATATATATATATATATATATATATATATATATATATATATATATATTTGTGTGTGTGTGTGTGTGTGTGTGTAATATTGTAAAAATTGAAAAAACACAAGTTTTATTAACGAATGATGTTTATTAAACCTACGCTTAATCTATTCATTAACTTCAACCGTTAATGAAACTTGTGTTTTTTTTCTTCAACTTTTACAATATCTGTGTGATCTGTGTAAAATAGTAGACAACATATGTATGATAATGATTTGGTATTTTGATGTTTAGCGCTGTTTACTTTGTGTCAATATTAACATAACACACACACACACACACATATATATATATATATATATATATATATATATATATATATATATATAACATTTTTGGGATGTTTGTCTTTTAGAAGCATTGTTGAATAAAGTATATATTTTTATTTATATTTTGCTTGAAGGCAATTACAATGAGTATATCGCATAAAATTCGACAATTATAGAAAATAATCATGACAAGTGAACCTCGGCAAAGAATTGTGTGGTGTGTAGAACATCGTACAGACTGTTTCGACTTTATTAAGTCTCATCAGCGATATATACTAACGACTTCCCTCCGACAGAAATCGAAATCGGGACTTCAGTAGGAAAGTCAATCAAATACTATATCTTATGGATTTAATATCCCGTAACCAAAGTTTCATGCTTACTTGCAATCATCAGACGATCAAAATGTTAAGATTTTAGAAAACGGTGCCTTGTTTAGCGTTTATATATTGTGAAGCGTGTTCACGCGATAGAATTTTATAAACTAAACTTGTATTTAAAAAAAAAAAATGTTTAGGCCTTAATGCACGCGGTGTGTCCAGATGAATATTCTTTCTATATTGAATATATATATATATATATATATATATATATATATATATATATATATATATATATATATATATATATATATTATTATTATTATTATTATTATTATTATTATTATTATTATTATTGCCCTTTGTATACTTAAATGTTTTATGATTTTCTATTATTATTATCATTTTATTTTATATTTGAAATAATAATAAAAAAAAGACATGTGTACATGAACAAACTACTGGTCGAAATACGAGTAGGTAACTCAAATTA
>CM042143.1:122334558-122349558 GCA_023376005.1 Doryteuthis pealeii | reverse complement strand
CGAGATTTTTTGTACTTTTTGAGACACCTTGTATTCTGAAAATATGAAAATTCCATTCATTGTTCATCTTGGTAAATACAGCTTTAAACTTTTATCACACACCTTGTATTCGGAAAAAATTAACGTTCCATTCATTGTTCATTTCTATCTTGGTAAATACAGCTTTAAACTTGGTACTTTTATGACACACCTTGTATTCGGAAAAAATTAACGTTCCATCCATTGTTCATTTCTATCTTGGTAAATACAGCTTTAAACTTGGTACTTTTATGACACACCTTGTATTCGGAAAAAATTAACGTTCCAGTCATTGTTCATTTCTATCTTGGTAAATACAGCTTTAAACTTGGTACTTTTATGACACACCTTGTATTCGGAAAAAATTAACGTTCCATCCATCGTTCATTTCTATCTTGGTAAATACAGCTTTAAACTTGGTACTTTTATGACACACCTTGTATTCGGAAAAAATTAACGCTCCATTCATTGTTCATTTCTATCTTGGTAAATACAGCTTCAATCTCGATACTTTCATGACACACCTTGTATAAATGTGTGTGTATGTGTGTATGTGTGTGTGTGTGCGCGTGTGCGCATGTGCGTGCGTGCATGTGTACGCTAACCATTTAACAATAACTGGCTAAACTCTATCTATCAATATGTGTATGTGCGTGTCTGTGTTTGTATGTGCATGTATTTGCGCAAGTGTAAGTGTGTGTAAAGATGGAGATTAGATCGGATAGACTAAGCCCTACCTCACCAGTAACATAGTTCTGCATGGTAACATCTAGAATTGAATGAGGCTGTTGACGGGATAAAGGGGAGGGGGGCTGGGCTGAGTGGAAAACTATATCTCGTTTCAGTACACCGAGAAACAAAAATATTTGCCTCACTCGAAAGACCCGCCATTCAGAACGCCATTCAAAATGCCGGTCATCATCTTTCAACTGATACAGGTTTGTTCGAAAGTCTCTCCACTGATTTAGCTACCAAATACACAGACTATATACAAGCGATAATCACTTCATACAACCCTGATTTAGGGTACGAGAAGACGTTTGAGAGAATTGTTTAAGAATGAAGGTCATGTCTGTCAAGTGGAATGTCGAGCTTGGAGTGAATATAACACGCATTGTTTTTTTGTTGTTTTAGTTTTGTTTTTTTGGGGTTGTTTTGCGCTGAGGCCCCCAATTTGAACATCCTGCTTAAAATAAAAATAGGTTAATTGTGGTTTAACTTTGCCAGTGGCCCGTGTGTCCCATTTTTCTCAAATCTCCTGATCAACACCCCCCTCCGTACACCTTAACATTTTGTTTCTTTAGAATTTTATTCTATTAATGAATTTTATTTTAGCCTCCATTTTATTTTGTTTTTTTCTGTTGACTAAATTATTGGCCTGGATTCGAACCTCTTGTCCTTAAGTCATCCCCAATTTCACTTTTTTCAATATTCATATCAGTTTTGAAAAAAAGATCTCTTTGCCTTATCTTTGTTTGGTACATGGTGCCGTGAATATAAAAGAACTAAATAACGAAATTCACCTAGCTTATCACAGGACAAGGAATTAGGTGAAGTACTTAGCCGTCGGTACGCCTGATTGACCGCACAGGGAGAGAGAATTTAGGGCGTTGCTTCCTGATTTAATGAGAGAGACACAGAGAGAAAGAGAGAGACAGCGTGAGAGAGAGAGACAGACAGACAGACAGACAGAGAGTGAGAGAGAGAGAGAGAGAGAGAGTTCACAAGAAACCTGATTCTGACACTGACCAACAGATAGAGAGAGAGCGAGACAGATAGAGAGACAAGAGAGAGACAGAGAGAGAGAGAAACAGAGAGAGAAAGAGAGAAACAGAACAGAGAGAAAGAGAGAGAGAGAGAGAGAGAGAGAGAGAGAGAGGGAAAAACAGAGAAAACACAGAGAGAGAGAGAGAGAGAGAGAGAGATCGAGGTGACAAGAAACCTGGTACTGACACTGATTAAGAAAGAGATAGATAGAAAGAGGGAGAGAGAGAGAGAGAGAGAGAGAAAGAAATAGGAGAGAGAGAAAGAGAGAAGAGAGAGAGAGAGACCACAAGAAACCTGGTACTGACACTGATTAAGAAAGAGAGAGAGGGGGGAGAGGGAGAAAGAGGAGAGTGAGAGAGAGAAAGGGAGATAGAGAGAGAGAAGAGAGAGAGAGAGAGAGAGGGGGGTCACAAGAAACCTGATTCTGACACTGACCAACTGTTAGTTTTCATTCGCATTATCTGCCATAGAAAGAGGGACAATACTTTCAACAGGAAATGTACGTATACGTGTATGTATTTAGTCTGACAAAAAAGGCACAATATAATAAGAACAGACCTATTATCGCTGAGTGGGCTGATTTAGCTCAGTCGGTAGAGCATCCTCCTAAGAACCATAATGTTCCATGTTCGATACCGGCCCTCACCAACTCTGAGTAGTACACCTTGGATAATCTTGTCTGTGCAGTAAATAGGGAGCGGACAGTAGATGTGCCACTTACATCAGACGCAAAAACACCTCTCTGGTCTAGAGCTAATGAAAAGAGGATAGACTTCCTCACCGTCCAGCTGATATCGACAATAGGCCACTCCGTAGACATGAATTTTTTGCGATAATAGGTATAAATATATATATTTACCAACCCCTTTGCACGAGCAGGATGTGACAAAAGGTCAATTTCTTAAGCAGAGTTCAACAGGTTTGAATTCAGATTTGTCCTTCTCCTAGACCGGTTGCCTAACCAAGGTTAAAGAGCCCAGTCTGCCCTACTATTGATCCATAGCTAGGATCATAGAGTAGGATTCATACCTTTCCCAAGGGTATTAGCGCAAAGTGAAATTCAATTAGCACACCAAGGATTTGAACTCGGGGCGACGAGTCCATTTCCCATGACTTTAACCATTACACCACGCGCTTCCAAATAGGTACACATATAAGACAGTAGTTAGATAGACAAACAGAGAAAAGGGTTGTGGGGTTGCTATTAGGGTAATAGGGTTGAGAATCATATGATGGCAGCAAACTCGTATTCAAGTATTGCCATTGCTTGATACAAGACATGTATTGCATATCAAGCAATGCCTGTGCCTGAAGCTTTTTAAGTGAGGAAAGGCTTTGCACAGAACCAATTCCACTCTCTAAGCGATTGCCACATTTGAGCCAAAAAGAAGAACAAGTCAACATCATTGGCTGCAGCAGCTGCTGCAGGTTAAATTTTGGAGTTTTCCTTCTCCTAGACACTTGCCTTGACAAGGCTGAGGAAAGTATCTCTCCCGGTGGTTTTGCTACGCGCCTGGATACCAATCCAAGTATTTCTACGTCCCCGCGTATGTTATTTGCTAGATGGCCGTTGAGCGAAAGGCTTCATCCGCCCTTTGACAGGTTTTGTTTTTCGTCCTGCTGGATGTCTAGCCATCCTCCTCACAGATAGGCTTGGTGGGGTAACCGGTTTAGTCGCCGATAACCCGACTATGAGACAGGTAGTACTGGGTTACATAGTACCAGTAGCGCAATATGCGACCTGACACACATGAAGCTGAGAATCATATAGGTGCTAGGGTTTGGTGTTTTTATCCAATTTGATTATTTTAAACCACGCGGATGATTCAGCTTCTGTTTTGCCTTTTTTTTTTCTCCGGCTACCTATCGGCAAAATATCTTTATTTTCAAACTGGACAAGCCATAAGATGAAATACTATATACCACGTATGTCAGAAAAGTTCCAGTATGTCAGAAAACTTCGATGTGAGGGCAAGCATCCACTGCGATTTCTTGCCACAGAGCCAGGCGATCAGCCAGCATGTCTACAAAGAGATACTGCGACGTTTGCTTCGTTCAGTGCGCGAGAAGAGGCGAGAGACTTGGCAGGACAACTCGTAGGTGCTTCACCGTGACAACGCACCTGCACACACTGCCCTGAGTATCCGAGAGTTCCAGGCACAGAAGAACATCACTGTGAAGGAACAACCTCCCTATTCGCCCGACCTGGCTCCATGTGATTTTTCCTCTTCCCCAAGCTCAAAGGGAGCCATCAAGGTAACCCGTTTTGAGGATGGGCCCGACATCAAAAAGAAGAATCCCAGAAGAATCCTTTCAGGGGTGCATGCAGGCGGGACAGAGAAGGATGGGAAAGTGCATTAGACTCCAGGGGGGATTACTTTGAAGGGGATAACTTGTAGTTTGGATTTGAAATAGATGTTTTGTATCACCTGTCCTGGGACTATTCTGACATACCTTGTGTAAATATAAATGCGTGTGTTTGCGTATTTGTATGTTATCAAAAAATCACTTAATCTTACTCTGAAGTTCTTTGGAATTCTTTAAAGTGTTTGAATAGTGTTCACTAGAGAATCTAAAGTATATATTTACCAACCCCTCCACACGAGCAGGATGTGACACAAGATCTTTATTTAATTTATTAAGCGGAGTTTAACAGACTTAAATACAGAGTGTTTCTTCTCCTGGTCAAATAGTTGGACATAGCCAGAGAGAGAGAGAGGGGGGGAGTAGTACCATCGCTAGTTGGATGCATACCTTTCCCAAGGATATTAGCGCTATGTGAAATGTAAACATTCTTGTTTGGGATTTGAACTCTTGTCGACAAGTCCATTTTCTACAACTCTAACAATTACACCACGTACCTCCTATGTAAAACACTCTGGTGTGTCCATGTGTAGTTGTCCACAGTAGAACCCCAAAACTAATATTCAAAACAGTGATGTGAGACGTTTTCCTACTTTACTGAATCAATTCGAAGAGTTCATTCTAATATTTCGTCTCTGTCTGTTGGTTTATATATATATATATATATATATATATATATATATATATATGGTGATTGCCACTTCTTCAAAGAAGAAAGCCATTTCTACAAAGTTCGGTTGTGAGCACGCAATTGGCGACACGCCTTGTCGCATAAAAGACACGTGAGGCCACCGATTTTCACTCGTACACACACATGTTTTTCTCGTCGTCGTCTCTCACCATGTGACCGCATATGACTCAAGACTTCATTCTACGTTGTAGTTTCAATGATTACGCTTAGAGCGATTGATTATTCAGCTTCCCCCCCCCCCCAAAAAAAACTCCCCCATCTCCCGAAAAATCAGAAAATTAATTTTCTCACAGCCTGATTAATCTTTGTTTCTTGTTTCGACCAGATGAATTTCACAAATGAATTTCATTAAACAAATGAATTAGTACAATTTTAAGTTTTAAAAGAATAATCGCTCGATGTTCAGATTTGTGTGCAGGTGATGAAGAATGCTATCAATTTCTTTAAATATTAAGAACATCATAAAAGGCAATGATTGATTAGTCAAGGTCAGCAATGGTGGTAACAGATATTTCCGCGGATGTAGTCAATTTAAAGACTAATTTAATCATTCTCAGTTTAAAAAATCCTTAACTTTCAGGGACATGTTTATATATATCTATATATCTATATATCTCTATCTATCTATCGATATATATATATATATATATATATATATATATATATATATATATATTATATATATTTCAAAATGAGGCGAAATATCAATTGAATTACGCTGTATGTGTTGTTATATGCACACTTTCCTCTATCCTTAACCACATTTTGTCGGATTTATTCAAATACTTTCACACCTCTCTCTCTCTCTCACACAACACACACACACACACACACACACACACAATATATATATATATATATATATATATATATATATGATCACGGATTTGGAAAAGTCCGACGAAATATGAGGAAATATATTAGAAAGGTGAATAACGAACACAATCAAATTCAATTAATATTTTGTCTCGGTTGTTTAGATATATATATATATATATATATATATATATATATATATATATATGGTGATTGCCACTTCTTCAAAGAAGAAGACTATTTCTTCAAAGTTCGGTTGTGAGCGGCCAAGTGGCTCAGAATACAGCTTTGTTTTTACACGTCCTGTCACATAAGATACATTTGAGACACCCGAATTTCATTCGTACACACACATGTTTTTCACCTCGTCGTCTGTCACCATGGGAACGCATATTAGTCAAGAGACCAGCCCGTGACAGGCAAGCCCTGCCGCGCATACTACATATATGGTTAGGTTTGAATGTAGGAAATGTATCCAGGACCTACGTCTTGTGCCGCCTTCGTAGAGCCCGCTTCAGAATGGAATGCTCTAGGTGCATTGCCTCAAACCTTCTACACCCACTATAAACGAATCTCCTCCATGCCGAACGATTCGTAGCCGTCCTTTCCCAATCCTAAAAATGTATATATATATATATATATATATATATATATATATATAGAGAGTTTCATAATTTGCTTGAAGCATTGTGTATGTATTGGTTAGGAGGTTGATTTAGAAGGCCATCACAATGCAGTTTGGAATAAATAAAAAATAATAATACGGTAACAATGGTGGTGTGTGTTGACCTGTATTTTTTTTATTATTTCTTGAATTTTCGAGGTAATACCTTCAGTTCAATTCTTTTGATAAAGAGGTATTACCTCGAAAATTCAAGAAATAATAAAAAAAATACAGGTCAACACACACCACCATTGTTACCGTATTATTATTTTTTATTTATTCCAAACTGCATTGTGATGGCCTTCTAAATCAACCTCCTAACCAATATATATATATATATACAATGGACTCTCCCGTCGATTTTCGACGTATGAGGGTTCATACACACAATGAACATCCACACAGTGATTTCTTATAGTGGTGAAAGCTTGTGTTGGACCATCCACACTTTTTGGCACAGTCGATAGGAAAGAATTGGTGCATCAAGGATTGCCACAAACCCAATCAACGACCGACCTCAGGAATTTTGAATTCAGAGTTATCTCTCTCCTAGACTGGTTACCTACCCAAGATTGAAGGGCGCAGTCTGCCCTACTATTTAACTCATAGCTGGAGGGAGAATATATGGATTCATACCTTTCCCAAGGTTATTAGCGCTATGTGAAATGCCAACAGCTTCGTCTAGGAATTGAACTCGAGAAGGCGCGTGGGCTAGTGGTTAGAGTCGTGGAAAATGGACTCGTCGATTCGAGATCAATATATATATATATATATATATATATAAGTTAGGGTACCCAAGATATAAAGTAATAAGTCAGGTTAGCGAATACATGGAATGAACGGCACTTGGCAACAGTCTGGAGGCTGAGTGACAACAAGTCTCATCAGGTGTCCAGGACTCTTTTGAGTATTCCATCCGATCTCAACAATGCTGTACTCTGGATGGCTTCGATTCTTCCTCTGATAGCCAATTCAAACACTCTTTTCCAGACCCCTGGGGATCGTTCCAAGAGTCCTAATTACAATTGTTACGACCTTCACCCTCAATTTCCACAGTTTTCTCCGTTCTCTGGCAAGGTCCAAGTATTTGTTGATCTTTCGCACACTTTCATTTTCACTGTGATCGGCTGGGACGGCAAAATCCACCAGATGACAAGTCTTCCTCTTATTGTCAATCTAAACTAGGGTTTCTTCTTCTTCTTCTTCTTCTTCTTCTTATTATTATTATTATTATTATTATTATTATTATTATTATTATTATTATTTTACTCCTTTTGAGTTTTCACATCAGTGTTAGCTGATGGTCTTTCACTGGAGTCTGAGTGACAGCAAGTCTCCTCATGTCTCCAGGACTCTTCTGAGTATTATGGCAGATTGCAGCAGTGCAGTGTTCTGAATGGTTTCAATCCTTCCTCTGATTTCCAAACTTTCCAAACCCTTTTCTAATCCTTTTGGGACTGTTCCAAGTGCACCAACTACAATTGGTATCACTTTTACTTTCATGTTCCATAACTTTTTCTGTTCTCTGGCAAGATCCAGATATTTGTCCATTTTTTCATTTTCCTTTAGCTTCACCCTGTGGTCGGCTAGCACTATTGTTATTATTATTATTATTATTATTATTATTATTGCTTCTGTCATTGGTGGTGGTGGTATTACTGGTGCGCCACCCTGTCGGCTGCGGCTTGAGAATACACCGACAGCACCTCTGCAGAGAGGTAACCCACCCAAAGATACCACTTGTTGACTTTGTGTGGTGACGCGTAAGACCTGAGGACAGGATTGTGGAGGCTGAACGGTGTATGACCCAGGTACTAAGCTGTCCCGTGACACTTTAATTCGGCCCTTACTTGGATTAGTTGGGCGATCAGAGATGCTCGATCTGATCAATCGACTGATCATTTCAAGCCCTAGCGCCTATACGATTAGACGGACCGTATCATTCCCTTGCTCTTATAGCAAACATCCAACCCTTTTTATCAGGTTTATATTTATCCACCGTTCCGCACGAACAGGATGTGACACAGGGTCAATTTCTTAAAGGGAATTTAACAGGTTTGAATCAAGAGTTTTCATTCTTCTAGAGTGGTTACCGAGCTAAGGTTTAAGAGGCATAGCTGGAGGGAGATTAGTACCATTCTTTTTATCATATATGTGTTAAAAGGCAGTGGCAGAGGGTCAACAACCAGTTTTTAATACATATGAAGTTATTTCTACGAATTTTTTTATACATATAAGGTTAATGAAAAATATATACATATATAAAGGGCAGTTGTGCGTATATATTTATGTATGTGAAGAAAGGAAGTGAATCCGACGGTATGTAGTATATTAAGATAAAATGAAAAAACACAGTTTAAATGGGTTAAGTGGTGAGTTTATTGGCCGACGCTGTAGTGTTTTGATCTATTAATTAGATCATCTTCAGGGCATTTGTTGGTATATGGAAGGTAATAATGCTCTGAAGATGATCTAATTAATAGATCGAAACACTGCAGCGTCGACCAATAAACTCACCACTTTTCATTTTTTCTTAATATACTACATATTTATGTATGTATGTCCGGATGAAACTACGAAAATAAAATAATTAACGACAATGTAAATATGTATACACTTTCACTATCACCAGAGCTTGATGTTTGTGCAAAAAATATTGAAGATCATTTTTATATTTGGAAAGATATTTAAAAATTAGGATTTGAATAGTAAGAAAATGGAAAGTCATTGTTTGCGTTCGAGATAAAACATAAACCAATTATGTAAGACCAAAACAATTAATAGATCTGCGAGACTAACTTTTTATTATACCCCTCTACACAGGCAACGCCGGGTAGCCGAATTTTGTATAACATATGTATATGTATATGTATAACATAAAGAATATTACTACCCATTTAGCTTTAATAAAAATGACTTGATTCGGCATTACATGACCCGAAAGGTGTTAATATGCCGTAAACTAAACCAACCATCTACTGCTGTCAGTGAAATGCATTATTTTAGGTAAATGACTAAGTAATGTGAGGTAAATGAATACGACCAGTGTCCACGTGTGGTCAAGTTTTTCTCTATTCCTTACTTCACTCCTCTACCAAAAGAAAACCCATGTGAAAGGCTTGCGAGATCGTCAGCTGGCGTTCTGCTGACTAGTTCCGGTGCTACGTGTGTCACCGTCAGTCAGTGGTGAGCCATGAACGGTACTAACATCCGGGAGTTCGCAATGGCTTTGTAGACGTGCGTACTTCCGGTCGAAATACACACCACCATTTTACTTTGACAAAAAAGAAAAGTGTGGCCTGACCATACACCTTTCGTTCAAGCTGAGATTTGGTTAGATGTCAGCGCTTCTCAGGTGTCATTGGTTTTCAACTTGAATGATATATTATTCCTTATGACATTCTACCCATCTTCTTCTTCTTCTTCTTCTTCTTCTTCTTCTTCTTCTTCTTCTTCTTTATTCCTCCTATTTTCTATGTTTTTTATTGTATTTTTCAATATTTTTCTTCTCTATAGTTTTCAACTTTTATATCTTTTTATTCTCTCTCTTTTTGTTCTTTTTGTTGTAATTGTCAGAAGAAGAAGTATTTCTTGTTGTAGTAGTAGTAGTAGTAGTAGTAGTTGTTGTTGTTGTTGTTGTTGTTGTTGTTGTTGTTCTTCTTTCTTCTTCTTCTTCTTCTTCTTCTTCTTCTTCGTTATTTCTCTGTCTATGATTTTGCTCATAATTTTTCATCATTTACTTCTCTTTATTGTTGTTGCTGCTGCTGCTGCTGCTGATGATGATGATGAAGACGACGACGACGATGATGATGAAGATGATGATTATCTTGTTGTTGTTGTTGTTGTTGTTGTTGTTGTTGTTGTTGTTGTTCTTCTTCTTCTTCTTCTTCTTCTTCGTTATTTCTCTGTCTATGATTTTGCTCATAATTTTTCATCATTTACTTTTTTCTTCTTCTTCTTCTTCTTGGTATTAGATTTTCATTGCTTATTTTCATATTTCATATTATTTATCTCTTTACTTTTGTCTATAAGTTCTTTCTTGTTCTTCTTCGATAATGTCCTTTTTATTTTCTATTCATCAAATTTTTCAAATGTTCATTCATAGTTGTTATCGTTGCAGTTGTTTTTTTTTTCTTCCTCTTTAACTTCTTATTCTTTCCTTTGGTTGATGTTTCGGAGTTTTTTTTCATCATATTTTCTATTATCTTTTTCTGAGTTTTTTTCTTCTTGTCATTTTTTATCCTTTTCTCGCATTTTTATAATAGCATCCTTTACTTCTCTTCGTCGACCTCTTCTCCCTGATGGTTAGTGTTATGTTTGTTGTTTTTTTTTGTTTTTTTTTGTTGCTGTTGTTTTCTTCTTCATCTTCTTCTTCTTCTTCTTCTTCTTCTTCTTCTTCTTCTTCTTATTATTATTATTATTATTATTATTATTATTATTATCATTATTATTATTATTATTATTATTATTATTATTATTATTATTATTATTCACTCCTTTTGAGTTTTCATATCAGCATTAGCTTTATTCTTGATGGTCTCGATTCTCCCTCTGATTCCCAGATTTTCCAAACTTTTTCCAATCTTTTTGGGTCCGTTCCAAGTGCACCAACTACAATTGGTTTCACTTTGACTTTCATATTCCATAACTTTTTCAGTTCTCTGGCAAGGTCCAGGTATTTGTCCATATTTTTCATTTTCCTTTAGCTTCACCCTGTGATTTGCTGGAACTGCAAATTTGACAAGTTCTTTCTTTTTTGTTAATCAGCACTAGGTCAGGTCTTCTTGCTGGGATAAGGTGATCCGTTTTTTATTTCAAAGTCCCAGAGATTTTATGCGTTTCGTTCTCAAGAACAGATTCTGGTTTATGCGTATACCATTTTGGTCAAAGTTTAATTTTTTGTATAATTCCCAGTGGATCACCTTTCCAACCCAGTCGTGCCTAGTTTTGGACTCCCGTTGTGCTAGTTGGCTATATTCGCATAGTACATGGTTTACTGTCTCATCTCTTCTCACCGCATAGTCTACATTTACTATTTTCTTGTGTCTTATCAATTTTTGCTTTGATATAGTTTGTCCTTGTGGCATTATTCTGTGCAGCAATTATTAGTGATTCTGTTTCTATTTTGAGGTTTCCTTTTCTTAACCAGGTCCAGATTTTTTCATGTGCAACCTCTCCGATTTGTCGTTTGAAGTGTCCATATAATTGTTTTTGTTCCAATTTTTGTTTTCTAGTTTTTATTGTTTTTCTGTTTGTCCGTGTGTCACATCTACTTTTGTTGGCTGCCATAAGCTATCTGTCTTTGCTCTTTTTTGTATAGTCTTCGGGTTGTTGGATTGTGGCCTCTACGCAGTTCTCTATGTTGGCAAGACCACTCCCCCTTCCTTTCTTGATACATATAGTCTATCTCTATCGTCTCTAGGGTGGAGAGCCTTGTGCATGGTCATTAATTTTCTAGTCCTTTGTTCAATCTGTCTGAGTTCTTCTTTTGTCTATTCTAAGAATGGTTTATAAAGGGGACACGTCAGGCAAAATATTTTTCTTGGCTTTAAAATTTTAATTATAAAGTTATACAAAAGGAAACAAGAAAAATGGTCAGTTCATATTTTCAGTACAGTTTTCCGCCACATAGGAACAGTTGATGTTGTTAACAACCTTAGGCTTCTATGCCAGACTAAACAGAGTTTAGTAGTTGTAGCGAAAGTAGAAAATATATGAATCCTGAAAGAAACTAATATATATATATATATATATATATATATATATATATATATATATGATATTGTGTGTGTGTGTGATGTATTTGAGAGTGTGTGTGCATAATATATATATATATATATATATATATATTATTATATATATATATATATATATATATATATATATATATAACTAGAAATAACTAATTCAGATTTCTACTTTAATTTCCGTGCAGATTAGAAAACTTATTTAAACTTAAAAAATTCTATCTGAATAAATCTTCTCCTGACGGTGATGGTTGAGAATATTTAAAAAAATACATAACTAACATAAAAGAGATATTCCTATTTGTCTTATCACTTTTTGTTCATCTTATACATATATATATATATATATATATATATATATATATATATATATATATTATATCATAAAAGTGTCATAAAGTGCCGAGTTTGAAGCTGTATTTACCAAGATAGAAATGAATAATGAATGGACTGTTATTTTTTCAGAATACAAGGTGTGTCAAATAATACAAAAAATCTCAATACTTTTTTGACACACCTTCTCTCTCTCCCTCTCTCTCGCTCTCTCTCTCTCTCTCTATATATATATATATATATATATATATGTATATATATATATATATATATATATATATATATATATATATGTTTGAAAAGAGAAATAAAGGAAAGAAAGTCTTGAATGGATAAAATAGGATTGTTTTAATTAATTTAACGTACATGTGTTTCGGTCAGGAGTTTATCCATGTGTACATTATTCTATCTATTATTATTTTTAAATAACAAAATGAAATGAAATAAAAATATTATTTAAAAATATCATTTAAAAATAATAATAGATAGAATAATGTACACATGAATAAACTCCTGACCGAAACACGTGTACGTTAAATTAATTAAAACAATCCTATTTTATCCATTCAAGACTTTCTTTCCATTATTTTTCTTTTCAACATACAGTCGGATTCACTTCCATTTTCAATTTACACACACACACACACACACACACACACACACACACACACACACATATATATATATATATATATATATATATATTATATATATGTATATATATATATATATTGAAAAGATTAGAAGTATTATAATTTCTGCAAATTATATATTGGAAATAAAACCTTTTACGAAATGCTCTCTAACATATGGAAGACATAAATCGCTACTATTCTAATTTCCCTCTCCTTCATTTTCATATTCATCTTTATACTCAATCAGTTTATACTTGGCAAATAGAGTTCTGTAACAACCCATCTGCAGTCTGTATATACATTTACCAACCCCTCTGCACGAGTAGGATGCGGAGTTTAACAGGTTTGAATGCAGAGTTTTCCTTCTCCTAGACTGTTTACCTAACCACGGTTAAAGAGCCCAGTCTGCCTGCTATTTACCCATAACTGGAGAGATAATTGAATTCATACCTTTCCCAAGGGTATTAGCGCTATGTGAAATACAAACAGCTTCGTCGATCAATTGAACTCGGGTCGACGAGTCCATTTCTTACGACTCTAACCATTAGACTACGCGCCTCTATAGTAAGATATAAAAAATCGTTACTGCTATGTATAAATTTTCCAAACAGCAGCAATTATTTCCGGTTGAAATTAGCCAATGTATGAGAAGACAGAAAGCATTTAAGATCGTTTGCTCTGTGCACCTACACTTTTTGATTGAACTTTCTGACAGGAAGGCATATCTTACAATAAAATGTAAATAAAATTTTACAATGGACACAATTCTCTAAGATATAGGCATAAAATAACCCTAGATGGATTGATATGCCGTTAAAATAATCAGTCGGCAATAAATAAGCTAACAATAAAACGAACCAAACAAACAACTAATCGGTTCAGTAGTATTATTAATGGCAGATTCGACATATACAGCAACGAACAAGATGAGATTAAATTTATTTATAAAAAAATATTCTGAAATATATTCTATACTAGCAGGACATATGGATAAAAATCATAGTATGATGATTCAATTATTACAACGTTTTTATATATTTACTTAATTGCTATTGTCAAATAGTTCAATATATAAAACGTATAATAATCTTGAGTTAAATCTCTCTTACGCTTTTTTTCTTTCCTTCTTTTTATATTTTCCTTATGTTCGACTGACATAGATTAGCGTTATCACTTCCGTGTGCAGACCCTTCTCTACTTTTTACTCTTTCTTTCTTATTATATTTTCTCTGTGTAGCATGCACTTGTTCTTCCCATTCTTTCTTTCTCATAAAAAGAAAATTATTTAGCTAAGGTAACGACAATCATAAGAAATACGAATTTGGCGAAAAATCCACACCAGATAATCAGGATTTACATTTTTGTATGAACGATTTGGACGGTCTCTTTTTAACCAGATGATAACGGTCACACACTTAAGGAACACGAATAGGGCCGATTTAGCTTAGTCGCTAGTGCGCCCGACTAGGAACCACAAAGTTCCTGGTTCGATACCCGCCTTCGCTAACTCAGCGTATGTGTAGCACAGGGATATGTGCGGTAAAGTGAATTAATAATGTTAGGGGTGGCGCTTCACCTCAGACGCCAAAAACAAACTCCTTGGTCTAGCGCAAGTGAAAAGGGGATAGACTCACTCGCTGTCTGGCTGATACCGACTTTAAGCGACCCCTACGATTTTACTTTACTATTCTAATAAATACGGTATCTCGGCTCATATTCTTTGACGACTCTCTGTATTGAACAATGCCACTGAGGCGCAACTCTTTTTCCACACTTGTCTGAGTGAATGACTGATAAATAAAAAGGCTCGCTGTTCTTTGCATTCAGTCGTCTCTCCACACGTGTTCGTCAATATCAGACTTATCTATATCGAAACATATACTATTTATCCTGTGTATAATTTATTTCCTCGTATATTGTTTCATTGATTTTTTCCCTCTGAATTTGAAAGCACCATTTTACCGG
>CM042143.1:122309558-122332058 GCA_023376005.1 Doryteuthis pealeii | reverse complement strand
ATGAAAAAACACAGGTTTAAATGAGTTAAGTGGTGAGTTTATTGGTCGACGCTGCAGTGTTTCGATCTATTAATTAGATTATCTTCAGGGCATTTGTTGGTATATGGAAGGTAATAAGAATTTTTTATCACAGAATAACGAGAAAAGCGAGTGATCGTCCTTGTTATTCAGTCTGTTTAAAATTTGAAGTTTGAAAAAAGAAGACGGTTTGAAATATGACGTTAAATATTCTCTTTTACGGTGTGATGACTTCACTCTATTTTGAGTAGTTATGTTAACCCTCTACTATTAAAATTCAGTGGCAACTCTCATGGCAACTCTTCTACTAAGTTCTGATAGGGCTATCATCCACAGAGCACTAGCTGATGCAAAATATAGTGATTCCATCTTTAGCTCTTCTCCCCATAAAAAAAGCCCATAATAATATCGCACTGATACATTGAATACTCAAACACTCTCACTACTATCATATTGAATAGCACACATACTACCACAATGATACGCAATACATATGTAGAAGCTGCTCGTTGATAAGATAAATCAAATAAGAATACGGCGTCTCGACTCCAATTCCGTTTGATGAGACTAATTAGTATTTCACAAATGAATTTCGCTTGATAAAACCGTAAGAAAAATATTATTCCACGGTCCTGCAGCTTATGGGGATACTTTATGTCCGCACTGGAGCTCTTAGCTTCGATATGACACCTAATCTAAGAAGCGGAAAATTGGTGAATTCAGATCGTTGTTAAACTCCGCTTATAGATCGACATTGTGTGTCGCATTCAATCTCATGAAGAGGATTATATATTATTATATTATATATATATATTATATATATATATTATATAATAAGATCCAAAAAGCTTCATTCACCTTCGCCGAAGGGGCATTCGGTCTAGTTTCGTTAGTTATACTCTCAAATAACGCCACCGCCCACTAACCTATTATGGTAGAGCGTGTAGTAATCGCTTACAAGCTAATTTCGCTATGGATGGGTCAGCCTGTTACCTGTCGCCGGAGGCCATAAACAGTGTTTCATGTGTATTCACGTGACTGTGAAGTACCCCTTCGGATTCTGTCGGAGGGATATCGTTAGTTATACCGCTGAGGAACTTTAATAATATTCCGAAAACAGTGCTGTACGGTATTCTACACATCGAGCCATACTTACTGATGACACTTGTCAAGTTCATTGTATTCTAATTAAGAAAATAAGTATGTCTATTTCAATCAAACATAGCTCGTTGTAAAGTGCCTTCAAGTAATAAATATTATTATATCATATAATAATATAATATATTATATTAATATTAATATAATAATAATAGATGTGTATGTTGTGATGTGTGTGTGTGTTGTGGAAGAATAGGAGTAAGTGGATATCCGACATACTTGTAAATGTAGTATATTTAATAAGTGATGATAATCGGAAAAAAACACAGGTTATTAAATGAGATTAAAGTGTGAGTTTATTGATCGACGCGCAGCTTTTCGATCCCTATAATTAGATTATCAAGAGGCATTGTAGGATAGGAAGGTTAATAAGAAAATTTTTATCATCAAGTAAATAACGAGAAAATGAGTAATTTGAGATAGTACTCTCAGTTATTCCAGATCCCTGTATTTTTAAAATGCTATGAAGATTTTAGATAAAAAAGAAGACGGGATATTTTGAAAAATATGACGTTCAATAAATTCATCTTATGACCCGGTGTTCAAGTTTACGGACCTGGGTTTAAGGTGGTGATATGCCAAAAAGAAAGCTATTGTCAATTTTTAGAGGGTGGGTTTGCACGCTTGTTTGCGTCACAGGTCAAAATCATCCGAAATTTATCCCTCAAACCAAGCGTAAAAATACAACAACTAGTTCCCACAACGTTTCCAAACAAACTTTAGCATAACTATAAAGACAAAAGAGCACAATAATGTACATGAAAAACATTTTGATACTTGTTATCATTTATTGTTTATTTTCCTATTTCATCGTTGTGGCTGGCTAGGTGTGTTGTGTGAGAAATGTGTGTGTAGGAGCAAGAAACCCGAGAGTAAGGTTGTTTCAAAAGAAAGAAAGTGGTTGCCTGGTGCCCAAGATTAATATGGATAATTTTCTTCTTTTTGAGATCATTTGGCAGTATTGCCCTGTGTGCTGGTCCTAAACTTGCGACGTATATTGTAATAGTTAAAGTTGCCAGTCGATTCATCCATGTCCCATCGTCGATGAATGTGTTAGGTCATAGACGTAAATAGTGATATGCGCGACCGATTAGGCTTACCACCTCAAATTGACAATTTTTATTTTTTTGTGATCTACCACCAGGAGGAAGAGAAAGAAGTAAGTAGTGAGTTTTGTATCAAGCCTGTGTCTGGAGGGAATAAAAAAAACAATTCCTGTTAGACATGTAAGAGGCCTAGTTGGTGTAGTATTCTTAATGGACGTTCATAAAATCGATTTTTGAATTTAATAATGTTGCAACTGAACATGTGCACCTGGATTAAATACTTTTATCTAGATTAGCCCCAATTATTGAGTTAAGCTTAATTAATTATTAATTATTATTACGGATTATATAATTATTATTATTATTATTATTACATCAAATTATATGCTGTTTTAAATTAAATTTTAGATGGTAATCTATAATATTCAATTATTTATTACCCACCTATTAATTATATATATTTATTATTATATTAATATTATTATTCTTATAATTTATTAGTAATCTATATATTAATTGTTATTTATAATTATTATATTATTATTATTAATATATATTTTATAATTTATATCATGTATATATTTATTATATATTATATTAATATATTTATAACTTCAGTATTAAAAATAATTTTAAATTTATTAATTACTATTTTCTAATAATAATTACTATATATATATGGATAGAAAATACGTAGGAGAATATCTATCTATAAAACTATACAAAGAAGTGCGATATGTTATATTGATGCATAGAATAATATATAATAATAAATACTGACTCAGAGAATTAAGGAAGTGAGAAGATAATGTGCGAGTTATATCGTATTATATTATTTATATGTACTCATAAGTCGCAGATCATTATGGGAATCGCCCCTTTAGATCGGCTGAATGAACTTGCATTGTACTAAGTTATTAGGGATCGGAATTCCTTAGTACTAAGTGAATTACACAGGAATCCTGTCTTAGTTGTCATAATTAATTGTGCAAATAATAATTATTGGTTACATAAAGATGTATGTTTGATTACATTTTTATTTGTAGTTTATATATTACCATTGTGCCATTAATATCTAATTGTCAAGTGATGATTTACATTAAGAATTCCACATACACGTAAACCAGTAACAGTACATAATATCTTATTATGGGTGAGCATTTCATTATGGACTTTGTCTTGGAAAAATTAATATGAACTGTCATGAGCGATCGATAAATGAAAAAAGTGAAATTCGGGTGTCATTAGAATATATGGTGTGGAGAGTTTATTGAGGGGAAGATATTGTTAATTAGACATTTTCTATTAATCAAATATATAATATTTATTGTGAAAATGTTGGTAAATATCGTGTTTAACGTGTTCTGATAATTGTTTTTGTTATGTATGACGAGATCAAATTGGAAAATATCTTTTACTAATGAAATAAGTGTGCCTGATCTAAGAAAACAAATATTTTGGTCATTCAGAAAACTATGTAAAGGAAGAATTAATATGTTAAGAGATACAAAAATATGAATATTCGTTAGATGTATTCACGAATATTTTATAATTCGGAGAAACAATCTGGACAGGATAAGCTGTAAAAATTAAAAAACCGAAAAATCCCGTCTCTGTTTGTTGTTTGAAAATGAGAGATTGGTGGTAGATATCTACAACTTTTTCTTTCATTTTATTGTGAATCTACATTATAAGACAATTGTATATTCTTTCCAAATTCGATATAAAATGGTTAGATTTCGAGATGTGTAGTGATAAGGCATTATCATTTTGACCATTTCTTAAATTCTCCTCTACGTATCGAATCCGTGTTTCCCGGATTTCGTGGTCCAATTGACGTCTGATCGATTCAATTTCATCATCATCCTGACCTTAATGATGTTATGTTGCAATAGATCACACACAAAAAACAACTTTATAACTGCAATTTCTTAAATGGTCGATTTATTTAATGATGTTTCAATTAATCAACTAAATAATCCAAACCCCAGAATTTAGATAGACCTTGTGACTGTGTTTTAGTAAAGGTTGCGTTTACTTCATGCAATGTAATCATATTTTTATTGTCCTTCAGGAGCGAGCGAATTTAATAACGGCTTTTTATTCCTAAAATTATTAACAATGTTTTCCAATTAATGGTTGATTAAGCCTGTAGTGATCTGTTGGGAGCCAAAATGAATGTAATCATCTATATGTAATTGGGTTCTCAGTCGGGCGAGAACATTCAGATCATTATCTGAGGCGCCAGAATGGAATGGCAGGAAAAGTGATGGTTGTTTTTTCAGGGTATTTTGATTATTGGATGGCCGTTTTTTTTTCTTACTTTGGATCAAGGTTTGAGTCGCCTTTTAGAATCTGACCAAGAAATTTCTTTGATGAAAGACAATATTGTAGAAAATAAACTATAGGATTTATATGAATCGCAGTTTTAATTATCAAGTCATGTGTAGCTGTAAAATACTAGCCTCAAACCCCTCCTTAACGTCATCCAACGCTTATTACGAGCAAGGCCAAGATTAACTCATATCTTCGCGGCGCCGGGCCGGTATGCCCGGTTCCCAGAAGGAAAATACAATTAAACAATAAATAAAAAAGCAAAAATATAATATAACAAAATTTCAATCGACAAAAAAATTAACAAATATAAAAAAATAAAACCAAAAAAAGAATAAAAAAAAAAAAAAAAAAAAAAAAAAAAAAAAGAAAATATTACAAAATTAAATAAAAAAAAAAAAACAAAAAGCTAAAAACAAACATAAAAAAATTAAAAATAAGAAACACATAAAATAAACTAAAAAAAAACAAAAAAAAAAAAACCACTTATTTAGAAAAATATATTATAAGGCTGTCTGTGATAAAGTCGCACGATCAATAAGAGAAAAAATGGAGTTATCGCTTCAATTTCATATCCGAAAATATTAGGTGGCCCATTTGCTCCGGTCCCTAAGACCTTTTTTAACCACGTATGTGAAAGAGTATGTCCGAGCAAACAAATACTCCCACCACCACCAATCTAAATAGATACATCACATTCTCACCCCCAACAACTCAGCTACAACCATTATTGAAAAAAACCTTAATAATTTAGGAATAAAAACGGTATCAAACTCCTCCAAAACAATAAAAAAAGATGAATGTAACCATCCAAAAAACCACACTCACACACAAGGTCTAATTCTGGTGTATACACCATTCAATTATTTGGATTGCAACAAAACAATACATAGGAGAAACGTCCCAGACACATTGACCAACGAATCAGAAAACACAAGAGAGATATTAGAAATGGTCAAATGAACAATGCACTCACAAAACACATCTCAGAAACTAACCATTCATCAATTTGAAAGAATCCAAGTTGTAATTCTAGAATTCACAATTAAAAATGAAAGAAAAATTGTAGAATCTACACCATCTCCATTTTCAATACAATCAAAACAGAGACCCGGATTTTTCGTTTATCGCCTTACCTGTCCAAGATTGTTCTCAAGAATTATAAAATCCCTACATCAACAATATCTCATCTTATCTTCTACATATTAACTCTCCTTCATTTATTATCATGATGACCACCAACAATTTTTTCTTAGATCCACACACTTATTTAGTAACACGATATTTTCCATTTGATCTCTCAACACACAAAAAATTATCACACGTTCCTATTTAACCAACGATTTTCAACAATAATAATAATATTTTGATAATAGTAATTAATAACAATATTTCCCCTCAAAAATCCTCACACACACATATACTTCCTAATGACACCATTCACTTTCATCACCCTCATACATTCATATTTTCCAAGAAAAAAAACTCCATAAAAATCTCACCCCATATAAGCATATATGCACATGTACATGGTTACCCGTGTATGTGATTTTATTGTAAATGCATACAGACAATAATTATGCACAATTGTAATATAACTACAAATAAAAATAGTAATCAAAAACATACATCTTTATTAACAATAATTATTTTCACATAATTATAAACCCACACTGACATCATTGCATAAATAATCATAGTCAGTCCATAGAATATGAATAATAATAATAATAATAATAATAATAATATAATAATATAATAAATAATAACAATAAATAATAAAAAATAAATAATAATATAATAATAATAATAATATAATAAAAAATATAATAAATACAAAAATAATAATAAAATTATTAATAATAATAATAATAATAATTAATAATAATAATAATAATAATAAAATAATAATAATAATAATATAATAACAATAATAATAAAATTAAATAAAATTATATAAAATAATAATATAATAATAATAATAATAATAATATAATAATCAAAAATAATTAATAATAATTATAATTTAATACATAATAATAATAATTAAAAATTATAATAACAAAATAATAAAAATTACAATAATATAATAATACATAATAATAATTAAATAATAAATATGATAATACAAAAATAATAATAAAAATTATAATATAATATAATAATAATAATAATAATAATAATAATATATAACAATAATAATAAAATTAAATAAAAATTAATATAATAATATAATAATAATAATAATAATAATAATAATAATAATAATAAATAATAAAATAATAATAAAAAATAAAATAATAAATATAATATAATATAATATAATAATAATATAATAATATAACAATGTCTAACTTTGAATATTAAAATTAATCGTCACATAGTCATTAACAATAAAAAAACAATATTAAAACTTTTAAATAAACAACTCTTACTACAATTTTTTTATTCCCCACACACACCCACCTTCTTTCTCTTCTTCTATAAAAAATAAAAAATGTCATTTGACGCGTAAATGCCAGTCTTCCCCCTACCTCTTACATATCAAACGCACACAGCAACTCAAAAAGTTAAAAGAATATTATCTTGCCACCTGAAACATACATCGTTTCATGTCACACACAACACACACACACACACACACACACACAAACTGAGATTTGTTTCGCTGTCGCGTTATCGCGAAAAGATTTGACATACACGCGGCAACCACACACCTAAAAAATGCCACAATCTGCTTTCTTTTTCCCCGAATACAACACTTACACAGTCCCGTAACTTNAGAGAGAGATACGCAAAAAAACAATCTTCCGGTCTTAGCGCTTGTGAAAGTGGGATAGACTCTCTCGCTGTTCAGCTGACTACCCGATATTAGGACATCCACCACTTCACTTTATTGTATTGTTTTTTTGTTTTTTTTGTTTGTTTTTTTTTTTACTTTGCTGCATAGTCCTTGTAAAATCCGTATGGCTGTTTTCGGTGTGATTTTGTTTTCCGTTTGAGTTGATATAGTAAGGTCGACGAGAGGAAACCTCGTATACTTTTGAGTTTGCGGCTTTTTTCGTTTGTCATATTCATTGTAAAGATCACAAAGTCACGTTTCGTTTTGAGTTTTATATCTTTCCTTTTGATTTTTATATCTATTAATCGTAATCCATGTTAGTTTTGTTTTATTCAGTTATTCGTTAGATTTGTTATTAGTCTTTGTTATTTTTGACTATAATTCAAAGCACTTGGTTGTTGAGTTTGGCCTTTTTGGCGGACGCGGAGTCCGTTAGCGTCCGGTCGGCGGAGATGAAAGATGAAGGATTCATTTCCTCAATTTAGGTTTTGGTTGCAGAGCATTCGTGTAGTTTATATTTATTATGGATTTCTCGGCACAACTCTTCATCTCTCTCTCTTTAATAAGTCATAATATATCGTGTCGAGCCTAGGGTTTTTGCTTATTGGAAGGGCGTACCGAGTCTTTCAAAGGAGACATGTCGAATAAGATCTAGATTTATGAACGATAATGTGTGACACTTTGACAAGTCATTAAAAAATCTAGCAGATGGCAAAGAGGTTAACAATGGAGAAGTTCCGTTCGCGAGAGGGAAGGTCTTCTTCTAAGTGTTACGGCTCTCATATCTGTATGTGTGTCTTGGGTGTGTGATGTGTGTGGGTTGTGTGGTCTTGGTGTGTAGTGTGTGTGTCTGGGGGGTGTAAGGGAGGGTTTGAAAGATATTATTTATTTATCTATCTATTTACCTATCTTTGTATGTGTATCTATTTGTGAAGGCAGAAGAGTTGTGTTAGAACAGAGAGAGAGAGAGAGAGAGAGAGGCGAGAGGAGAGAAGAAAGAAAGGAGAGAGAGAGTGTGTGTGTGTTCGTGTATGCTGTTTGGTGTATGTGTATGTGCTGTGTATTGTGTGTGGTGTCGTGTGTTGTATTCTGAGGGGTGAAGGAAATATTAGCTATCTGTTATATCTATGAACTTTTATCTGTCTATGCTGTAGGAAGGAGTCAGAAGATAGATTGATGCACAGACAGACAACAGACAGACAGACGAGAATTGGGGATATCATTCAAATCCCTCTCTCTCTCTTATCTCTTTCTTTTCTCAATCTTTCTCTCTCTCTCTCTATCTCTCTTCTCTCTCTCTCTATGCTCTCTCCTCTCTCATCTCTCTCTCTCTCTCTCTCTCTCTCTGTGAGGATTTATGTTACAGAGAGAGGTAAGGATGAGAAGAGCGAAAAAGGAACAGTGATAAGTGTATCCATGTGGCGGGCGAGAGGGTAAGAGAGAGGAGAAGAGAGCGGGTAAGAGAGAGTAGACGAGAGAGGAGAGAGAGGAGAGAGAGTATACTAGGCAATCTATACTTATTCCTATATAAGAATATTCCCTGCGTGTTTTATGTGCATGAAGGAAGTATTATATCTCTGAATGTCTTTTTGGGGGTAAACAAAGAACATATTCTGTATTTCTCTGTTTCTGGCTTTTTCTCTATATAATACCTTTGACTGAATTTAACTGAATCACTAAATCGTAGCCTGACACCTTTGGCTTTAAAAACGCACACACACACACACACCACACCATATATATATATATATATACTAAATTGAAGCAAAAAAACTCTAAACTTGCTTCATTACAATTTTATTCAACCGTATTACTACGGCTTTCAGGTAATCACAAGAGAACATGACTCTTGTGATAACTGAACATGCCGTAGTAATACGGTTGAAATAAGTTATTTTAATGAAGCAAGTTTAGAGTTTTTTCCTTCATTTACTGAATATCTTACTCTGTCCTTCCACTCACTGGTATTTAGGCACATTGAGCTCTCCTTATGGTCTCTGCATCTAGATTGGTTAAACCACACATGGAATGATCCTTAACTACAGGAAATATATATATATAATATATATATATATTTATATATATATATTATATAGACACAACACAACAACACACATATATTATATATATATATATATATATATTAATTAATTAATAATGGGAAACATTTTGGTTGTCTTAGAGCATGGAATAATATGTTGAAGAGTAAAGATCGGAATCAAATCATAGTGAAGAATATTGTGTTCTTAATCTTATTTTTTCTTTAATATTTATTTGGGGGTCACGTCTGAAATAATATTAAAGGAAAGGTGAATATTGGTTGGTTGGTTTGGTTGGTTGGTTGGTTGGTTGGTTGGATTAGCAACCCTTGTGTTGCCAAAGGATTATTGTTTTATTCATGCTGTTGAGTATATTCAAATATTTTTGAAACTATTTAATCGCTGATATTAACAAGCGTCCATTTACTACCTCTATTCGCCATTGACGACACGGACCTGCCTGTAACAGATAGGAACACCAAACACTAAGGAGTCGCAAGGAAACCAAAAAGGATTTAACGCAAAGTAAGGATGCACTCCTCTTAAACAAAGAATCTCCGCTAGAGAGGCGCTCTTGCTTGAAGCTTAAGGATGGCAAAAAATCGTAACAAAGATCAGAATAAAATCAAATGTGAAATATGTGTGTTCGTATTCTTATTTTTTTTATATTTCAGGGTACAGTGTAGAATAAATCTTTAAGAAAAGGGGATGTTTGATTGGATTTTACGGTATTATCAACGCTTGGTTTATTTTATGCCTAAGATGTTAGCTCTAGTCATTCTTGTTGAGTATTCAAACATTTTTTAAACACATTTTAACCTGTAGGAACCATAACAGCTGCTACCACACCGGATTAGAGTGGACATTGGCGTAATAGCAAGGAAAGGCTACTCCACACTCCACACTCCCTAGAGCTCCCGAATTGGAACATCACCACTAGATACAAGTTAACGTTATACCCAGGACATTAAGACCTTCCATCCATCACCTTCTAACACGTATATGCTAAAAAGTGTGTTTGGGGGTTTGCCACCCGGTTTGGCTTTATTCAGAGCGATACAATCTTTAATTAATATCGTAACCTATCTTATGTTTCGCATTGTATTTATTGATAAAATGTCAGAATTATTAACGCGTATATCGATGTGTGTTTCGAGGGTTTTGGCTCCAGTATATGTGCATTCGTGTGTCTGTACTTTGGCATATGTGTTTGTTTGTTTATTAGTTTGTGTGTGAGTAATCGAGGAAACAATTCCCTACAAGAAAATAGCTGTACGGCCACATGCCGCCTATCACAGAACATCCAAGTGAGACACACAAGATATGCCGGACACTACTGGAGAAACAAGGACAGTCTCATAAGTGACGTTCTCCTATGGAAACTAACACATTGGCATGCCAGTGTGGACCGTCAAGCAAAGACCTACATTGACCCTCTTATCGCGGATAGTGGATGCTTCGCAGAGGACCTCCCGAGAGCGATGAATGATAGGAACGGTTGAATAGAGATTGTCATTGATGTAGCGTGACATGCTGCTGCTGCTGCTGATGATGATGATTGATTGTTTGATTTTAACGGCACTTCAACTTGTCTAAAGTTATTTTTGCCTAGGGGTTAGGAAATAGCGTCCATTGTACGTTCATATTTACATTTCTTTTGTGTAATAATTTCTTAGTAATTTTCACGCATTTGTAAGATATCAAGGATTCCTATCTAATATAAATAATCTGCTTACATAGTTTTAAGTATTCCTCTCTTATGCTAATACACACATGTTTTGAGTAATTAATTCTATTTTAATATTAAGTTTTTACACGCAATTATATGGTTTCAAATAACTAATCATAATAATCCTTAGTAGAGGATAATAGTATAAAGTAACTATTTTTAATACAAATGATTTACAGTTGTATGACTTCAACTACGAATTATTTTAGAGATCTATTTGACTCATAGATGTAAACCTAAGAACTACCATCCGGGTCAGAGTAGACCTGGGAGTATTGCCATGAAGTATTCCACACTCCCCAGATCTCCAGAACTGGAAATCCACTATCAGATGCAGGTTGGTATCAGACTCAGGGAAAGTTAATAAAGATAAGAAAGGAAAGTAAAAAATATGGAAACAATAGAAAGAAGAAGAAGAAGAAGAAGAAGAAGAAGAAGAAGAAGAAGGGGGAGGAGGAGAGGAGGAGGAGGAGGAGGTGTGAATGAAAGGAAAAGACAATGAATAGAAGGAATGGCTGGAGAAATATATCTAACAGGAAGAAAAAAAAAACGAAAAAAGACCACATACAGCTCTATAGAAAAAAGAGAATTAGGGAATAGGGGAGGGCATGTTAAGAAAGATGAGCAAGAAGGAGAAGAAATAAAATAAACAAAGAAGAATAAGAAATATAAGAGCGAAGGTGAAAAGGATAGAAAAAACGAAAGACAAACTAAGAAGTTGCTGAAAGTTAAGAATTTTAAAAAAAGTAAAAAAGTTATCAATGAAGAAGCCAATAATAATAATAATAATAATAATAATAATAATAATAATAATTTTTGGCCGTCCACCGAGTGAAAATGAAAGAGGGCGAAAAGATAGACAAATACTTGGACCTTGCCAGAGAACTGAGGAAACTGTGGAACATGAAGGTGAAGACCATGCCAATTGTAATTGGTGCCCTTTGAACGGTCTCCCAGGCGCTTGGAAAGAAGTTGGGTGAAATGAAAATCAGAGGAAGAATCGAGACCATCCAAACTACAGTACTGTTAAGATCGGCTAGAATATTCAGAAGAGTCTAGAGACCTGGGGGGGGGGGACTTGATATCACTCAGCTTCCAGTGAACCACCAGCTACGACAGGCGTGAAAACATAATAATAATAATAATAATAATAATAATAATAATAATAATAATAATAATAATAATAATAATGTACTTGATGTTGATCAACACATCCTCAAAGATGATAAAACTAGGCGCAAATATAATGCAATGGCAGGGATCGACTAATAAACAGCCTATGACATGGTCACACATACTTGGATTATTGAATGATAAGAAATGCATAAAACATCCGACAAGATCGTAAATTTCATCAAAAGAGCCATGGAAAACGGGAAAGTTCAATTAACAGCAGGAAGCCAATCACTAACAGAAATAAAAAATCCGAAGAGTCATTTTCCAAGGAGACTCAATGTCGCCATTACTATTTGTTATAGCAATGACTCCAATCAATTATATACTTAGAAAATATACAGGGCGCTACAGATTCACCAAGCTACAAGTAAAAAATAAACCACCTTATGTACACGGATGATATGAATATTTTTTCAAAAAATGCATAAGATCTGGAAACCCTTGTAAAACCATAAGAATATAAAAGTAAAATCGTCGGGGTAGCCTAATGTCGGTATCAGCCAGTCAGCGAGGGAGGCTATCCCCTTTTCAATAGTGCTAGACCAAGGAGATTGTTTTGGCGTCTGTGGTGGAGCGCCACACCTACCACCAGCTCCTTACTTTACCGCACATATCCCTGTGCTACTCATACGCTGAATTGGCGAGGGCCGGTATCGAACTAGGAACCTTGTGGTTTCTAGCCGAACGGTCTACCGACTGGGCTACCCAGACCCTATAACGACCAAGATATTTCGATGAAATTCGGCATTGAAAAATGTGCCATACTAAAAAAGGGGAAAGACAAACAATGAACGGAATACAACAACCAAATGAAGACAATATAAGAAAACTTGGAGAGAAGGAAAATTATAAATAGTTAGGAATTTTAAAAGTGGACACAATAGAAAAGGGTTAAAAAAAGAATACTTCAGGAGAACAAGAAAACTCATTGAAACCAAGCTCGGTAGCAGAAATCTCATCAAGCGAATAAATACATGGGCCGTCCCGATTATAAGTTACTTTGAACCATTGGAAAAAATGGACAAAAGTGGAACTCAGACAGATTGACCAAAAGACAAAAAAATTAATGACTATGCACAAGGCATTACAACTCAGAGATGATAGAGACAGGCTATATCAAAGAGGATGGTTGAAGAGGTCTCGCCAACATAGAGAATTGCGTTGATGCCACAAACCAAGGACTCGAAGAACACACAAGAAGAGCAGGGCAAGATTGATTATGGCAGCCAATAACAGCAACTACAACAGGTGGACAAACAGAAAAAAAGGAAACAGAAATGAAAGGAAAAGACAATCATATTGTTAATTCAAACGACAAATTGGGAAGTTTGCGCATGAAAAGATCTCGACATGGTCAAGAGGAGGAAATCTCAAGAGAGAAACAGTCACTCATAACTACGACACAAAACAATGCCATAAGAACAAATCATATCAAAGGAAAATTGATAAGACACTACAGAACAGCAAATGTAGGGTATATGGTGACGGAGATGAGACAATAAATTATGTTTAAAGTGAATGCAGCAAACTAGCTCAACGAGAATATATGGCTAGGCACGAATGGGTTGGAAAGGGGATCCATTGTGAATTGTGCAAGAAACGAAATTTTGACCGTTCAACCAAATGGTATATCCATGAACCAGTGTTACATAATCATTAGACTCATAATACTTATGTACAGTAGTGTAGAAACCAAAATGGCTGTTATAAGTGCAGCCGGCGGCCTTGAAGGATTGAATGACAAGGCTTGACCTCAGTCTTGATCCTCCTTCCGGTGGATACCGTAAGAATCGGTGGAGAAGACCCTCTTCCGGTTTAGATTAGAAAGATTTGTTTAGTTAGATCGGCCAAGACCACGATGGTGGAATGTCGTGTTATGCACGCAGCCGACTCGATCTGCGCAGGTAGTCTGGTGGGGATTTCAGAATAGAATATGATCTAAGTTAAATCGAGGTCTTGTGTTATTATCTAAAAACTACCAATGACACAGGGCATCTGATAAAGAGAAATCCCCAATGGAAGACCAGACACGAAGTTCCCAAGACGCTAGAAGAGACGCTAGAAGAATAGTAGTAAGAAAGTAAAGAAAGAGAGTATACAACACCAGAATCTGTTCTTGAGAATGAAACATAAAATTATCTGGGACTTTGATATACAGACAGATCCCCTTACCCCAGCTAGTTGACCAGACCTAGTATTGATTAACAAGAAAAAGAGTACTTGTCAACTGATAGATTGTGCAGTTCGAGCAGATCACAGGGTGAAGATAAAAGAAAACGAAAAGATAAGCAAATACCTGGACCTTACTAGACAATTGAAAAAAAAATGAGAAATATGAGGATGAAATGGGCGCCAGTTTTAGTTGGTGCACTTGGAACTGTTCCCAAATGTTTAGAAAATAGACCAGAAGCACTAGAAATCAGATGAAGAATTGAGACCATCCAGACAACATCATTGTTGAGATCGGCTATAATACTCAGAAGAGTTCAGGAGACCTGAGGAGACTTGTTGTCACTGATACTCCAGTGAAAGACCGCCAAGTTTTGCTGGTGTGTAAAACTGACATAATAATAATAATAATAATAATAATAATAATAATAATAATAATAATAATGATCAGGGACTGGTGCAATTAAGTAGTATTCCATACTCCCCAGATCACCAGAACTTGAGCCTCACAATTGGATATAGTTTAGAGTCAGATCCAAGAAAATCCTATTTAAAGGGTAGTTTTATAAACCGAAACGCTGTAGCGTCAGCTAAATAAACATCAGCCTTCAATGCAACTTCTTTTTTATTTTTTATTTTTTTCATTTTAATAAATCTTTTTATGGAAGGAAATGATGATGAAAAAAGAGACAATTACTATAGATGAGAAACTGGCAGTCACCAAGCGCCATGGACTGTTTCTACGCTATTCTATGCTAATTTTACACACACACACACACACACACACACACACACACACACACACATCCATATACATGGGGGTGTATGTGTGTGTGTAAAGAAATTATGAAGGAAAACTAAAGAGAAAAGAAAAGAGAACGAAAAAGGCGAAAAGAGAAAAAGAGAAAAGAAAGAGAAAAGAGAAAGAGAATGAAAAAGAGAGCGAAAAAGAGAGAAGGAAATAAATAGTGATGTAAAAAAGCAATAAATCTTGATAACAAAAAAAAAGTCAAAGAAATGTAAAAAAAAAAAACTAATAAAGAAAGGAATGAGTCTTATCTAGAAATGAATTAAGCAAAGTTAAAATCGAAACAATTCATAACGTCGCTGAGTGGCGTCTTTACAAAAATAATGATTTTATGTAATGTTTATCTTTTAAAAAGATATTTATCATTTGGTTTTGTGGGAGATCCTATGTTATGGTTTCTAATCTCTTGCTAATTGTTGTTAAATGATGGTTGGTTGGTTGGTTTTTAAGGCATGTCCACCCTTGTTTCTTCGTGGTTATCATGCTGGGGGACATTGAAGTATTCGAGTTCGAACTCCCTTCGCGCTATTACCTTCTCTTTTGGTTGGTTGGATTTTCCGGCATGTCAATACTTGTAGGGTTATTTTATGCCGAAGATATTTGGTTTTATTTAATCTTGTATTTAATGTTTTTTTCAAACTCAATTTTAAAATCTATTTTTAATACTCATTTTTTATTTATTTAATCCATAGATGGGACACTAACAGGTACTACCACTCTGGGTCAGAGGGAACCTGGGCGTAATGGCGTAAAGGGTGCCTCACATTCCTCAGATTTGGAGCTTCAAAACTAGATGTAGTTTAACATCATACCCAGGATACTAGGACCCTTAGCCACCGCCTTCTAGCACATATATCAGTTCACGTTTGGGCATATCCTTGGGAAACTTTTGAACCCTCTCATACTATGGGTTAAACACTACCACTACTGTTCTTCTACAAGGATGGATTTGGCATTAAATAACCCACGAAGTATTATTTTTATGAAACAAAGAAACCAATGGTTTAAATCGCCCTGTCTTCTGTGGCTGTAGAACACACCGACTGCATCTCTGCAGAGACGTAAGTCACCCCAATCGGACCATTTGTTGGTCGTGAGTGGTGATGCTTGTTGTTTAACGACAGGATCCTGGTAGCCGAGCAGTCCATTATAGCAACAATCCACTTTCGCCCTTACTTAGGCTAGACGGGCAGTCAGATAGGCCGTCTCATCAATCGGCAGGACACGCCAAGCCATAGCACTTATATGAATTGTCCCAACCCTATTGCCCTGATGGCAACCCCAATTCTTTTTATCCTATGTGCAAGAAGGCAGTGGCTGTTAGTATATTGGGTATGATGTTAAACTGCATGTAATGGTGAAGTGTCACTTCTAGAGCTCGGGGGGGGGGTGCAGTACCTCTTCATTGTCATTACTCCCAGGTTCACTCTGACCGGAGAGCTATTACCTTTTACGGTCCCATCTATAGGATAAATAGAAAAAAATGAGTTTAAAAATTGCTTAAAAATATAGTTTAAATTTAAAAATTTGAACACCCATTAAGAATGAATAAAACAAAACGTCTTCGGCAAAAAGATAACCCAAGATATGTCGTCCGGGGAGGACCTCCCTGGGTCGATTGGTCAATCACTTAGTAGTATTAGGTCCACAAACTCGTCAGGAATCAACTTATTTCTTCATCTGCGGAAAATTCGCGGCAAACAGGAATATCCTTCTCCTGATCGGAATAAGCATGTGGGGTTTGGAGAGTGCAGAAAGGGGATAGATTCCCTCGTTAACTTCTTGTTAACGATAAAATGCTATCCAGCCCAACAACTTTTTATGCATATCTAATCATAATAAACACCACGGACAGCAACAGTAAAGTGGCTTATTGGAAGTATCAGTCGGAAAACGAGGGAGGTTATCCCCTTTTCACTAGCGCTAGACAAAAGATATTATTTTGAGGTGGAACGTCCCAGCTATCATCAACCTCCCATTTTACCGTACAAATCCAAGCCGTGCTTCTCATGAACTAAATTAGCATGGGCAGGTATCGAACACCAGAAACTTGTGGTCCCGAGGCGAATGCGCTACCGGCTGAGCTAAACCCGCACCTCGTATTTACATACTAAATTTACAACATAAATCCTTTTTTCTCCTTGATTAGTCTCATGGTCCTGAAGAAGTTTTCTTTATAAACCGAAATGTTCGAACATCGACACTACGACTAATAAATCTCCATCCATTGTAATATCTTGTGTTTGTTATACATTTTCTCCACAAAACTGTCGGATTAATTTCCTTATTTTACTCCCATACTAAATTCAGGAAACTAATAAACTGCCACTGAATGCATCAACCAAGAGAAGAGATAATATGTCTTTGCATCAAGAGAGAAAATGGTTTAATCCAACAAGAATTTCTCTGAATATTTGAGATGAGACTTGATGATAAGTATTATCTGTGTTATTCGGATTATTGTCCTCATCTTCATTTTTATATTTACAACGTTCTGTGAAACGTTGTACAGATAACAATGAAGATTGGGACAATAGCCCAAATAACACAGATAATACTAACCAACAAGAATTGACCTATGAAATAGCAACTAATGCATCTCGTGTAGTATAATGGTTAGAAAGCTGGATTAGCAGTCCATTGATTGTGAGTTCGATTCTCATTGGCCTTGTGCTAAATCTCAGCTAAGCTTAGTAAATAACTATGAAACAACAACTATGGTATTAAAGAAATTCTTAACACTACAACAGATTCGATGCTAAATTTACTCACGAGAAACAAACTTACTTTAATAAAAAGAAAGTCAAGGCACCATATAGATCTTTCATCTTGGAAATTCCTGTGGAAATTCATTCAATTCAAATTAAGGATAAAACTAAAATTCATAGAATGTATGAATAAGATTTTAAGAATTTGATAAAAATTGAAACCCAGAATATTTTTTTCTTTTTCAACTATAAAACAATTACTTGTCAAATTGACCAAGGTTGGCTGAAAAGTTAATTGACTGAACCTATATACTCTCATGGAAATTCGGTTGTCCTTTCATGGTGCAATGGTTAGCAAACTAGCCTCACTGATCCATTACAAGTTTGATTCTCACTGGATGGTGTAACCACTATGGGATTAAAGAAATCGTTAGACACAAAAATAGATTGGATGTTTCAGTTAGTAAACGCACACGAGAAGCAAAAGATAAAAAAGTTTAATTAATAAAGAAATCAATTAATTTGCTAAACAACCCGACCTCATAACGAAAGAAACAGACATTTAGATATCATACTCGTGTTCCTTAATTGTACGACCGTTATCATATTGCAATACTCTATGGTTAAAAATCAACCAGTCCAAATCGTCCAAGATGAAATTGATGAATGTAAATCCTGATTATCTGCAGTTACTTAACCACTGAATTTTTATTTCTTATGAGTGTCGACGCCTTAGCTATATAATGGAGCATTGCATTTTCATGATAAAGAAAAATAGGGAAGAAAAAGGGCATGCTACAAAGACAAAAATGTGATCAGAAAGAAAGAAAGAGAGTAGTGGAAAGATAGAGAGAGGGGGTAGGCACGCGGAAGCGATAACCTTAATCTATTTCAATCAAACATAATTAACAGTTGAAAAGAACGACAGAAATAGAAAAAAACGAATGAGTTAGATCAAGATTATTATGTCAGTATCAGCCAGAGAGAGACAGACAGACAGACAACAGACAGAGAGAGAGAGAGAGAGAAGAGAGAGAGAGAGAGAGAGAGAGAGAGAGAGAGAGAGTATATCCCCTTTTCACTAGCTCTAGACGAGGGAGATTGTTTTGCGTCTGAGGTGCAGCATCACACTTACCATCAGCTCCTCTCTTTACCGCACAGATCCCTGTGCTACTCACACCTTACGATTCCTAGGCAAGTGCCCTACCGACTAAGATTATTATATTTTGTACATATTGAACTATATTACAATAGTTCTTTAGTAAACATATCACATGTTGTACTAATTAATTTACTATACTCTGGTATATCCACAGGTTCTGCTAGTAAAAGAAAACAAAATATAAGCAGCATTAAGAAAGAATAAAAATAAAAAGGACTAGACAAAAAAAAAAAACGCCTAAGAAAAAAAAAGGACATCCCATGGATGATGCACAAGGCCAGTGCGTACTTCTTTCGAACTCTTCAACCAGAGAGATACCCTGGCCTGTTTGGAGACCCCGAAAGGGCAGGTTTCATATATCTTATATGAATAGTACTTCATGACAGCTTGCATGTAGTAGTGTTAGGGTCTTCGTATCATAGAATCGGATGATTTATGAAACTCCCAATTCTAATATCAAATAAATCATTGGTGCTTTTCTTAGCCCAAATAAAGTTCTATAAACGCTGAACAAGCTATTTTTTCAACATCTAACCGTCTGAAGATTGCATAATACGCGTGAAACTATATTTACGCAAAATTAATACCATAATATTTCGGTTGTGATTTTATATCTGCTCTGCTATTTTAGTATTGAGCATCTTTATATGCTAACACTTTTCATATTCATTCTCCATTATATTATACTAGCAAATATATGCACCCTCCGGGTGCAAGTATTTAAGTTTTAAGTTTTGATATAATAAAATATCATATTAAATTAGAAAGGCTAATGAAACTGACTAAGAATGCAGATAAAAAAGATCTGCAAAAAGAGGGGTATAATCGAAAAATAGAACAACTTGAAACTAACTATTCCATCATTTTCCATTACTCCCCTCTTTCCTTGGTAAATTTTCCTAATTTAACTATTTAGTTAAAATAGGAAGTAAAGGATAATATTACAGTTATTTCTTCTTGTAAATAAATTTCTTTTAAGATTTATCCACGAGATTTTTGTTTATATTTCTTAAGATAAAACCAAACAATTAGAAATCAATAATACCAAGCACATATTTATTAAAAATAAAATTTTAAATATCAATATGCAATTAGCCTTCTCGTTCAAATTGTAAACCGCTATTTTTGTTGTATATATAAATACAATTGCATGTTATTAGCACGTAGATATGGTCAACAGTATTAATAATGTAAAACAATTTTTTATAAATAACTGAAGGTTTAAAAGAATGAAATCATGGAGAATTTGACGGAATTGTGACTTGAGTAGTAATATAGTTTCGGTTACAGACAGAAAAACACACAATCTCCATTATAATAAGATTACATAAAGTTCCTGTTGATTTAGTTGAGCACTTTTAGAAAAGTACGCTAAACACCTATTATGGAAGTAGCTACTTTAACTATTCTACCAAAAATATTCTGGCACCAGCTGAACACTATTACAAAATAACACTATTAGATACGCACAAGGAATTAAACATACCGATATTGATAATAAACCATGTATTAAGCGAATGCAGCAAACTAGCACAACAGAAATACAAGACTAAGAACGATTGGGCTGAAAAGGTGACCCGCTGGGAATTGTGCAAACAACTAAACTTAGACCATACAACAAAATGATATTTGCATAAACTAGAATGTATTCTTCAGAAAGAAACATAAAATTCTCAAATTATCCTTGAGATAAAAATGTGTCACCTCATCCCCACAAGAAGACTAAACCTCGTATTGATTACCAAGAAAAAATAATTTGTCAATTAGTTGATTTTGCAGTTCCAGCAGATCACAGGGTGAAGATGAAAGAAAACGAAAAGATAGACAAATAACTAGACCATGATAGAACATAAAAAAAATGGAATATGAGATAGAAAGTGATACCAATTGTTGGTGGTGCACTTGAGACGGCCCCCAAGAATTTAGATAACAGACAAGAGAAATTGGAAATCAGAGAAAGAATTGAGACCATCCAGACAACAGTATTGTTGAGATCGGCTACAATATTCAGAAGAGTCCTAGAGGCCTGAGGAGACTTGTTTTCACTCTGATTTCATGAATATAAATAGTTTATAGTTACATGTTTTCAAGTATTCCTATCTAATTCTAATCATTTTCACTGTTATATAGTTTCAAATATGAGGTGAGGTAAAATGAAAAGTGAACAAAAATAATGACTCAAACAAGTCCAAGTAGGAGAGAAATATTTCGTCCTTCTGACGCGAAGAACATCCTCAGTCTGACTTTATTCAAAGCAAAATACGTACATTTGTGTTTATAGATGAGTAAGTGAGTTAGTGGTGGAATTGAGGGGTAGGGAGGTTAGGGGGTGTTGATTGAAATGAGAATAACATCATATAAAGTGGAGGGTGAGTTCAGAGGATGGTGGTTTGTATTGGAAGATGAGAAGAGGAGGTTGCTATGTGCTTGGTGGGAAAGGGGGGTGGTTGGGAGAGATATCTATATCGAATACTATCATTTTTTAAAGATATTATTTGAACCATAAATGGGATTCTAACAGATTTGTTTTTGAAAAGATCAGTTTAAAAAAAAGTTATATTGGTCAGGATATTTATTTCAAATATTCTAAACATTTAATTCATTTACCCTTTGGATATCTTATTATAAAGGAGATTATGTAACAATATGTCTGTAACCGAAACTACATCACTACTCACGTCATGATTTCTTTAGTGTTAGGTTCAGACCTAACGAAAATAGAGTTGCTCCCCTTGATCAGTAGGGGGCTGTTGGGAATTCGGAAGTGAAGTTTCCGCCATGACTCTTTTAGATTGGGGTTCGTACTGAGTGGACACAGCTTAGAACACGGTTGAGCTAGTTAAGTCACTTTTAGGGTAGAAGCATTTCTCTACCCTATGTTAAATAAAACCTTGTTAATTTTCCGACAACCTGGTCTTGCATTATCATTCAGTGTTCTGTATTTTATCTGTATGTAGCACCCATATGATAAAAAGGGGTTGGGGCTTGCCATAAGGGCAGTATGGTTGGGAAAATCATATAGATGCTAGGGCTTGACATGACCAGCCGATTGATCGAAGGGGGCTTCTCCAACCACCCGTCTAGCCCAAGATACTGGATTCTCTCTAAAAGCAATTCATCATGATGTTAAAATTGTTTTTTGTTTTTTACTTTTAGGTTTTTTTCCTTACCAATTTGATGGGCGTGCCACTAATGTCTTGACACCATCTTTCTTATTGTAATGAAGATTATGTAAGTGCCTGTCTGTAACCGAAACTACGTCACCATTGACGTCACGATTTCCTTCATTATTTAAGTTATATTCTCAATGA
>CM042143.1:122299558-122302058 GCA_023376005.1 Doryteuthis pealeii | reverse complement strand
AATTATGTTTATATATACAACAAAATAGCGGTTTACAGTGTGAACGGGAGGCTAATTTGCATATTAATATTAAAAATGTGATTTTAATAAATATGTGCTTAGTATTATTGATTTCTAATTGTTTGGTTTTATTTTAATGAATATAAGCAAAAATCTCTTCAATGAATCTTAAATGAAATCCATTAACAAGAAAAAATAATTGTCATTTTATTCTTTACTTCCTCTTTTAACTAGATACTTAAATTAGAAAAAATAATAATGAAAGACGAGAGTGATGGAAGAGTAAGTTTCAGTTGTTCTATATTTCGATTATACCCCCCTTTGTTTCAAATATTTTTATCTGCATTCTTATTTAGTTTCATTTGCCTTTCTAATTTAATATGATATTTTATTACATTAAAACTTAAATACTTGCACCCGGAGGGTGCATATATTTGCTAGTTAACATAATTAATTATCCCACTAAATATTTTGTCTTCAAAACTTTGCCTTCATTTGAGGAAATAGATTTATTTTAAAATGTTATCCTTGTTACAGCTTAATCAATGAGGTAAAAAGTAGCACATCGGTGGTTTGCCCGTTCATTTGCCTGTTATTCGACATTGACGAATGGACCTGCAACCAAAGGATCATACCCAACACTAAGGGACACTAAGGAACACCCAAAGGATCATACCCAACACTAAGAGACACCAAGGAACAACCAAAGATTTCTTCACTAAAGATCGCGCGCTGCTTAACACAAGGAATCTCTACTGTAAAGTGCTCTCACTTGAAGCCTAAAAATGGCCACAAAAATCGTAACAACCTTGTTTCGGCAACCAGTCTAGGAGAAGGAAAAGTAGAACCTGTAAAAATCTGCTTAAAAACTGACCTTGTGTTACAAACTGCTCGTGCTAGATATATAGGGTGAAGCATAAATAACGCCCTTTGTTTAAGTGGAACAAAATTAAAGCCTTTTTGATTATCCTTTATTTTTCGAACATGAATTATTCCACAGGTTAATGGATTAATATAATATATTAAAAAAATTGATATAATGCTTATTCGGTATAATAATGTTCAATACAATGAAATCAAACCAAATTTAAGAAACAAAAAACGTTACAAAAGATATAAAGTTTTAGAATTTAGTAATTTATTTAAGATGTTCAAAATGTTCCCCTTCATGTTTCATACAATTCTGAACTCTACCAGCAACACTTTTACAAACTTTTTGACACATTTCAATGGTAATTTCATGAAATTTATCTGAAATTGCATTCTTTAATTCTGGAATTGTTTTTGGCTAAAGATTGTAAACCTGATCTTTCAATACACCCCACAAAAAAAAGTCCGGTGGTGTTAGGTCTGGTGAACGTGATGGCCATTCAATTGGTCCTCTTCGTCCTATCCATCTACCTTTAACATTTTAATTTAACCATTCCCTAACTCTTATCATTATATGATATGAAATTAAAAAGGGCGTTACTTATGCCGTATATGGCTTATTTTAATTCTGAATTTTCATTTTTCTTAAAAGGTAAAAAAAAATCAGTTTTATTCACTTATATTTGAGTCGAGAAGAAATAGATCCATGCCTTTCCTACGAATATTTGTGTGAATTGAAATTGCAAACAGCCTCGTCCAGGATTTGAACGCCGCTTCTATTTCCTTCGTTACGCTAGCTCATCAGATAAGAGACATATAAGTAGAATAAGGAAGGAGAAACGATCTATACATTATACCTATACCTTGTATTTCCGTAAAATTTTCTTCGTGCATAAAATATGAAAATAAATGGATCCCAGCCTACAAGAATTTGAATTACGTCAATCATCTTGTTTAACCAATCAGAACAGAGGATATAATCTTATCCAATCAAAAACAGTTCATCTAATTATCTAATTGTGTCTGTACGTAAGCTATAAATCGGATTCAGATTGTTCTTGCAGTCGCCATTTTAATTATCTCGAAATTTAAACCAATTTGCTCACATCGCAGTTTTCCCATGACTTTAACCACTACATCACACGCTTATCTATTAATAATGGAGATTCGCTTCCGGTTTTTGTCTCTAACAAAAATTACATCACTGCTTACTTCACATTACTCCAAATCGTCATAGCATAGAATAAATACACTCAAAATTTGAACATCCAACATTAGACAGTCCTCATTGTTTTGTTTTTTTTTTCTATTAATAATGGAGATTCGCTTCCGGTTTTCGTCTGTAATAAAAATTATGTCACTGCTTACGTCACATTACCGCAAATCATCATAACATAGAATAAATACACTCAAAATTTGAACAAGCAATATTAGACAGTCCTCATTGTTTTTTAAAACAAGTTTTAATAAATACATGACTGGTATTATATATCTCTATATAGTTTGTTTTATTTTAATACATATTTAAAGTTTACATTTCAAATTGTTTATTTTTTAATCCTTTAATGAATTTGATGATTTTACTTACTTAGGTACAAACTCGCTTGACATTGAATTTTAACTCCAACTC
>CM042143.1:122292584-122299458 GCA_023376005.1 Doryteuthis pealeii | reverse complement strand
GAGTGGATAGTTGAAAAGGGGAAGTATTGTACTGTTTTTATTGCTCATACCGCACGCGTGCCTGTTGTGTGCCCGTGTTGTTTATAAACAAACGTTTTTAGTTTAATAAACTACATGACTTGGTTATTATATATCTATATTCTTATAGGTCTTGGTTTTATTTTAATACAATATTTAAAGTTACATTCAATTGTTATTTGTTTATGTCTGTTTTTAATTTTTTTTATAATCCTTCGTGTTTTTAATCTGTGTGGGAAATTTGGGATTTATTGATTGTTACTTTAACCGATTTAGGGTACAAACTCGCTGGACATGTGAGAGATAGCGTTTATTAACTTCCCACCTCCTTCAAACGCGACATAAGAGAGATGAGGAGAGCGGGTGGATGTAACAGAATGGAGATCATGCAATGCAAAGAGAGCAAAGAACTGAGACGAGAGAGAATTCTAGTGGAAAATGAGAATTTTAACATCCGGCGGATAATGTTGGTGTGGAGATGAAAACGTAATGAAAAAACTTATCGTCTGAGTGGAAGTTCAGAGTAGAGGTAATGATAAATGAAATATGAAACAATAGACAAGATAGGTATGTTATATAATATATATATATATATATATATATATACGAGGAGAGAGAGAAAGGGGGAGAGCATGGTGATGATTGAGAGATGATGAGATGAGAATCAGTGAGAAAAGAGAGAGATTGTGAGATATCAATGCATGGATAGTACGCACGAGAAACAGAATTAGAAATAGGTAGGATAGGCTAGAATAGATAAAATTTTAGGCTTATCGGGTGAGTGAACGAATAAGATAAAAGAAGTAAAATAGACGAAGAGGGAGTAGAGAATATCAAAGTTGTGAGAAATAAGAGACTAAGGAGATAGAAACGGAGTTGATTATTAGACACAAAAAAACAGAATAGACAGATTAAGTGTATGTTAATTTACTATGAGAGATATGAATCATTGACACGAACATGAAAAGAGGACGACGAGAGAGATTAGCAGGAGAGTTGGAATGAAAGGAGAAAGAGTAAGTGCAGATTGTGATAGGAGCAAATAGATCGGATATGGTTAGATATAGAGAAAGATAGATACGATAGAGAGAGAGAATAGAGAGAGAAGTGATGATCGAGAGGAATAGAAAGAACTAGAAGAAGAGAGAGAGGTGTGTGATAGGGGGATGTACAAACAGATTCGGGTGATAGGTATAGTATATATAGCAATTGTATGATATATTATAGAATGAGAGTGAGAGAGAGTATTTTCGGGACGAGACGGAAGTTAGACAAGGTCTGAGAATGAATAAGATGAAAGAAACCACATGAACCCGAATTCGAGTTAAATTTTAAGTATAAACTTTCTTTCGTTACAGTGTTCTAATTATAGAATATTTAAATGGATTGTCTTCGGAAGACAAAGACTGAAAATGAACCGGCATAAGCGTTATAACTAAAAAGAGGAAATATAAAGACAAAAAAAATTGAAAAGAAGAGAAATACATTCAAAAAACTTGTAAATATGCACGAATGAATTTCAAATAATGATGAAACCCATTTAAGTTACATCTCATTCAGTAATCCCTTAATTAATACAATTACATAGACGAGTGCTCACATGAACATTACAATTTACAATGATGTATATTTTTGTTCTTTCTTACTCACACTTTTCTTTATTACCCCCCTCTCTTTCATTTCTCTTTATTTCGCCCTTGAAAAAATAAATACTAGAGTACATATGCATATGGATTGAATCAAATATTATCTGAAAGATTTCAATTGCGATATTAAAAGAAATATAAAGAAGAAAAAGGAAAAGAAAATAATAATTATTATGAATGAGATTTGAAGATGAGGGAAGAAGAACGGGATCAATGATTGTTTACAAAGAACCACATAAATTATTTAGAAATTAAATATATAGAGAAAGTTGGAAAATTTGGGAAGAAGATAAATTAAAAAAAATTATATAATCAAAGAAAGAATAAATATGATTCATAGAGATTAAGAAAGTGAAGGGAAAAGGTCAAGTATAAAGTATAAAAAAAGAAGTCATTGGATGCGAGGTTAAATGTCTTGTTCAGGGCGGTGATGAATTAGGATATAAAATTGTTGTGTGGTGTAGGTAGGTGAATGGGTTTATTAGTAGGATATTAAGGGTTTCTTTAGGTGGGGTTTTTGGCGGTTGGTTGAGAAGGGGTGATGGGTGAGATGCTCTCTCGTGTGCTTTGTCCTCTTAATGGTTAGAGTTCGTAGGAAGGAGGTTGTGGTACATCCGACTTGGCTTTCAGTACCTTCAAGAGTTTAATATTCGCTCGACGAGGGTGAGTCTGGGGTGCATTTCAGACATGAATCCGTTCGGATAAAAATAATCAACAAACAAATCACTCAAAATATATGGAATTTAAGAAAAAAAATAATGAGCAAAGATAAGTTAAAGTAAAAAAATTTTAATTTATGCCACATTATTTTTCGTTGTCTTTCGAAAATCTCAGGAAAAATCAAAATTTAGGGTGTGAAATATCGAATTCAGGTTAAGTTTGTGAAATCCATTATATTATCATCAACACTGTACGACAAATATATGGTGTTTAAAGTATGAATTAGGTATGGTAGGACAGGACGTATTTAACCTGGATAAGTACCCAGTCTAGAGAAGGAAACTTCTGAATTAAACCTAGTTAAGATTCCGCTTAAGTATAATTGACCTAGTTAACTGTCGCATGCCTGATCGTCGGAGGGGGTTAGATAATATTATAAATAATATATATATATACTATATATAATGAAAGAATTAAAGAGACAAATGAATTAAAAAATATGGATAGATTCAATATTCTAGAGAAAAAAGAGAAGAATAAGAAGGCTTATTTTTAAAAGAATAAAAAAGGAAGGAAAAAAATATATGATATAAGAAAGTTAAATTTTGCGAATATAAAAAATAATGATTATGAAAATATTAAAGAAAAGAAAGGAATACACATGGTGGAATAAAAATATCAATGTCATATCAAAGAAATAAAAAAAAAAGAAAGAAAGAAAAGGGAAGTTGGAGAGAAGTGGTTGTCCTGAAAGATGATATGCGTACACGAGACGGAGACAGAGAAGACGCATCGAGAGAAGAACGAGAACGACAGAGAGACAAAGAGAGACAAAAGCAACAAAGACACGAAGAACAAGGGGAACAGACAACTAAAAGGTACAAAAAAAAGAAAGACAACAAAACATTACAAGAAGGAAAAATAATGAAAGAAGAGAAAAGGAAAGAAAAAGAAAGAAATTTATTTAAGAAAGGAATGAAAAGGAATGAATTATAAAGATTAACTATGTGGAGAAATAGGTGTAGATGACTGGTTTATTTTAGAAGGTTAGAAGAGTAAGATAGGGAAGGGATAATTTAAGAATATAGATAGTGAATAGAGTAAGAGAAAGAGGTGAGTTAGGAGGGGGAAGAATGGGAATGAATAATAAAGAAAACACGAGGGGAAAAAAGAAAAAAAATTAATGAAGAAGAAAACAAGGAGAGTAAGAAAATTTGACATGAGAGAGAGAGACGAGAATGAATGAGAATAGAGGAGACGAGAGCAGATGAAAGAGAATACTGTCTTAAAAGTTTAATTGTCATATTCTAGAAGAAGAAGAAGTTAAAGAAAGAAAGAAAGAAACAGTGAGAAATGAAGCAAAAATATAAAAAAAAAGGAAATAAAGAAAAATATATGTAAAGGTAAAAGTGAAAGAAAAATAAATTTATAGGTTATGGCTGACGTACACCTCATTAAGTTCAATATTCTAGAAATAAAAGATATAGAATGGAAATAATGTGAATTAAAAATTAAAATCATATATTTTTCTTTGGGAACAAATATAATGGAGAGATTATTTAAAATTTGGATTGGCGAGCTAGTACAATATACTAAGTTGTTCTTTCACTAACCTACTTATATCTGCTCTCTCATCTCGTCATCTCTCTCGCTCAGCTCTCTCATCGTATTATATATATATATAGTATATATATATATAATTATATATATCATAGATAGGATATGATAGAGTATCAGAACGGAGAATTTGTGTTATAGGGGAGGCGTGGTTCACACAAACACACAACACACACAGCAGTAAGTGATAATGTGAGAGAGATTAGATAGGTTGGATAGAAGGAGAGAAGAGAGGAGGAGAAGGGAAGAGAGGAGGGAGCGGAACGGGACTGACGGTTGAGATAGAGAGAGGGAGAATGATTATGGGGCGGAGGAAGGATGAACGATGTGTGTATGTGTAAATAATGCTGTGTGGAAAGTGTGTACTTGTGCGAGCTCATTCCGCGCTGACTTCATTCCGTTTTTGAAAAAATTTATTCCGTACACATACAAATTTCTATGAAAAATTTATCTGTATTTCCAACTAATGTATTAAAAATATGCATATTAATCAATTTATGCACAGATGCACACTAAATAAATATGCATAGGGAAAACAGACAAAAAAACTCCAAATGATTTAACAGAAAATAATCCATTAATCCATTTTAAGCTTGCGTTGAAAAAATATGTCGAATACAATGAAAGTTTCAGATTTTTAAAACTTTTTGATATATATTTAATACTCTAGACTAGCGTTTCTTAACCTTTTTACACCCGTGTAACCCTTAAAATTACATTTCTCAAGGAACCTTTGCACAAAAATAAAATGATATACAATACCTTTCTTATTTTATTTCCATCATAGTTCACGTGGTAAATATCATAGTATATATTTTTGAATAACTTAATATTAAATTATACTCCTTTGTCCAATTTTTCGCTAATGCATGATACAATTCAAACTGTTCGTTTATCATACTTCATCAGGAAGTTTTCATTCACACAACATCCGGGCGATGTAAAATAGATTTTTGTAACATATTGCGTGAGGGTGGAGTTAAAAGTTCAATGTCAGCGAGTTTGTACCTAAGTAAGTAAAATCATCAAATTCATTAAAGATTTAAAAAATAAACAATTTGAAATGTAATTTAAATATGTATTAAAATAAAACAAACTATATATAGATATATAATACCAGTCATGTATTTATTAAAACTTGTTTTAAAAAACAATGAGGACTGTCTAATATTGCTTGTTCAAATTTTGAGTGTATTTATTCTATTGTTATGATGATTTGCGGTAATGTACGTAAGCAATGACATATTTTTATACAGACGAAAACCGGAAGCGAATCTCCATTATTAATAGAAAGAAAAAAAAATGAGGACTGTCTAATGTTGGATGTTCAAATTTTGAGTGTATTTTTCTATGCTATGACGATTGGAGTAATGTGAAGTAAGCAGTGATGTAATTTTTGTTACAGACAAAAACCGGAAGCGAATCTCAATTATTAATAGATTAAAAAAAACAATGAGGATTCTCTAATGTTGGATGTTCAAATTTTTAGTGTATTTATTCTATGTTATGACGATTTTCGGTAATGTGACGTAAGCAGTGACGTAATCTTTGTTACAGACAAAAACCGGAAGCGAATCTCCATTATAATAGATAAGCGTGTGGTGTAGTGGTTAAAGTCATGGGAAAACTGCGATGTGAGCAAATTGGTTTAAATTTCGAGAGAATTAAAATGGCGACTGCAAGAACAATCTGAATCCGATTTATAGCTTACGTACAGACACAATTAGATGATTAGATGAACTGTTTTTGATTGGATAAGATTATATCCCCTGTTCTGATTGGTTAAACAAGATGATTGACGTAATTCAAATTCTTGTAGGCTGGGATCCATTTATTTTCATATTTTATGCACGAAGAAAATTTTATGGAAATACAAGGTATAGGTATAATGTATAGATCATTTCTCCTTCCTTATTCTACTTATATGTCTCTTATCTGATGAGCTTAGCGTAATGAAGGATATAGAAGCGGCGTTCAAATCTTGGACGAGGTTGTTTGCTATTTCAATTTATACAAATGTTTGTCGGAAATGCATGGATCTATTTCTTCTCGACCCAAATATAAGTGAATAAAAACTGATTTTTTTTTTACCTTTTAAGAAAAATGAAAATTCAGAATTAAAATAAGCCATATACGGCATAAGTAACGCCCTTTTTAATTTCATATCATATAATGATAAGAATTAGGGAATGGTTAAATTAAAATGTTCAAGGTAGATGGATAGGACGAAGAGGACCAATTGAATGGCCATCACGTTCACCAGACCTAACACCACCGGACTTTTTTTTGTGGGGTGTATTGAAAGATCAGGTTTACAATCTTTAGCCAAAAACAATTCCATAGAATTAAAGAATGCAATTTCAGATTAAATTTCATGAAATTACCATTGAAATGTGTCAAAAAGTTTGTAAAAGTGTTGCTGGTAGAGTTCAGAATTGTATGAAACATGAAGGGGAACATTTTGAACATCTTAAATAAATTACTAAATTCTAAAACTTTATATCTTTTGTAACGTTTTTTGTTTCTTAAATTTGGTTTGATTTCATTTGTATTGAACACTATTAAACCGAATAAGCATTATATCAATTTTTTTAATATATTATATTAATCCATTAACCTGTGGCAATACATTCATGTTCGAAAAATAAAGGATAATCAAAAAGGTTTTAATTTTGTTCCACTTAAACAAAGGGCGTTATTTATGCTTCACCCTATATATCTAGCCCGAGCAGTTTGTAACACAAGGTCAGTTTTTAAGCAGATTTTTACAGGTTCTACTTTTCCTTCTCCTAGACTGGTTGCCAAAACAAGGTTGTTACGATTTTTGTGGCCATTTTTAGGCTTCAAGTGAGAGCACTTTACAGTAGAGATTCCTTGTGTTAAGCAGCGCGCGATCTTTAGTGAAGAAACCTTTGGTTGTTCCTTGGTGTCTC
>CM042143.1:122275084-122287584 GCA_023376005.1 Doryteuthis pealeii | reverse complement strand
AGACCATCTTCAGCACTTGGATCGTGGGTATTGGTTAACTAACACATATTTAGTTAACCAACCCCCACAATCTGACACCTGTGGTACCACCATCCACCATTCTGACACTCTCCATCTAGAGAGAAGAAAAATCCATTAACCACCCCCTACTGACGACCTTCTGTTTCAGCATTTTGAGAATCTCTATCATTGGAGCAAGAACTATATCCAAGTCCTGATGATGGTCTTATAAGAGACCGAAACGTTGCATCGTCGACAATAAACATCCAGTTTCCACAACATCCCGTGTTTGTAAAAGTAAAGAAATAACAAAAGACTTAGAGATTTTGCATTATAGTCTATTTCAGGGAGCTTAGACAAAGTGTCTAACTCTCCCGACTCATCACATAATAATATATATATATATATATATATATATATATATATATATATATATATATATATCAGATACATATAATATATATAATATATATATATATATATATATATTATATATATATACATCAGATACTATATATTACATATATATATATATATATATATTATATGGGAGAATATAAGGAGATTATCTGACAGTATATGGAGAAAGGTAGACAAACACGGGATTTTGTAGAAAATGTTTATTGTAGGTAGTGATGTCGACGCTGCAAAGTTTCGGTCTGTTCGATCTTCTTCAGGACTTTAGGAATAGAGTTCTTGCTTCAGTGGTAGACATTTTCTTTCTAATGAATTGAGGAGGTCATGAATAGGGGGCGGTGATGGTGTCAGAAAAGGGTGGAGGTGGATTTTCCTTTTCTCTAATAAGGAGTGTCTGCTTCTAAAGTCCCGAAGAAGGTCTAACAGACCGAAACGTTGCATCGTCGACATCACTACCTACAATAAACATCCATTTTTCTACAACATCCCGTATTTGTCTACCTTTCTCCACACACACACACACACACACACACACATATATATATATATATATATATATATATGGTCCGTTTGTTGGTTTTGAAGGCTATCACAATGCAAGTGTAAAGACAAAAGAAGGTAACTATGGTGTTGTTTGTTAACCTGTGATTTATTATTAATATTTCGAGATAAAAATCTCTTCCACAGAAGATCTCCAGAAGTGAATTTGTTGCTAGTGACTGTACATTTGACTCTGTCTCATGCCTTCCAAACTCTCTGATTGTGTGAGCATGTGGGGGGTGTTTATGTGTGTGATTGTGTGTGTGTGTCTGTCTGGTTTTGATTACTCTTTCAGATCTGGCTCGCCTTCTAAGCATTATGTTTTTTGTTTACTAACAGGACCATCTGATCACTAATACAGAATTCGGCCTAACCTTTTTGTTGTTGTTGTTGGTCTGTTAATTTATTTTATTACAAAACCCTTTTATATATATGTAATATATATATATATATATTATATATATATATATATATATATATATATTCTTTTTTTCTCCCTACCTTATTAGGAATAAATAGCAATATGCATATGCACACACACACACACACACACATACATATATATATATATATATATATATATATATATATATATATATATATATATATATATATTATATATCGTGTATCTATTCCTGAGTGGGTAAATGTACCATTCAATGATCAACATAAATTAAATCCAATAGAGAACGGTTTTCTAGAAGCCAATATTTCTCTTCCTCATTTTTAAAATTTTCTTTTGGCAAATGAATATTGAAATATTGAAATACGTTCAGATTGTTTGCATGACTGAGTCAAGGCATTTATTTTTCCACCCAAATCCTTAACATAAATTTTACAAGCAATTTAACAATTGCACTTATTCTGAGACAATATATAACTACACGTATTCAGTTAGTCACATCCCTAAACAGAGAGTTAAATGTTTATGTACAGGACCTGCATACCAAAAGTTTGAGTGACCCCTTAAAAAAATTGTGATATAGTAAAAAGTATCTGGTATCCCTAAAGGAGACAGCTTCATTCCTGAAATGAGGTAACCAAACGAGTATATGTTACTATAAGTATTTTTGCAATTTAACCATTGTAGTTCTTTTTGACAATAACAAAGTAAATAAAACTATTATAATTATTATTTTGATAGCTCCATTGTAAAGTATTAGATTTGCATGTGCCACAGTTGAATGAACTGTCTATCGTCATTAAATTATAAAATGACTTGATTAGTTAAGTGAGAAGTTAAAGTTAATAGAAACAATGACATCGTGATATACATTAAAAAATGAAACAGTTTATAGGTATATAAATTAATTATTTATATAATATCTACATCTAGATATTAATTTTAATTTATCATATCGGTATATAAATGAATAATTTATATCATATCTACATCTAGATAATAAATATTAAGCTTAAGTAATAGGTACCAGGTATTTTTACAATATCATAATTTTTGATTAAGGGACCCTCCCCCTTTTTCATCATACATATCCGTTACCTGACCCTTGATCCCTGTTCTAAGGGCGGGGCTTAGAATACACCGACTGTATCCCCTGTAGACATAAAAGATCCCACACACACAAAATAAAAAAAAAAACCTGTGTTCGATATAACATTAATCTGCCCTAAGTGATAAGTCTCCAGATCTGGATCTCTGTGAGTGTGTAGTCATCACTTCGTTGGTATTCCCATTCTATGTAAATCTTTATTCCATAGATATATATAACACATATTTCAATATTATAAATGCATTGATAATATGGGCAGTTTTGCGGCAAATTTAACTCCACAAGACTTTAATAAAGACATTGTTAATGAATAAGATGCTAATTAAAATTAGTTAATGACTATTTCATAATCATTGAGAATATAACTTAAATAGCTTATGTTTCTACATACAGATAAAATACGGAACACTGAATGATAATGCAAGACCAGGTTGTTGGAAAATTAACAAGGTTTTATTTAACACAGGGTAGAGAATGCTTCTACCATAAAATGACTTAACTAGCTCACACGTATTGTGAGCTGCGTCTACTCCGTGCGAACCCCAATCCAAAAGTGTCATGGCGGATACTCACTTCCGGGTTCCCATCAGCCCCCTACTGATCAAGGGGAGCAACTCTATTTTCGTTAGGTCTGAACCTAACACTAAAGAAATCGTGACGTGAGTAATGATGTAGTTTCGGTTACAGACAGATTGTTACATAATCTCCTTTATAATAAGATATCCAAAGGGTAAATGAATAAAATGTTTAAAATATTTGAAATAAATATCCAGACCAATATTACTTTTTTTTAAAAACTGACCTTTTCAAAAACAAATCTGTTAGAATCCCATTTATGGGTCAAATAATATCTTTAAAAAATGATAGTATTCTATATAGATATTTCTGCCCCCCCTTCCCAACAAGCACCTAGCAACCTCCTCTTCTCATCTTCCCACACAAATCACCATCCTCTGAATTCCCCCTCCACTTTATATGATGTTATTCTCATTTCAATCAAATCCTCCCTAACCTCCCTACCCCTCAATTCCACCACTAACTCACTTTCTCTTCTATAAACACAAATGTACGTATTTTGCTTTGAATAAAGTCAGACTGAGGATGTTCTTCGCGTCTCAAGGACGAAATATTTCTCTCCTACTTGGACTTGTTTGAGTCATTATTTTTGTTCACTTTTCATTTTACCTCACCTCATATTTGAAACTATATAACAGTGAAAATTATTAGAACTAGATAGGAATACTTGAAAACATGTAACTATAAACTATTCATATTCATGAAATCTGAGTGAAAACAAGTCTCCTCAGGCCTCTAGGATTCTTATGAATATTGTAGCCGATCTCAACAATACTGTTGTCTGGATGGTCTCAATTCTTCCTCTGATTTCCAATTTCTCTTGTCTGTTATCTAAATTCTTGGGGGCCGTCTCAAGTGCACCACCAACAATTCGTATCACTTTCTATCTCATATTCCACAGTTTTTTAAAGATTTTCTAGCATGGTCTAGGTATTTGTCTATCTTTTCGTTTTCTTTCATCTTCACCCTGTGATCTGCTGGAACCACAAAATCAATTAATTGACAATTCTTTTTTTCTTGGTAATCAACACGAGGTTTAGTCTTCTTGTAGGGATGAGGTGACCCGTTTTTATCTCAAGGATAATTTGAGAATTTTATGTTTCTTTCTGAAGAACACATTCTGGTTTATGCAAATATCATTGTCTTGTATGTTCTAAGTTTAGTTGTTTGCACAAATCCCAGTGGATCACCTTTCCAGCCCGGTCGTGCCTAGTCTTGTATTTTTCTTGAGCTAGTTTGCTACATTCGCTTAATACATGGTTTATTATCAATATCAGTATATTTAATTCCTTGTGCGTATCTAATAGTGTTATTCTGTAATAGTGTTCAGCTGGTGCCAGAATATTTTTGGTAGAATAGTTGAAATTAGCTACTCTGATAATAGGTGTTTAGCGTACTTTTCTAAAAGTGCTCAACTAAATTAACAGGAACTTTATGTAATATAATATAATGGAGAATGAATATGAAAAGTGTTAGCATATAAATATGCTCAATACTAAAATAACAGAGCAGATATAGAATTACAACCGAAATATTATGGTATTAATTTTCCGTAAATATAGTTTCACGCGTATTATGCAATCTTCAGACGGTTAGATATTGAAAAAAATAGCTTGTTCAGCGTTTATAGAACTTTATTTGGGCTAAGAAAAGCACCAATGATTTATTTGATATTAGAATGGGGAGTTTCATAAATCATCCGAATCTATGATACGAAGACCCTAACACTACTACATGCAAGCTGTCATAAAGTACCATTCATATAAGATATATGAAACCTGCCCTTTCGGGGTCTCCAAACAGGCCAGAGCATCTCTCTGGTTGAAGAGTTTGAAAGAAGTACGCACTGGCCTTGTGCATCATCCATGGGGTGTCCTTTTTTTTCCTAGGCATTTTTTTTTGTCTAGTCCTTTTTATTTTGATTCTTTCTTAATGCTGCTTATATCGTTTTATCTTTTACTAGCAGAACCTGTGGATATACCAGAGTATAGTAAATTAATTAGTACAACATGTGATATGTTTACTAAAGAACTATTGTAATATAGTTCAATATGTACAAAATATAATAATCTTAGTCGGTAGGGCACTTGCCTAGGAATCGTAAGGTGTGAGTAGCACAGGGATCAGTGCGGTAAAGAGAGGAGCTGATGGTAAGTGTGGTGCTGCACCTCAGACGCAAAAACAATCACCCTCGTCTAGAGCCAGTGAAAAGGGGATATACTCTCTCTCTCTCTCTGTCTCTGTCTCTGTCTGTCTGTCTGTATGTCTGTCTCTCTCTCTCTCTCTGGCTGATACCGACATAATAATCTTGATTTAACTCATTCGTTTTTTTTATTTCTGTCCTTCTTTTCAACTGTTAATTATGTTTGATTGAAATAGATTAAGGTTATCGCTTCCGCGCGCCTACCCCCTCTCTCTATCTTTCCACTACTCTCTTTCTTTCTTTCTGATCACATTTTTGTCTTTGTAGCATTCCCTTTTTCTTCCCTATCTTTCTTTATCATGAAAATACAATGCTCCATTATATAGCTAAGGCATCGACACTCATAAGAAATAAACATTCAGTGGTTAAGTAACTGCAGATAATCAGGATTTACATTTATCAATTTCATCTTGGACGATTTGGACGGGTTGATTTTTAACCATAGAGTGTTGCAATATGATAACGGTCTGTACGACCGTTATCATATTAAGGAACACGAGTATGATATCTAAATGTCTGTTTCTTTCGTTATGAGGTCGAGTTGTTTAGCAAATTAATTGCTTTCTTTATTAATTAAACTTTTTTATCTTTTGCTTCTCGTGTGCGTTTACTAACTGAAACATCCAATCTATTTTTGTGTCTAACGATTTCTTTAATCTCATCCAGTGAGAATCAAACTTGTAATGGATCAGTGAGGCTAGTTTGCTAACCATGAAAGGACAACCGAATTTCCATGAGAGTATATAAGTTCAGTCAATTAACTTTTCAGCCAACCTTGGTCAATTTGACAAGTAATTGTTTTATAGTTGAAAAAGAAAAAAAAAATACTGGGTTTCAATTTTTATCAAATTCTTAAAATCTTATTCATACATTCTATGAATTTCAGTTTTATCCTTAATTTGAATTGAATGAATTTCCACAGGAATTTCCTAGATGAAAGATCTATATGGTGCCTTGACTTTCTTTTTATTAAAGTAAGTTTGTTTCTCGTGAGTAAATTTAGCATCGAATCTGTTGTAGTGTTAAGTATTTCTTTAATACCATAGTTGTTGTTTCATAGTTATTTACTAAGCTTAGCTGAGATTTAGCACAAGGCCAATGAGAATCGAACTCACAATCAATGGACTGCCAATCCAGCTTTTTAACCATTATACTACACGAGATGCATTAGTTGCTATTTCATAGGTCAATTCTTGTTGGTTAGTATTATCTGTGTTATTTGGGCTATTGTCCCAATCTTCATTGTTATCTGTACAACGTTTCACAGAACTTTGTAAATATAACAATGAAGATGAGGACAATAATCAGAATAACACAGATAATACTTATCATCAAGTCTCATCTCAAACATTCAGAGAAATTCTTGTTGGATTAAACCATTTTCTCTCTTGATGCAAAGACAGATTATCTCTTCTCTTGGTTGATGCATTCAGTGGCAGTTTATTAGTTTCCTGAATTTAGTATGGGAGTAAAATAAGGAAATTAATCCGACAGTTTTGTGGAGAAAATGTATAACAAACACAAGATATTACAATGGATGGAGATTTATTAGTTGTAGTGTCGATGTTCGAACATTTCGGTTTATAAAGAAAACTTCTTCAGGACCATGAGACTAATCAAGGAGAAAAAAGGATTTATGTTGTAAATTTAGTATGTAAATACGAGGTGCGGGTTTAGCTCAGCCGGTAGCGCATTCGCCTCGGGACCACAAGTTTCTGGTGTTCGATACCTGCCCATGCTAACTCAGCCCATGAGAAGCACGGCTTGGATTTGTATGTTAAAATGGGAGGCTGATGATAGCTGGGACGTTCCACCTCAAAATAATATCTTTTGTCTAGCGCTAGTGAAAAGGGGATAACCTCCCTCGTTTTCCGACTGATACTTCCAACAAGCCACTTTACTGTTGCTGTCCGTGGTGTTTATTATGATTAGATATGCATAAAAAGTTGTTGGGCTGGATAGCATTTTGTCGTTAACAAGAAGTTAACGAGGGAGTCTATCCCCTTTCTTCACTCTCCAAATCCCACATGCTTATTCCGATCAGGAGAAGGATATTCCCTAGTTTGCCGCGAATTTTCCACAGATGAAGTAACACCTTGATTCTTGACGGGTTTGTGGACCTAATACTACTAAGTGACAGACCAATTGACCCAGGGAGATCCTCCCAGGATCTTGAGTTCCGGACGACATATCTTGTTGGGTTATCTTTTTGCCGAAGACGTTTTTGTTTTATTCATTCTTAATGGGTGTTCAAATTTTTAAATTTAAACTAATTTTTTAAGCAATTTTTAAATTCATTTTTTTCTATTTATCCAATAGATGGGACCGTAAAAGGTACTACCTCTCCTGTCAGAGTGAACCTGGGAGTGATGACAATGAAGGGGTACTCCACACATCCCATAGCTCTAGAAGTGGCATTCCACCATTACATGCAGTTTGACTTCATACCAAGACACTACAGCCACTGCCTTCTAGCACATATATGATAAAAAGAATTGGGGGTTTGCCATCAGGGCAATAGGGTTGAGACAATCATATAAGTGCTATGGTTTGGCGTGACCTGCCGATTGATGAAAGACGGCCGATCCGACTGCCCGTCTAGCCTAAGTAAGGGCGAAAGTGGAGTGTTGCTATAATGGACTGCTCGGCTACCAGGATCCCGTCCTTAAGCAACAAGGTCACCACGCACGACCAACAAATGGTCCGATTGGGGTGACTTACGTCTCTGTAGACATGCATTCAGTGTGTTCTACAGCCCCAGAAGACAGGGCGGTTTAAACCGTTGGTTTCTTTGTTTCATAACAAATAATAATTCGTGGGTTATTTTATGCCAAATCCATCCTTGTAGAAGAACAGTAGTGTTACTGCGAGCATGTGGGGTTTCATACCTTTCCCAAGAATACAACTTCAAAAGTGAACTGATATATGTGCTATAATGGGGTTGCCAAGGGTCTTAGTGTCCTGGGTATGATGTTAAATTACATCCAATAGTGAAGTTCCCAATCTGAGGAATTTGAAGCAACCTATATCGCTATTACGCCCAGGTCCACTCTGAGCCGGAGTGGTAGTACGTGTTAGGGTCTCATCTATGGATTAAATAAATAAAAAATGAGTATTAAAATACGTTTAAAAATTCAGTTTGAAAAAATGAGTTTGAAAAAATACTGAATACAAGAATAATTAAACAATCTTCAGCATAAAATAACCCTACAAGTATTGACATGCCGGAAAATCCAACTAATCAAAAGAGAAGGTAATAGCGCGAAGGGAGTTCGAACTCGAATACTTCGATGTCCCAGTTCAGCACGTTAACCACGAAAAAACAAGGATGGAGATGCCTTAAAAACCAACCAACCAACCATCATTTAACAACAATTAGCATGAGATTAGAAACCATAACATAGGATCTCCCACAAAACCAAATGATAAATATCTTTTTAAAAGATAAACATTACATAAAATCATTATTTTTGTAAAGACGCCACTCAGCGACGTTATGAATTGTTTCGATTTTAACTTTGCTCAATTCATTTCTAGATAAGACTCATTCCTTTCTTTATTAGTTGTTTTTTTACATTTCTTTGTCTTTTTTTTTTTTTTGTTATCAAGATTTATTGCTTTTTACATCACTATTTATTTCCTTCTCTCTTTTGCGCTTTTTCACTCTCTTTCTCTTTCTCTTTCTTTTCTTTTTTCTCTTTTCGCCTTTTTCGTTCTCTTTCTTTTCTCTTAGCTTTCCTTCATCATTTATTTCCTTCTCTCTTTTTACCTTTTTTCATTCTCTTTTCTTTTCTCTTTAGCTTTCCTTCATCATTTATTTCCTTCTCTCTTTTTTACCTTTTTTTCATTCTCTTTTCTTTCTCTTTAGCTTTCCTTCATCATTTATTTCCTTCTCTCTTTTTTACCTTTTTTTCATCCTTTTCTTTTCTCTTTAGCTTTCCTTCATCATTTATTTCCTTCTCTCTCTTTTTTACCTTTTTTCATTCTCTTTTCTTTTCTCTTTAGTTTTCCTTCATCATTTCTTTACACACACACATACACCCCCATGTATATGAATGTGTGCGTGCTTGTGTGTGTATGTGTGTAAAATTAGTGTAGAATAGCATAGAAACAGTCCATGGCGCTTGGTGACTGCCAGTTTCTCATCTATAGTAATTGTCTCTTTTTTCGTTCTCTTTTTTTTTCTTTTTTTTTATCTATCCCCATTTCTTTCCATATAAAAGTTTATAAAATAAAAAAAAAAAAAAAATAAAAACGAAGTTGCATTGAAAGCTGATGTTTATTTAGCTGACGCTACAGCGTTTCGGTTTATGAAACTACCCTCTAAATAGGATTTTCTTGGATCTGACACTAAACTGCATCCAATTGTGAGGCTCCAGTTCTGGTGATCTGGGGAGTATGGAATACTACTTCCTTGCACCAGTCCCTGATTATTATTATTATTATTATTATTGGCCTTTCACTGGAGTCTGAGTGACAGCAAATCTCCAGGACTCTTCTGAGTATTCTGGCAGATAGCAGCAGTGCAGTATTCTGGATGGTATGAATCCTTCCTCTGATTTCCAGACTTTCCACACCCTTTTCCAATTCTTTTGGGACCGTTCCAAGTGCACCAACTACAATTGGTATCACTTTCACTTTCATATTCCATACCTTTTTCAGTTCTCTGGCAAGGTCCAGGTATTTTATTATTATTATTATGTCAGTTTTACACACCAGCGAAACCTGGCGGTCTTTCACTGGAGTATCAGTGACAAGTCTCCTCAGGTCTCCTGAACTCTTCGTAGTATTATAGCCGATCTCAACAATGATGTGGTCTGGATAGTCTCTAGTTCTTCTGGTCTGTTTTCTTAACTTCTGGGAACAGTTCCAATTGCACCAACTAAAACTGGCGTCCATTTCATACTCATATCTCTCATTTTTTCAATTGTCTAGTAAGGTCCAGGTATTTGCCTATCTTTTCGTTTTCTTTTAACTTCACCCTGTGATCTGCTTGAACTGCATAATCTATCAGTTGACAAGTACTCCTTTTCTTGTTAGTCAATACTTGTTCTGGTCAACTGGCTGGGATAAAGTGATCCGTCTTTATATCAAAGTCCCAGATAATTTTATGTGTTTCATTCTCAAGAACAGATTCTTGTTTATGGATATACCATTTGGTTGTACGGTCAAAATTTAGTTTCTTGCACAATTCCCAGTGGATCCCCTTTCCAACACATTCGTACCTATCCATATATTCTCGTTGTGCTAGTTTGCTGCATTCACTTGATACATGATTTATTGTCTCATCTCCGTCACCACACACCCTACATTTGTTGTTCTGTAGTGTCTTATCAATTTTTCCTTTGATATAATTTGTTCTTATGGCATTGTTTTGTGCCGTAGTTATGAGTGACTGTTTCTCTCTTGAGATTTCCTCCTCTTGACCATGTCCAGATCTTTTCAAGTGCAAACTTCCCAACTTGTCGTTTGAATTATCAATATGATTGTCTTTTCCTTTCATTTCTGTTTTCTTTTTTTTTTCTGCTTGTCCGCATGTTGTAGTTGCTGTTATTGGCTACCATAATCAATCTTGCCCTGCTCTTCTTGTGTGTTCTTCGAGTCCTTGGTTTGTGGCATCAACGCAATCATCTATGTTGGCGAAACCATCCTTTCTTGATATAGCCTGTCCCTATCATCTCTGGGTTGTAATGCCTTGTGCATAGTCATTAATTTTCTTGTATTTTTGTCAATCTGTCTAAGTTTCCTCTTTTGTCCATTTTTCCAACGTTTCGAAGTAACTTATAATCGGGACGGCCCATGTATTTATTCGCTTAGTAAGATTTCTGCTACCGAGCTTGGTTTCTAGGAGGTTGCTTGTTCTTCTGAAGTATTCTTCTTTTGTTTTTTACTTTTTCTTTCATCTCTATGGTGTCCACTTTTAAAATATCTAACTATTTGTAATTTTCTCCAAGTGTTCTTATATTGTCTTCATTTGGTTGTTGTATTCCGTTCATTGTTTCTCTTTCCCCCTTTTCATCATTAGTAAGGCACATTTTTCAATACCGAATTTCATCCAAATATCCTGTTTGTTATAGGGTCAGGGTAGCTCAGTCGGTAGAGTTTTCAGCTAAAAGTCACAAGGTTCCTAGTTCGATACCGGTCCTCGCCTACTCAGTAGCACAGGGATATGTGCGGTAAAGTAAGGAGCTGATGGTAGGTGTGACGCTCCAACTCAAACACAGAAAACAATCTTCTTGGTCTAGAGTTAGTGAAAAGTGAATTGACTCCCTCGCTGTCTGGCTGATACCAACTTTAGGCCACCCCGACGACAAGGTTCCTATTTCGATACCGGTCCTCACCAACTCAGCGTATGAGTAGCACAGGGATCTGTGCGGTAAAGTAAGGAGCTGATGGTAGGTGTGGCGTTCCACCACAGACGCCAAAACAATCTGCTTGGTCTAGGGCTATTGGAAAGGGGATAGACTCCCTGGCTGATTGGCTGATACCGACATTAGGCCACCCCGACGACTTTACTTTTATATTCTTATGGTTTTACAAGGGTTTCCAGATCCTATGTATTTTTTGAAAAAATATTCATATCATCCGTGTACATAAGGTGGTTTATTTTTTTCTTGCAGCTTAGTGAATCTGTAGCGCCCTGTATATTTTCTAAGTATATAATTGATTGGAGTCATTGCTATAACAAATAGTAATGGCGACATTGAGTCTCCTTGGAAAATGACTCTTCGGATTTTTATTTCTCTTAGTGATTGGCCTCCTGCTGTTAATTGAACTTTCCCGTTTTCCATGGCTCTTTTGATGAAATTTACGATCTTGTCGGATGTTTTATGCATTTCTTATCATTCAATAATCCAAGTATGTGTGACCATGTCATAGGCCGTTTATTAGTCGAACCCTGCCATTGAATTATATTTGCGCCTAGTTTTAACATCTTTGAGGATCTGTTGATCAACATCAAGTACATTATTATTATTATTATTATTATTATTATTATTATTATTATTATTATTATTATTATTATGTTTTCACGCCTGTCGTAGCTGGTGGTTCCCTGGAAGCTGAGTGATATCAAGCCCCCCACCCCCGCCAGGTCTCTAGACTCTTCTGAATATTCTAGCCGGTCTTAACAGTACTGTAGTTTGGATGGTCTCGATTCTTCCTCTGATTTTCATTTCACCCAAATTCTTTCCAAGCGCCTGGGAGACCGTTCAAAGGGCACCAATTACAATTGGCATGGTCTTCACCTTCAT
>CM042143.1:122260084-122270084 GCA_023376005.1 Doryteuthis pealeii | reverse complement strand
GCAAATGAAAATAGAACAATAATAACTTGAAATTTGTCAATGCAGACGAAAGAAAGGTAGACACGAAAGTATCAACGCCATTTTGCCGGCTTCTCTTTTTTTCCCCGCGTAAAGGTAAACGCCAAAAACATGGAGGCGAATATTTACGTACAGTTTATTGATATGCGAATATTTGTATATACGTATTGATAAAATTCTTCAAATTTTTACATATAACATTTACAATTATTTTTGAACTTTAGATTTATCGTATTATAAAAGTTTTCTTTGTTTTTTTTTTTTTCAAATTTAAAAAACATTTTTTTTCAGTGTTTTATCAATACGACATTTTTAGACGTTAGATTTTTGTTCATTTTTTTCTCCATATTAATTTTTTGTTTCAAGTTTAATTTTGATGTTTTGTGCTGTCGATTGAATTTGAAGATTATTATATCAGTCGTAATCTACGTTATATTTTTCACTAGCAAATCTAGCTTTGATACAAACGACCATCTCTTTTTTTCTTTTCGTTTTCGTTATCTTTTTTGTTTTCTTTTTCTTCTTTCTTCTCCTCCTTTCAATATATCGTTCCTCCTTTTTCGCATTCTATCTTCTTTGGCTACTTGTAGATTTTTTTGATTTTTTACAATTTTCTTCGACTTCTTTTTAACTTTCGCTCATTTTTATATTCTTTCATCATCTTTATTGTTGTTGTTAAAGTTTTCATTGTTGTTGCTGTTGTTGCTGTTATTGCTTCTCCTTCTCCTCCTCCTGCTCCCCTTCTTCTTCTTCTTCTTCTTCTTCTTCTTCTTCTTCTTCTTCTTCTTCTTCTTCTTCTTTACCATACCCTCGTTTTGGTTCTTGTTCTTTTTTCTGATTATTTTTGTTCTTATTCTTGTTCTTGTTCTTTGCCTTATCCTCCTCCTCCTTGTTGTTGTTGTTGTTGATGTTTTTCTTCTTCTTCATTATTATTATTATTATTATTATTATTATTATTATTCTTGCTCCTTTCTTTTTCCCTTCTCTCTTTTTCAATCTTCTACTTTGTTTATTTTATTCTTTTTATTTCTGGCCTAACTTCTCGCCTTCCTTAAAATTCCACCCCCTTTCTAATCCCAAATTATCTCTATTTCCTCTTTTTTCTATCTAACTGTGTGTTGTCATTCTTCTTTTTCTTTTTTTCTTTTTCTATTAAATATATTTTCCTCTTATTCCACCAAGTCGCTGTCGTTTACTTTTCTTCAGCTCTTCATTTTCATAATCAAACTTTCTTCTTCTTCTTCTTCTTCTTCTTCTTCTTCTTCTTCTTCTTCTTCTTCTTCTTCTTCTTCTTCTTCTTCTTCTTCTTCACTTTCGCACATTTTCATATTATTCATATTGTCTATTGTTATTGTTAAAGTTGTATTGTTGTTGTCATTGTTGTTGCCTTTGTTGCTCTCTTTCTATTTCTTCTTCTTCTTCTTCTTCTTCTTCTTCTCTTCTTCTTCTTCTTCTTCTTCTTCTTCTTCTTCTTCTTCTTATTATTATTATTATTATTATTATTATTATTATTATTATTTGTTTATTTCTTTCCTTATTTATTTGTCTTTTTCTATGTTTTCCATCTAATTTTGTCCCCTTTCTTACTTTAACCCTTTTTCTTTCTCTATTTATTCTGTGTTATGTATTTTTCTGTCCTTGGCACCATTTCTATTTTGTTACTTGTGTTCCTCATATTCTGAAATATCAGCTTAATAGTCCCATATCATTTTCTCAGTAACGTTTTCCGCATTTTTTCCCACGTTTCTCTTTCTCTTCTGTTCACCTCCAATAATCTACCAGCTGATAACTGTCTTTTCATTGTTACAAAAACAAAGACACACAGTTTATTATTTTGTAATTTATATCATCTTTGCTCCTAGGTACAAAACGTAAACCTGATTTTCTAATAGCACAAGTTTATGATGAGGTAGGCAAAAATACCAAAAAGGAGTGATTCTGCTAGTTACATTTCATACAAAGGATTCCTTGCTGCCAAAACGACCCTGTCTGTACATACTTGAATTTTGCTATCATAAAAAATAATATAATCAGTTAGGTAATTAATATATATTTGTTATGATAATTAAAGTTGTGTGATAACTTTAAAAATTGCGTTGTCTTCTCACAAAAATTTCGGAATATAATTTTTTAAACGTTTTAATAATTTACTAAGCATTGTTTATATATATATATATATATATATATATATATATATATATATTATATATATATATATATATATATATATATATATATATATATATATATAATATATATATATATATATGAGAAGTAAACAAACAAACAATGTGTTTAATATGGCTTTTTTAGCCGACAATTTTTGGGAGAATATGTGCTTAATTGAAGTCATACGTAATTTTTGAAAATTAATTAATTGATAGTTAATGAATTAGGCGGGCATACCCATTTGTTTAGCCTTACATTTGAACGGGTATGCTCGCCTAATTCATTAATTATCAATTAATTAATTTTCAAAAATTACGTATGAATTCAATTAACCACATATTCTCCCAAATATATATACTATATATATATATATTATATATATATATATATATATATATATATATATTATATATATATATATATAATAATCAGATATAAAATACATCCACGAAACTACTTGCAGAAATAAATCTGTAAAGAAAACTTGAGTATCAACTTTTGTCTCACACTTTAACAGTTTTTGGCATTAAATAACCCACATGCTTGATATACCATTAAACAAACCAAAGCAAACAAACCAAACTAAATGAAATTATTTGTTACAATTTGATGATATTAAGAACTTGAAACAAAAAACTTTTATCAAAATAACTTGTTTCAGTATTAAGTCGTCGGGGTGGCCTAAAGACGGTATCAGCCAGACAGCGATGGAGTGTATCCACTTTTCACTAGCGCTAGACCAAGGAGATTGTTTTTGCGTCGGAGGTAGAGCACCACACCTAGCATCAGCTCTTTACATTACCGCACAGATCCTTGTGCTATTCTTTCGCAGAGTTGGCGAGAGCCAGTATCGAACCAGAAAGTTATGGCTCCTAGTCGGACACCCTACCGACTGAGCTAAACCGATGACCCCAAAAGGGTTGAGATACCGTAAAACAAATAAACAAAACAAACCAAACATAGATTTTCCCAAAGTAGGAAGCATGCAACACCGAGTATTAATAATAACTAGAGGAAACCGTGAAATTTCCACGAAACGAACCAGAATTCAAGAGGAGGTACTTAAGCCAAAAACGATGATTTGCAATTTCATTTCATATAGATCCTTCCAAAATTACAAAAATATCTACCGTAATTCACAATTTTAAGATTACAAATAGCCAGTGAAAGTCAAAAATAGTCTTCTAGCCCAACTTGCTAAATATTCTACTCCGGGAATCACAAAATCGCACCTAGAACTTAACTGGAATTTAACCGGAGTCGTAGTAACTGGTAGGGACGCATCTATAGGTTAACTTTAAAAAACAAGTTTAAAAATGGGTTTTAAAAATCTATAGTGAAAAAAAAAATACCATCAAGAATGCATAAAACAAAATGTATCTGGCATAAAAGTGTTGACATTCAGGAAAAACCAACCAAACATCCATGTATATTTATAATAATCAAACAGGTATATTTATCATAATCTTTTGCAATTCGATGCAATTTAATTAAAAAGAGAATGTGGAATGTGATTTTTTTAAAATATCAAGATTTTCCCAGGACCAAGGGGAAGAGGGGTAATTGCCCCGGTCACTCTTACCCGGGGGGCACCCAGACTTTCATTATAAAAGATAAAATAATTGTAAAATTAGTTTTATTATTGGAAAATAAAGTTGATTTACTACCTGATTTAAAAAATGTATATAACCCTGTCAAATAATACATATTGAAAAATGTAGTAAAGATTATTTTTACAGTCAATATGATTTAGAAAATTAAAAAACAAACATTTTCTTCGGAACCTAACTTATACTTATATATATATATATATATATATATATATATTATATATATATATATATATATAACGCGAGTGGTCCCAGCCCAAGTCGATCTTGTGCGTCGATATATTTTTGAATTAAAGTCTCCCAAGTCAAAAAGTGAAAAGCTTTTAAAAATATAAGTATCCATCTGAATATTGTGTAGTTTATACACGTGAAACTCCGACTCATGGATATATGATATAGCAAAACTTTGTTTACAAGAATGTTAACTTCAAATTTGAATATATATATATATATATATATATATATATATATATATATATATATATAAGTTAACGGAGTCAACGGCGTCTGGTTAAAGACAGTTTCTCGCCTAGGGGATTTTCCGACTTAGACCGAAGATCACCTAGGCGAAAAACTGGCTTTAACCAGGTGCCGTTGACTCCATGTCCACGTTACCTTTACTTAGATATAAATGCTCTATACAGTATATTAAGCACTGTTTACTTATTAATATAGCACCCATATTATATATATAATATATATATATATATATATATATATATATATATATATGTATATATATTATATGCAATGTTTACATATATATATATATATATGCAATGTTTTATATATATACACACATATATATATATACACGCACACACACAACACACACACACACACGCACATATATATATATATATATATATATATATATATATATATATATATATATATATAGCAAATGCAAATATTATTTTATCGAAGTATGAAACTCAAATATATTGATCTGCATAAACCTTGTTTTTCTGGATTTTTGATAGTCTCCATCTATAATATCTGCCACTATTATTATTATTATTATTATTATTATTATTATTATTATTATTATTATTATATTATATTATTAAACGTATTTCTCCAGTGTCCAGGGTTTGACGACAAACTACATCTAATGAGAAAGTTCTAATATTGGAGTTCTGGGGAATGTCGCGTACCACTTCATCGCCATTACTTCCAGGTCCACCCTGACCCAGAGTTGTAATATCTGCTAAAGTCACATCTATAGGTTAAATAGATAAAAAAATCAGTATAAAAATGTTTAAAAATTGAGTTTGACAAAAAGAAATACCCAAAACAATGAATAAAACAAAATGTCTTCGGCATAAAATAATACAACAAGGGTTGACATGCCGTTAAATCCAAACAACAAACCAACCAAATTATTCAGGGGGATGATACCTACTTCCAATAGAATTCGCTAAGTATTTTCTTTAATTTTTACTATTTTTCCATTCCCTATTTCCGTATGGTCGGCAAGAACATCAAAGTTTTGGTGGAATCATAGGACTGGGTGTTTAGGAGTTGTGTTATTAGTATTCCAGTAGGAATATGCGAGATTGGGATCTGATCTTTTGTTGACTCTTCGTCTAGGAAGAGTTAACGAGCCTCCCTAGGGATATCTTCCAGGGGACGAAAAAACAAAAAAAACGTAAACAAACGAAATGAAAATAAAATGTAGTGGAAGGGAATACACTATATATCTAAGGTAGGCAAAATAATCTATCGCTCAGAATAAGTATTAAAAACAACAAATGAGAATGTTATCCAAATTAGATATTGAATATATATATATATTATATATATATATATATAATATATATATATATATATATATATTTTGTGTGTGTGTGTTTGTGTGTGTGTATATATGTGTGTATATATATATGTGTGTGTGTATATATATATCTATATCTAAGCATCTCCTTGTCTCCCGCTCTCTCTCGCTCTCTCTCTCTCTCTCTCTCTCTCTCTCTCATATATATATATATATATATATATATATATATATATATATATATATATATCTCTTTGTATATGTGTTAGAATGTGGAATGTTTCGACATAAATATTCACAAATATATGAGGTTTTTTAGAAAATGATCCATTTCAATGCGGGAAAAATGTCCATCTCTCTCTCTCTCTCTCTCTCTCTCTCTCTCTCTCTCTCTCTCTCTCTCTCTCTCTCTCTGTATATATATATATATATAATATAATATGTTGTGTGTGTGTGTGGTGTGTATATATGTGTGTGTGTGTGTTTCTCTCTCTCCCCCACTCTCTCTCTCTATATATATATATACATTAAAATACTATTCAATTTACTGATATATTATATATATATATATATATATATATATGTGTGTTGTGTGTGTGTGTGTGTGTGTGTGTTTATGTTAATAAATACACTCATATGTATGTCTGTGTGTCTGTCTAAAACTTAACGGTGCGGCATGAACGTTCATTCTATGTTGTTCTAGATATGATTATTCCAATTTCATCTCTCTCTAACTCTCTCTCTCTCTCTCAGTCTCTCTCCCCCTCTCTCTCTCTCTATATATATATACATATATATGCATATATATAGAGAGAGATAGATAGATAGATGTTTGTGTTTTCTTCTATATGTATATGTGTAAGATTCGGTTTATATTGTAAAATATATGTAGGGATATGTATACTACTTATAATAATTGTGTCACTGTTTTATTACTAAAATACTCTTTGTTGAATGAGTTGCGTTAATAATGTTGTTTTAATTGAGTTTTGTTAAATGATGATGATGATGATGATGATGATAAACAGGATACACACTTATGATTATATTGACGGTAATGATTATATAGGGATTAGTAGTATTAGTATTAGTAGTAGTAGTAGAACTACTACTAAAAAGTCAACGGGGCGGCCTAAAGTCGGTATCAGCCAGTCAGCGAGGGAGTCTATCCCCTTTTCAATAGCGCTAGACCAAGGAGATTGTTTTTAGCATCTGAGATGGAGCGCCACACCTACCATCAGCTCCTTACTTTACCGCACAGATCCCTGTGCTACGCATACGCTGAGTTGGCGGGGACCGGTATCGAACTAGGAACCTTGTGGTTTCTAGCCGAACGCTCTACCAACTGAGCTAACCCGAAAACAATGTAGTTCAAAACAATGTAATATTATTATTACTATTATTATTATTATTATTATTATTATTAGTAGTAGTAGTAGTAGTAGCAGCAGTAGTAGTAGTACAAAACAATGTAGTTCAAAACAAAGTATTATTATTATTATTATTATTATTATTATTGGTGCTAGTAGTAGTAGTAGTACTACTACTACTACTACTACTACTACAGGAGAGTCCTGGACACCTGAGGAGACTTGTCACTCAAATTCCAGTGAAAGGCCATTAGCTAACGCTTGTGCGAAAAACTCCCATAATAACAACTATAATAATGATAATAATACTAAAAATGATGATATTAAATCAGACGAAGACTCCAGACCATCAAAACAACACCATTGCTAAGATCCGCTAGAATACTCAGAAGAATCCTGGAGACCTAAGGAGACTTCCTGTAACTGAGCCTCCGGTGAACGACCGGATAAAGCGTGAATGAAAAAACTCTCAAGGAGGGAAATAATAAAGACCTTGCCGGAGAACTGAAAAGATCTGTAAAAAAACAGGAAGTTGAGCATAATTAGGATAATTAACATAATCCTTGACGGACTGAAACGATTAAAACATTTCCCAGGAATGAAACCGAATGAACCGGAGACCAGAAATGAGCATCAGAATTAATTACAGGCAACGGGAATACTAAGGAAAGTGCTGGAGAGATCTGTAGAGATTTGCTGTCACCGCATCTCTAGCGATAATCCCCTCTTGTGGGGTGGGGAACGATATCAAATACTATTGATGAGATTAAAATAATCGTATTAATTAGCATTATCATTAATAAAAGCAATAAAAACAATAATATATTATCACAAAGATTTTTTTACACCAGTGAGTCTCTCACTGGAGTTTGAGTGACAATTTTCCTCGGGTTTCCAGGATTCTTCTGAGTATTCTAACCGGTCTTAATGATGCTGCTGTCTGAATGGTCTCAATTTTTCCTCTGATTTCCAATAACTCGAGCTAAACACTTAGACACCGTTCCACAGATTTTTTTCTCTGGCAAATTATTATTATTGTTCACTCCTTTTGAGTTTTTCACATCAGCATTAGCTGACGGTATCTCTGAAGTGAAAACAAGTCTCCTCGGGTCTCTAGGACTCTTCTGGTATTCTAGCCGATTGCAGTAGTCTGGATGGTCTCAATTCTTCCTCTGATTTCTAGATCCTCCAGTCTTTTGTCCAAGTTTATTGGGACCGTTCCAAGTGCGCCAACTACAATTGGTATCACTTTCACTCTCATGTTCCATAGCTTTTTCAATTCTCTGGCAAGGTCCAGGTATTTATGAGGATTCTGGCAAATTACAGCAGTGCAGTATTCTGGATGGTCTCAATTCTCCCTCTGATTTCCAGATTTTGCAAACTTTTTTCCAATCTTTTTGGGCCGTTCCAAGTGCACCAACTACAATTGGTATCACTTTGACTTTCATATTCCATAGTTTTTTCAGGTCCAGGTATTTGTCAATTATTATTATTATTATTATTATTATTATTATTATTATTATTTGTTTTCCGCACAAATCAGATTACCTAAGCTGTGCGCCGAGTTAGCGATGACCGGTATCGAACTCAGAACCTTGCGATTCCTAGGTCCCAACGGAAATCCGAAAGAATTACCTTTTTCCGGCATAATGGGCGGCTGGTTTAGCTCAGTTGGTAAGCATCCGCCCAGGAATCCCAAGGTTCCTGGTTCGATTTCGGTCCCCGCAAAATCAGTGCATGAGTAGTACAGGTCGAATAATCTAATCTGGTGGTAAAATGGGGAGCTGACGGTAAGTATGGCACTCCAACTCAGCAAAAATATCTCTGGTCTAGCGTTAGCTTATAATTGATTAATATACAGTATATATTAGCTATGACAGTAAAGGCGTTCCGTCGTGATGTAATGGTTAACAAGGTATTTTCGCAGATCCTTTACTAGTGAATAGTAAGTTCGATCCTCACTAGATGTACCATATTTGCGTTCCCGTGTCACATCCTACCTGTGGTGAATAGATTGGGTAATTATAACTACATTCTGAATAAGTGAGTGTCCCATCGTGGTGTAATGGTTAACAAGCTAGTCTTGGAGATCCATTACTGCTGAACAGTAAGTTCGATCCTCACTGGATGTACTATACAAGTGACCTTGTGTTACATCCGTCCATTAGAGAACACGTTTGGTAAATGCCTATATTCTGAATAAGTTAGTGTCCCATTGTGGCGTAATGGTTAGCAAACTAGTCTTGCAGATCTATTACGACTGAATAGCGAGTTTGATCCCTCACTTAATGCCCCATACTAGTGACCTTGTGTCAAACACTACCTGTTGTGAACAGGTTGAGTAAATATTTTTTTTAAATATCAGCTATGCAAGAGAGGTACAAGTTCAGCCGGACAGCGAGGGAGTCTATCCTCTTTTAGCTAGCGCTATACAAGGGAAATTTATTTTGCTGATATTTCTTTACCGCACAGATCAGAATACCCAATCTGTGCTACTCATACGTTGAGTTGGCGGGGAACCGGTATCGAACCAGGAAACTTTGATTCCCGGTGGGGTAGTACCACCGCCTAATCACATCGGGTAACCAACGACGTCACGATTTCCTTAGTTATTTAAGTTATATTTTCAACAATTATGAAATAATCTTTATTTAATCTTAATTAACATCTTATTTATTAACGACTAGAAGCGGCTAAACGGCGTTGCTTGGGTAGAGGGGGATAAAAAATGGTAATCTCGCAGATCCGTTATTGTTGAATCGTGAGTTGGATCCTCACAGGATGCCCCATTAAAACGTCTATGTAAAAAAAAAGAAGACCTTGCGTTGATCCAGACACTCTGAAAGGAACAAATAAAGTCTCATATTTTAAATATTAAATGACATAAAAATGCCATGCTGTTATCATATAAATTATATTTATAATGTACCTTTACGTATATGAATTAAATCTTCATCATTTTTGTTCAAAAGGCAAGATCTGGCGATAGTGAATGTATGTATATATATATAATCTTTCAAAGCCTCCATGCTTTCTGTATGTCCGCCGACACTATA
>CM042143.1:122235084-122242584 GCA_023376005.1 Doryteuthis pealeii | reverse complement strand
GAAATACTATTTCAATGTTTTTTTTATCTAATTTTGTATGTTTTATCATAGGATCCAAGTGATGAAGGTGGAAATACTTAAAATAACATAATATCAAACATGTCTATATTTATAGATTGTTTGAAAGTATCGTAGTGTTTACAGTTTTCATCGAATAAATAAAAAATAAATCTTCGTCGGGACGTCGAATACCATTCATTGTCTTCACACACACACACACACACACACACACACACACACACACAGTAACAAATGTATTCTATATGTAAATAAACGCACTCATACACGCACCAACACATAGGTATACAAATGTGTTCTACTTAAATGCCAGTTGTTAAGCACACACACACGCACACACACATACATATTCACACTCACACACAAACATTCACGCATACACATATACATACACACACATACATACATACACACACAAACACATGCACACATATACATACACACATACACATATATACATGAAGGATGTATACAAACTTTTTTTCACAAGAACTTTTTCTCCTGACGATGACCCAAGATCGAATATATATATGTGTGTGTGTGTGTGTGTGTGTGAGTGTGTGTGTGTGTGTGTGTGTGTGCGCGCATGTGTATATATATATGTGTGTATGTGTGTGCATGCTAGTGTTTGGTTGTGTAGGATATATATATATATATATATATATAATATATATATATATATATATATATATATATATATATATATATATATATATATATATATATATATATATATATATAGTTAAAAGAAAGGAAAATGAATCCGACGGTATGAGTATAGATAAAAGGATATGAAAACACCACAAAATGCTGTTAAAGTGAAAATTTATAACATATTCATAGCTGATATGAACAATATTTCGATTTTATAAAAATCATCTTCAGAGCTTGTTTATACTATATATATATATATATATATATATATATATATATATAGCTGTATACATATATAGATATATACTATATTTATAATTCTTTTATATGCTTCTATATGCTCACATTCAACACTTATATACGAATTCATGACTACTAAAACAGCACATCATGTTTGTTTACATGTAACGCGACTTTTATCGTGTTATATATTCTTACTTTAAATATACATGTTATTTATTGCTACTAATAATAAATTTTGTAATTATTTATCACAATTTCCCAATTGATCCTTTTCATTTCGTCCTTTTAGTCCTAACTGAAATCTACAAGAAATGAAAGAATTGAATCCTCTGCTTCCATTTTCATCATTTTTATTTCGTACATTACACCGACCTTAAAGATATCAAGCGCCCGCCAATAATTCACATTGGCTCCGTTGCAATCCAAGAATTACTGAAGGCTACAGAATCCTATGAAAAGGGACTTGTGTTCGTTGTGTAGTTATTGATAATTATGTTATTATATAATTATAATATTGATATTTATTATGCTTTTTTAATATTTGTATATATTACATATAATAATAATATTTCAGTAGTTATTCAATCGTAAAACCATGAGAATAACAATTTGTTTGTTTTTATAATCGTATAATTATTAGAATAATATTTTATAAATCATTGATTGTTTTACTACGATAATTATAATTTATTAGTCATTATAATTGTTTTACTATGAGAATAACAATTTATTAGTCATTATAATTGTTTTACTATGAGAATAACAATGTATTAGTCATTATAATTGTTTTACTATGAGAATAACAATTTTCCTAGTCATTATAATTGTATGATCATGAGAATAATAATGTATTAGTTCTTATAATCGTATTACAATGGGAATAATAATCTATTGGTTATTATAATCGTATTACTAAGAGAATTATAATTTATTGGTTATTATAATTGCATGACTATCAGAATAATAATTTACGAGTTATCATTACTCGTTATAATATTATGACGGTGAGAATAATAATTTATTACTCATTCTAATTGTATGACTATGAGAATAATAATTTGTTAGTTCTAATAATCGTATTACTATGAAAATAATACACTATTTTTCTTTATAATCAATTGACTATGAGAATAGTATTTTATTAGTTATTTATAATTGTATGGCAATCAGAATAATAATTTACGAGTTATTATAATTGTACGACCATCTGAATAATAATTTTGATATAAGCTTAGATTAGTTGTGGTACCATACCAGAATATGGGGCACGCAGTAAGTATCAAACTCACAACAGTCTCTTAATCTAAATTACTAACAATTACACCACGTGATGTGCCTACTATTCTGATAGACGTTGTTATTTATATACAGAGAAGAGAACTACTCAATTTGAGCATGTATATATATATATATATATATATATATATATATATATATATATATATACCCCCCCCCCCACTGATTCTTCTTAGATTTTTACTTATTTTATCTGGATTTAATTTAAAGTAAGACTTTTAATAAGCCTTAAACAGATTAAATCCTTCTTCGAATAAACTCAAAGGAATTTAGAAAAAATATACGAAAAGGTCTATATTTCATTTTTTTTTTTTCCTCTACGTTTTGAAGATTCACAATTTACAATACGAAAGATTAGGTCTTTTATTGAAACTCACGATACATTCAACACGACGTAAAAATAAAAATAACCCAGTTTTCATCGTGTGTAACTCTCCATTACTCTCATTATTTCCTTACAGATGATACCTTATACCAAATGATAGACCAACAGTTCCTCCTTACACGTCGGCTTAGTGAATCTACCAACTACGAACATAAAAATTAGTAGCAATATCCTTGTTTTGTATCAGAACTCCTAAAGCGATTTACTTGTTTCTTTCTTTTAATACCAAATAAATACTCCACAAAAGACAGTAGGTCCATGATTATATATATGCTTCTATATAGGAAGAAGTGATTAAATAATTACTATTATTAGTAGTATTTCATGGTTATATCCGTTAGATCGACAATCTGAATGATTAATAATCGTGTTTAACGTGATGGCAGAACTCACAAAATTATTATGTATTTGCAATTTGGACTCAAAATGTTTTATTGCTTAAGAGAAATTTTAATGTAATATTTTTAATTTAATTTTTATTTAATCTCGTAAATACGTACCGGTTTTTGCATGGTTATATACACACAAACAATCATAAAGAGGCTGAGTTTTTTTTAAATTATCGAGACTGAGGGTTTAATTTTTCTTTAAATTTTAAATTTTATAATTTAGCATTAAAATTATATGCTTACTGCTAAGCCAATTTTATCCGAAAATTCATGTGATATACACTGTGTCCAAATGAATTCGACTTTATTTCATAAAATTATGTCAAATTTTTCCATCATTTCATGAAAAAAAATTGAATATTTTTCATCATTTTACGATTTTTTAAAATAATTTAATAAAAAAAAAAAAGAAAACTATTTGTCATCACTTTAAGAAATGATGTCAATTTTTTTCGGACACCCTGTATTTTCGAATATTTTTCAAATGAGAAATCCTTATTCCTCACAGAATTTTCTGCTTTTTTTTTCCTTTTGTTTTTAAGTCGTAGTTGATAACACTGATAAAAAAATTAAAATCAAACCCTTAACACCGTTGCCCTGTACTCTAACACGGAGCTATACCAGAAAGGATAATAAATAATAGGATGTTTAGACGTTTTGACGAATTGTAGGCTGCTTAATGCCCAGTTGAAAGAAAATTATGAAGCATGTTTTTATACATTAAGATCAATATATATATATATGTATATATATATATATATATATATATATATATATATATATATATATATATATATGTGTGTGTGTGTGTGTGTGTGTGTGCAAAGCACAAGATAATGTAAGTGCACCTTCCTCCTTAGCAGATTTAGCGACCCATCGTGGTGTGACGGTTAGAAATCTAGTTGTGCAGATTACATTACTATTGTAATTGCGAGTTCAATCCTCGCTGGATGCCCCACACTTGCGACCTTGTATCCCGTACTACTGGAGGCGAACAGGTTGGCTAATAAACATACCTCTAATTCCATGCAACGATTTTTCTTGTATCTTAAATTTAAAATAATAATCTTAGGGTTTGGATTTTAAGGATGTAGAGGAACTTGAAAATAATACAATTTCATACCATGTCAAAAACGGAGAGAGAATAATCACTAGATTAGGCGTGGAAAGAAGCGTATTTGAGAGGGAAAATAATTTCTATCTTAGATAGTTGATTGGTTGGTTGGATTTTATGGCATGTCACCCCTTGTTGGGTTATTTTATGCCGAAGACGTTTTGTTTGAACCTTTCTTGATGGCTATTAATTTTCTTTTTAAATCAGTTTTTTTAAACGTATTTTTTAAAACTCATTTCTTCTATTTGACCCATTGATAGGACCCTAACATGTACTACCACTCTGGGGAGGCAGAGTGGTCCTGGGGGTAATGAAGATGAAAGAGTCTGTCTTTGTAAATTCAACATCGGTCTTATTACATATTGGACACACACACACACACACACACACACACACACACACACACACACACACACACATATATAATATATATATTATATATATATATATATATATATATATATATATCCAAAATTGATTGATAGATTGGTTTTAACCGAATACCAGCCAGTCTAGAATTATTCTATGGATAGGGGTATAGGGAATCGCATTAATATTTACATTTTTGTGAAGTTATTTCTAACAGCGTTTCTTTTTGCATACTATCGAATACTGATCATATAAAAAAAATATCGCACCCATACATAGGACCGAAACTGGTAATACTTATTCAGATCAGAGTAGACCTGGGAATATTGGCTATGAAGGGCTACTCCTCATTCCAGGACTGGAGCCTCACCATCAGATGCGGTTTTGTGTCTTACTCAGGACACGCTATATCGGTGGGGTTTCTTAACTTGATTGCAGGAGATAGCGTATTCTAACCCCTGTTGTCAAGGAGAAGGGATAGTTTGCGAAATTATAGATTATATGAATAGTATGATACATGAGTTTTAGAAGAAAAAGAATTTACATTCACGTGATATACAGGGTGTTCATAATTTCTTGCAGCAGTTTTTAAATCGAAAATTTAATAACTCACATTTTACAAATCATAGAATCAGTTAGTAACAACCATATAAAAGTCCAACACTCGTAGTTTTATTTTTTTTTAAATTTATATTTTGATTATTGCATATCAACAAGACTGCCATCTTTGTTGTTACATTTTAAATCTGTTGTAGGACTTTATAGACACCCTGTATATTCGAATATTGTCATAATACAAGATCCTTATTCCTGATAGAATTTTATTCTTTTTTTAATTCGTAATTGATTACACAGATTTAAAAAAATATATTAAACCCTTAACATCACTGCCCTGTACTTTACGACTGAGCTATGCCAGAAAGGATAACAAATAATAGGGTGCTTACATGTCTAGTCGATTTATGTGCTGTTTAGTGCCATGTTTGAAAGAAAATTATGAAACCTATTTTTATACATTATTTCAGAATTATATATATATATATATATATATATATATATATATATATATATATATATATATATTAACACTATAAAATATACATTATTTTTTTTAGAATACCAGGTGTGTAAGAAGAGTATCGAAATTTTTAGTAATTTTTGACACACCTTGTATTCTGAAAAAAAAAACAAAAACGTTCTAGTCAATCTTCATTTCTATTTTGGTAAATACAGCTTTAAACATGGTACTTTTTTGACACACCTTGTATTCGGAAAAAATAAGGAATGAACGTTATTATTTTCAGAATACAAGGTGTGTCAAAAAATGTCAATACTTTTTGAAAACACCTCATATATATATATATATATATATATATATATATATATATATATATATATATATATATATGCAAAACACAGTTCGCCTTCCTCCATACTCAGAAGACCTAAGCGGCTGATCGAGGTATAATGGTTAACAATCTGGTAACACAGATCATTTACTGCTGAATTGCGAGTTCGATCCTCACGTTAATACTTTTGCTCTGTATTCTACCTCGGAGAAAGGATAAAAAATAAAAATAAATAGGGTATTTTCGTAAAAAGCTAATGTAATATTGCAGAATTCCTTTTACAAATACATAAAGAATTTCTTAAAGGCTCCTCACGTGGTGTAATGGCTAGCAATCTAGAATTTCAGACTATTCTTAGTGAGTTCGATTCTCATTGGGCGCTCCCATACTTCTGGCCCTGTGCCACATCTAAGCTTAGTAAATAACAATAAATAATTTCTTTTTTATCTACGATCCTTCGTTTAATTGATATATTCGATGTGATTAATTATTTATTCGTTTCTTAGGCGAATCTTTTAAAAACATAACGAAATGTAATTTTCGAAGATTTGGATTTCAGCGAAAGGGAAGTGTCGGTAATTGATTCGCTGCTAAAGGAATTGAGATTATGCGAGCGCGCAGAGGGGTTTGCTACTACTCTACGTGGGCCGTCACCGTCACCGAGCCGCCGCCGCCGCCGCTGCCGTCGTCGTCGTCGCTGCCATGGGAAGAAGCCAGTTGGTTGCAGTTGGGGTTGGTTGTGGGCTTGCGGTATCAGTTACGCCGAGTTGGCTAGAAAGGATGGAAAGGCAAGGAAGGAAGGAAATTTAGGAAGAGAAATAGAAAAACGGAGGGGGGGGGAGAGAGAGAGGGAAGATACTGCCTAAAGAATTGGTCGGACCCCAATCTTGGGTGGTACCGCTGTCTCACGAATTACGCACACACACACACACACACACACACACACACACACAAGAGTGCGCATACACATGCCCAAGCGCGTGCGATTAATAGATAGATAGATAGATAGATAGATACATAGATAGATAGATGTCAACAGACTGAGATAGATATTATCGGCTGAATTAGTTTATTTGTGTAGATAAATAGATAGATAGATAGATAGATAGATAGATAGATAGATACATAGATAGATAGATGTCAACAGACTGAGATAGATATTATCGGCTGAATTAGTTTATTTGTGTAGATAGATAGATAGATAGATAGATATCGTCTGAATTAGATTATATGTCGATAAATAGATAGACAAATAGGTAGGTATTATCGTCTGAATGAGGTTATATATATATATATATATATATATATATATATATATATATATATATATATATATATATATATATATTTGATAGATACATAGATGGATAGATACATAGATATTATCGTCTGAATTAGATTATATATGGGTAGATACATAGATAGATAATAGATAGATAGATTGATAGATGTCTGAATTAAATTATCTTTGCGTGGATAGATAGATAGATAGATAGATATATATATTATATATATATATATATATATATATATATAATATATATATATATATAATATATATAGAGAGAGAGAGAGAGAGAGGAGAGAGAGGGGTAGATAGATAGAGAGATATAGATATAGATTAGATAGATAGATAGATATTATCGTCGGATTAAAATATCTTTGTGTGGAGAGGTTGCTAGA
>CM042143.1:122220084-122230084 GCA_023376005.1 Doryteuthis pealeii | reverse complement strand
TTAAACACAGATTTAACGTCATAACATTACATCACGTGAACATGATCAACGTCACATAAACGTTAAACAAGCCACAGTTTAAAAAAAAAACAATTTTTAGCTTTATATTATCCCATCGCGTGGAAACGCTTCACGTTTATATAAACGCTAAAAAACTACTGGTTTTTAAAATCTCAACCATTTTTTAAAAAAATCTCAACCATTTGACTACTGGCTTTTAAGATCTCAACCATTTGACTCATCTGATGATTGCATAACCATGAAACTTTAAGTTATGAGTACAAATCCACAATATTACAATTGATTATATATATATATATATATATATATATATATATATATATATATATGCTGATAGGTTTTTGATTTAGTGCATCCTGGGTCACACATATTTCTTTCATATATTTTTTGATTTAGTGCAAAGCATGAGTGATGTGTGAAATAAATGACAACCTGAGTTGGATAATATGTACTAAGTTCTATTTTATTTCGTTCCAATATTTCTTTTACAAGGATTGTTTTAAACTGACTGGCTATGGTGGTCGCTGGCGCTTTTATGTGTCAATAAAAACGCCAGAATCTACTGGAAAGGAGTAAGACCCCACCAAAAGAGAATGGTGTCTTGGGTATGGCACTGAACTATATCTGGTGTTGAGGCTCCAGTTCTGGAACTCTGGACAGTGTTGAGCAGTCCTTCATTGGCATTAGTATGACCCAAAGTCCCAGTTAGGGTTCCATGTTTTTTTTTCAAATAGATCTGGTTGCAAATTATTTGAATTAGATAGGAAACTTGATACTTATGATTGAGTTGTGCAAAAAAAAAGAACTCTGAAGACACTATACTAATAATGTAAATATAAATATACAATATACGGAATATATATACTAAAGTGCTCAATACACTAGGTAGAGCCAAGAGATAATCATGATAAATTATCCCGATGATCCATTTTGAAAAATCTAGGTAGATAGTCTCTGACTCATTATGCTTAATTTATTATATAATCAATATATAATTGTTCCAACCAATTGTTATAGCAAATCTGCAACTCTTTTTTATAATAGATGTGTTAGAAGGTGGTGGATGAAGATCTTAGTATCCTGGGTATGATATTAAACTGCATCCAGTGGTGAAGTTCCAATTCTGGAGCTCTGGGGAGTGTGGAGTGACCTCCTCCTCGCCATTTCTCCTAGCTCCATCCTAACCCGGAGTGGTAGTACCTGCTAGGCTCCCATCTATTAGTTAAATTGAAGAAAATGAGTTTAAAAAAAATGTGTTAACAATTGAATTAAAATCTTTTAGCACCCTTTAAAAATGAATAAGACAATGTCTTCGGCATAAAATAACCCAAAACGGCTTGACATGCTGTAAAATCCAACCAACCATACATTGGCACACCTTGTGCGTGAGTCGAAAAGGCCGTACATGCACTGAAAACAAGAAAATTTTCCGGAAACTTTAAAACCCTGGCAATATCATCAACAGTGCATCAGCAACTTTTTCTCGATTTATTTTATAGATTGCCGGACCCGGAGTTATGGGACGAGTTAGGCTCCCATCTGTGGGTTGAATAGAAAAATCAGTTTAAAAATGTTTTAAAAATTGAATTAAGAATGTTTTCAGTACCTATCAAAAGTGAATAAGACAATGTCTTCGGCATAAAATAACCCCAAAACTGTTGACATGCTGTAAAATCTAACTAACCAACCATGATAGTGCATGAGTCGAACAGGTAGTACATGGAGTGGAAACACAAGAAAATGTTCCGTAAGCAAAGGTCAGTAAAGAAGGCCATGCTGACAATCTTAAGAGACATGAATTGAAACATCACAATTGGATACAAGGGTATCAGCATTATGTGAAAAGCAAACAGCCTCATTCTGGATTTGCAAGATAACCATTACATGATGAGCGCATTGTTTACGATAGTAATGATCATTGCATATCTATTCATGTGTTGATATTAACTTTACCTTAAATAATCTGTGACAATTCCTCTTCCATGGAATTGTCTTCTTCTCTGTAGATCGTGGACGTTTTCTGAGTTTGCTCAAGCTCAAATTCCAAGTTCTGGAAAATAATAAGTAAAAGACGGTTCTGTGTCAAACAAAAATTTGATAATACATTCTTTTTTGTCAAGCAAATTGTAAGAAAACATTTACTATAATTTATCAAGAGTAAAAAAGTTAAAATGTGTGTGTGTGCATATATATATATATATATATAATATATATATATATTATATATTATAATGGTACATAGTAATAACCTACTCGAGTTTCACCATAAGGATCGTTAGGGTTAAATCCACTGAATTAATGAATCCAATGAATGAATGACCAATTTCACCTTTTCCATATATATATATATATATATATATATGTGTGTGTGTGTGTGTGTGTGTGTGCGTATATATATATATATATGTGTGTGTGTGTGTGTGTGTGTGTGTGTGTGTGTGTGTGTGTGTGCGTGTGTGTGAGTGTGTGTGTGTCACACTAAAAAAAGCAAGAAGCAGGCGATACCCCGCACAAACTGTCACAGATGTAGACTATGCTGACGACCTCGCACTTCTTGCAGATACACCGACACAGGCTGAGGCACTACTACACAGCCTGGAGGAGGCAGCAAAGAATATCGGCCTCTATGTGCTTCAAAAAACAAGGAGACATCTCCACACTAGACGGTAGGCCTCTTAAACCAGTAGAAAAATTCACATACCTAGGTAGTAATATCTCATCCACAGAAATCGATGTTAACACACGAATAGGAAAGGCATGGTTGGCCACCAACAAATTATCCGTCGTATGGAAATCCGACCTCCCTGACAAGCTAAAGAGACGATTCTTCCAGGCTGTGGTTATATCGGTACTGATGTATGACTGTACCACTTGGACCCTAACGAAGTGCCTTGAGAATAAGCTAGATGGGAGCTGCACAAGAATGCTGCGAGCGGTCCTGAATAAATTGTGGAAACAGTAGCCCACAAAGAAGCAAATGTATGACCACCTGCCTCCCATATCACAAACCATACGAGTAAGGAGGGTTAGGCATGCAGGACACTGCTGGAGAAGCAAGGATCAGCTCGTAAGCGACATACTACTGTGGAGGCCAACACATGGACATGCTAATGTGGGCCGTCCAAACAGGACCTACATCGACCAACTATGTAGTGATGCTGGCTGTTGCGCGGAGGAGCTCCCAGAGTCGATGAATGATAGAGAAGGTTGGCGAGAGATTGTCATGGATATCCGTGCAAATTGCGCGACATGATGATTATGATGATATATGTGTGTAGTATATTAAGAAAATTGAAAAAACACAGGTTTAAATAAGTTGATTGGTAAGTTTAGTGGCTAAGTTTAAGTGGCTAATAAACTTAGCACTTAACTTATTTAAATCTGTGTTTTTTTAATTTTCTTAATATACTAGATACCGTCGGATTCACTTCCATCTCTTTATATATATATATATATATATATATATATATATATATATATATATATATATATACGTACATATATATGTATATATATATATATATATATAAAGCCTCGTGAATTTTCTGCTTACCATTTTCAATAAAGTTAGCGGTCTGATGAAACTGATAGGTATACACATATACCTGTAAGTAGAAATAGATCTATAACCATAAAACCTTTTTATTTACCAAATATAATGCTAGGTTCAATCATATTGAACATCGAGCTCTCAACTTGAACCTGAACAACTCTAACATTCTTCTGTTGGAAGAAAAGTCCAACTTAGAATCAATAGATCTATAACCGGAAAATGACCGATTTTAAGCCTTTTTATCTACCACACACGTGTGTGTGTGTGTTGCAAAAAGAAATAAAGGATAGTAAATATAGAATGGATAAAATAGGATATTTTAATCAATTCTACTTACACGTGTTTCGGTCAGGAGTTTATCCACGTGTACATTATTCAAACTATTATTATTATTAAATAACCAAATGAAATGAAATAATAATAATAGAAAAAATGTAGAAGTGTTCCGCACACAAAGAAAATTCGACCTTCATCAGAGTAAATCCTTATTTTTAAAAAAATGAGATTCGTTGGAAATCGGAGAATTTCTGAAATGTTCGAAAATAGAACATTTTAAAAAATTACGTGAAGAGAGTGATCCAATATATATATATATATTATATATATATATATATATATATATATATATATATATATATATATATATATATATATAATATATATAGTAAGTCTAATGAATCAGAGAGTATCTACCTAGGTTTCTCCTAATGCAGTCAGAATCACCCTGATGAAACCTATAACTTATAATTACATATCATTGTTCCGGGAGTCTTCTTTACATTGTCAGAATTTAAAAACAATAAATAAATAAATCCACACACACACACACACACACACACATATACATATATATATATCTAATGACTTTATTAGTAAACCACCCAAAAAACAAAAACACCTGTTTAAAAGACTAATGTTAAAAATGAAATTCCATTCCACTCCCACAAAAACAGGAAGAGGAGGTGAAATACTCATGTGTATGTATATATATATACACATGCATGTAAAAATTCATTTTCATATTATCAATCAAAGCCTGAAGAAGATACCAGAAGATCTGAAACACGTGTTGCATATGTAAAACAAAAGAATTTAAAAAATTTTTCTGAGAACAAAATACATTTTGAGGACCTTCCTTTTTTTTTTTATAGAATATTGAATTTTCTCCCGTTGGAACCAAAACAACATTTATATATATATATATATATATATATATATATATATATATATATATATATATATATATCTAAAGAAAATTTGAAAAAACAGTGTTCCGAAAATGGGATGAATTTAAATATCGATGTTTAAAACATTTCGGTTACATTGAACCTTCATCAGGATGTCTCTTGGAGTGAAGAAAATGATGGATATTTTTATATGTGACAGGAGATGAAAATCTTTTTAGTTATGTAACTGTATTTGATCAGCGTTATATTTTTTGAAAGGCAAGTCGCGATCTACTCACGCGAAGGTGTCATGACGCGTGACGCAACTCGAAGAAATGCAAAAAACTTGGATCGCGACTTGCCTTTCAAAAATATAACGCATACTCATACAAAAACATCCATCATTTTCTTCACCCCAAGAGACATCCTGATGAAGATTCAATGAAACCGAAATGTTTTAAACATCGATAATTAAATTCATCCCATTTTCGGAACTCTTGTTTTTTCAAATTTTCTTTATATTTTCGGATTTATTTTCCATATTTACTCCCATATATATATATATATATATTATATTATATATATATATATATATATATATATATAAGAGTGTTTTATAATTGCTTGAAGCATTATGTATATATTGGTTTGGAGGTTGATTTTGAAGGCTATCACAATGCAGGTGTAAAGAAAAATAATAAGGTAACAATGGTGTTGTTTGTTAACTTAAAGCAGTTGTCGTCTTGTTATGTCATTTTTAGTTAAATGAATTTTTTATGTAGAGAGAGAGAGACAGACAGACAGAAAGACAGACATACAGACCAACTGGTAAATAAGAATACACTTTCAATAACCGATAAATGGAAGACAATTTAATGTGATGTTACGCGACAGGCGCCAAATCTTAACATTCTCATTTCTCTTTCAGGCGTATCAAGAGAATTAAAATGGCAGCTTCCAATCTGACCAGCAAATGCTCGTGACACAAGCCACTAACCATTGCGACTCGGAGATAGCTAATTTCTTGAACTTAGCCATGCTCTTTGTGTTCAATATCAGGGATGGGCTGCATGCCTCTGGCATAATGTGTCATCCGTGACGAAGAAAACAGAAAAATTCTAAGTGGACGGACATAGTAAAGTCGTTGGACTTTGTTCAGCAGATCGAGAATATCATCAAGCATAGCCACCACAATGCAATGAGGACATTTGCAGCGCGACCTAACTTGGCAGCGTCAACTATCTTAAGTGATTGTACTTCGGGATCAGAAGTGAGATTTCAGGACTAACGTGACCCAGATGTAGCTGGCTAAGAATTTTCACGATCATGTGCAGACCCCAAGTGATGTCTCAGCTAAACTAATTTGGAATACCAGGTATTATAGATCAGAGCACCCAATCGTGCTGTAATGGTTAGCAAACTAGTCTCACAGAACGATTACTTCTGAATAGCGAGTTCGAGCCTTACTAGATGCCCCACACTTACAACCTCGTGTCACATCCCACCTGTGGTGGACAGGTTGGGAAAATACCTACTAGGTCTTAGATGTTATTGAGAGAGAGAGAGAGAGAGAGAGAGAGAGAGAGAGAGAGAGAGAGAGAGAGAGAGAGAGATCAATTAGAGATTCAACATATATTTTACCCTTATCTAGTAATAATGGAGATTCGTTTCCGGTTTTTGTCTGTAACAAAAACTGCATCACTGCTTACGTCACATTACCCAAAATCGTCATAACATAGATTAAATACACTCAAAATTTGAACATGCAGCATTAGACAGTCCCTCAGTGTTTTTTAAAACAAGTTTTAATAAATACATGACTGGTATTATACATCTATATATAGTTTGTTTTTATTTCAATACATATTTAAAGTTTACATTTGAAATTGTTTTATTTTTTAATCATTTAATGAATTTGATGATTTTATTTACTTAGGTTACAAACTCGCTGACATTGAATTTTTTACTCCCACCCCTCAGGCAATATGTTTCAAAAATCTATTTTACATCGCCCGGGGGCGTTTTTTTATTTTGTACTAGTAGCTATAATGAATGAAAGCTAAAACACCTGACCTGGCAATGTACATGATCCTGAAACCAAACGGAAGTGTCATCACGATAGCAAGCATTTTATTGAATAAAATTTCAATTTTTAAAGTTTAACATGCGTATATATTCTTTAAATTATACCTTTTCTTCAAGAGTTCCCAAGATTTGCAAGACATGGGAAATAATGGTCTTTGCCCTGCCATACTAACCAAAACCATTAACAGAGTGATAAAATTTACTTTCTGAACCGATTATCTTGCCATGGAACTGGGCTTATGATCTCCTTTCATCTCAACGAGTGATTAAGAGGATTTTGATGGGTGGGGGAGAATCGTCCTGCCTCCAGAGATGTCTGCAAGTTTTTGGGTTATAATTGATTCCAGAAAGCGCATTCAATTGGCATCCGCGGGATGGTATCTGTGTCAGAAAATCTTTTGTATTTTGTTTTGCTTGGAACAATTTGGTTTAAAATGAAATGGAATGTCTCATAACTCCATAAAATAAATAGAATCGTCCCCCGCTATCTTGAAGTGATGGGCATTCTCTTGTATTAAGTGTGTATGGGGGCGGAACTTTTATAAGAAAATCAATCAAAAAGTCTAATTTGTACAGAAGTTTTTCCTGAAATTTTTAATATTTATATACACCTTTACTGCAAGCTCTTTTGAGTTTTTTAATGATAAAATGCCTATAATTTTAAAAATAAATTTATTATATTTTTAACATAAAATACGCATTTTAGAAAAATTATTTGAAAATTCCGGTACTGATCGAGAGCGTTCTGTGCCTCGTGATCAATGATGTATTCATTTCGCTTTTCCGTTTACAATGTTGCTTTGATAAAGACCGCATACGGTCGAAACAGATTTCTGTCAGCAAAACTTTAAACATCTTGTTGTTTTTTCTACAAATCTTTCTACACACACACACACATATATATATATATATATATATATATATATATATATATACAAACACACACATAAACAAGCACCCCCCACACTCACAGAATTTGGAAGACATGAGACAGAACAGTGAACAGCCACTAGCAACAGCTTCAGTTCTAGTAATCTTCTGAGCAGGGGATTTTTTATCCCGAAATATTAAGAATTGAGAATAAACCACAGGTTAACAAACAACACCACATTTAACTTTTTTTCTTTACACTTGCATTGTGATAGCCTTCGAAACCAACCAACAAACCAATATATATATATATATATATATATATATCGCATGCCCTTTCGCACAAGTACGGTGTGACACGCGATTAATTTCTTAAGCGAAGTTTAACATGTTTGAATTCTGAGTTTTCATTCTCCTAGACATGTTTCCTAACCGAGGTTAAAGATCTCAGTTTGCTATACTATTACCCATAGCTGGAGGGTGAATAATTAGACTCATACCTTTCCAAAGGGTATTAGCACTTTATGAAATGCGAACAGCCTCATGCAGGATTTGAACTCTGGTCACGAGCCCATGTCCTACGACGATTGTAATTACACCACATGACCTATAGAATATTTATTCGCAGACGCAGAAGTTTAAATCTTCATTGAATTTTGTTGCATGTCGAATGCTGCGTCAAGGGCATGCAAACATTTTAGGGGTCTTTATATAATAAAATATAGTTACTTCATTAGATCCATCGTTATTATATATACAAACATATATTATATATATATATTATATATATTATATATATATATATATATTATATACATATGTTTAATAACAAAAACTCTGACGAAACGCCTTGTCATTTATCATTTTGATACCAGCTCAATAACCCAACATATGAAAAAGCATTCCTGTCCTATATCCAAATACCGGAAAATTCTCAGATAACACAATGATGTTAGAACAATAAAATAGTAAAGAGAGACTACAGATTCTTGAAGCTCTACACATTAGAAAAAAATCCCAACCTGAATGAAATTAACTACCAGTGTAGCACTAACGTACTTAAATGAAAGGTTTTGATTATGTATCATCACAATATAGTAATCTTACTTGATAAGAAGAGAAAATCCTTGTAATTATTCTCCAAGGCAGTGTCTAGATCAGTCAAGGTAAAACTGCGGACCTGAATGGCCCGCCTCAAACTTCAAATTTTTTTTATTTTAAAACATATCTTTTTAACGTAGAGAATTTTTTTTTTTAGAGAGTTTTCTGGGGTTTTTTTTTTTTTTTTTTTAAATTATTAATATATTCTCGTATCCTTTAAAGAGAACAGGCTTTTCTTTCTTGTTATTTATTCATTTCATTTGATAAGTCAGATCATATATATTATACCACACACACACACACACACACAACACACACACACACACACACACATATTATATTATATATATATATATATATATATATATATATATGTATAAGTATCTATTGTATATTTTGGCAGCAAGTTATTTTGTAGGCAAGTGTTATTACACAACACGGAACATTTCTTTTTCATGATCTTGATTTTTCCAGTCTACTGGCAATCTTTCTAATGTTTTACATGTATGCATATATACATACAAATACATATCCATGCATACATATATATATGCAGGCTGTGTGTGTGTTTGTATTTATATGTATGTTTATACATACATGTATATATACATATGTATATACATGTTTATATATATATATATATATATATATATGTGTGTGTGTGTGTGTGTGTGTGTGTGTGTGTAAAAGGAATGACTAACCGGTAAAAATATTGGGTTGGTCTCAATATTTGGTTGGTATAAGTGTTACTCGGATAAGTCAGCGTTATAACAAATATAAAGTGTTCAATATGTAAGTAGAACGGATTTAGTATTATAATGTGTACAGAAATAACCAACTCGATATTCACCATGAGGATCTTCAGGTTTAAATCCACTTAATCAAGATATTGATTAATTACAGTTAATTGCGGGAGTTCATGTTGTAATTATGACTGTTGAAAACAGTTTTAACTGCGAAACTGTTTTGAATGGTCATAATTACAACATGAACTCCTGCAATTACCTGTAATTAATATATTGATTAATTCAGTGAACTTAACCTGAAGATCATCATGGTGAAACTGTAGATATTATAATAATATATTTATATTATAATATATATATATATATATATATATATATATATATATTCACTTTTCGTCTAGTAAAACTGGATAAGGTTTTTGCAATATGAAATTGTTTTGTTTTTGTTTGTAAGGCAG
>CM042143.1:122210084-122212584 GCA_023376005.1 Doryteuthis pealeii | reverse complement strand
TTACATTGTTGTGTACATTTCCTTGCATTACTCAACAGACACTAATTCTGCATATATATATATATATATATATATATATATATATATATGATGTTTCTGATGGTGACATGAATTTCTTTGACATTGTCGCTGAAATCCTACAAGGAGATACATTAGTAGCATTTATATTAATTATATGTCTAGATTACGTTCTATGAACTTCATTAGGAAAATAGAAAAAGGCTTCACGCTAAAAAAAGGCAAAATAACGGCGATATCCCACAGAAACTGTTACAGATGCAGACTACGCAGATGATCTTGGGATTTTCGCTAATACGCCTACACAAGCCAAATCACTGCTGCATAGACTAGAAAGGCAGTTAGAGGCATTAGTGTTGTATACCATTCTTTACCGGCACTAAATAGGTATATGTTATATACTTCTCTTACTTCTTATTCTGGTCGTCTAGTCTTCTGGCCGGCTATGCTTCTTCTATCGTCTATCATCTATCTTGTTCTGGTATATCTTCTAAGGTCTCGTCTGGTCTTCTATTGAGGATTCCGGGTCTGGTTTCTGTTGGGATTTCTTCTTATCAGAAGCCTTGTGTCATTGTTAGCTTTTAGTAATAACCACAAGACTTCGATTTACGATGATGTTACATTATTCGTAGATCCCCCAGACCAAACATCTGCGCAGTGAGACTCACATCTTGCTAGCTTCGCTTCTAAGTTCTAACTGACTGAGTTGCTTACCCTTAAACCGGAAGGGGGCTTCTATCGGGGTTCCGTTTCTCACGGTCTATCCCGCAAGGCAAGGTCAGAGTGAGGTCAAGCATTGTCACTCACTCTCAAGGCCATCAGCTGCACTAATATGATTTCTACACTATTGTCATAATCATTAGGTATCTAATGATTATGTAACATTAGCCTCTTATAAGAAATCAGAAGTGTTTTAAACAAAATGGAGACATATCCATACTGGATGATAAGGCTCTGAAATTAATAGACCTAGAAATATCTCATCTAAAAAAAAGTTATGTCAGTATATATATATTTACCAACCCCTCCGCACGAGCAGGATGTGACACAAGGTCAATTTCTCTAGCGGAGTTCAACAGGTTGAATTCAGAGTTTTCTTTCTCCGAGACCGTTTGTCTAACAAAGGTTAAAGAGTCCAGTCTGCCCTACTATTTTTCCATAGCTGGAGGGAGATTAGGATTTATACCTTTCCCAAGGGTATTAGCGCTAAGTGAAATGCAATTACCATGTCCAGGATTTGAACTCGGGGCGACGAGTCCATTTCCCATGACTTTAACCATTACACCACGCACTTCCTATGTTATGTCAGTATACGCATAGGAAAGGCATGGATTGTTAAAGATATATATCGATCATATGAAAATCTGATCTCTCTGAAAAAATAAAGCGTTGATTCTTCCAAGCTGTAGCCGTCTTAGTGCTACTGTATCGCTGCACCACTTGGAATCCAAGGGAAAACCCAAAGAAATAGCTAAATGGAAACTACAAAAGGATACTGTGGGCTGTCCTGAAAATATCTTGGAAGGAGCACTCCACCAAAAGCAGCAGTACAGTTACACGACTCTTCTCTCACAGACCATCTGAGTTAGACGAAAAAGACATATTGAAACCCCGCTAGAGAAGTAAGGACGAACTTATAATTGCCGTTTTCCTGGACACAGACATTGACACTCTAGACCTGCGGATTCTGGATACCGTACGGGAGACCGGATAGGGGCGATGACTGATAAAGATGGTTGGCCATTATCATGGGAATCCGTGCTGTTAGTGCGACGTGATGATGATGAGATATGAGTTTAAAATACATTTACATGCAAAGTAGCTATTTATACCTATATAAACTGATGATGCTGTTTGGACACTTTGAAATCCAGTGAAATATTACAGGGAATCTTTGACCTGACTTAATTGTATTGATACAATGAATACCGTTCAAACCTTAAATCTTCAATGCACACATAATCACGCACAAGCTGAGGAGGCATGCGTCGTATAATGGTTATCGTCAAATGAAGCAGAGTCGGCGGCAAAAGTTCATAAATGGTACGAGGCTGTTTTGCGCTTCAGTTCGCACCAATACTCTTGAAAAAAGAGCGAATCACTTTTTCTAGGAAAATAAGAGAGAGAGAGAGAGAGAGAGACAGACAGACAGACAGACAGAGACAAACAGACAGAGACAGAGACAGAGAGTATTTGAGTGTGTGTGCACGCATGTGCTTGTGTGTGTGAGTACGCGCGTGTGTGTGGTATCGTGTGTGTGTTAGAGAGAGAGAGAGACAGAGACAGAGACAGAGAGAGAGGGAGAGGGAGAGAGACTGACAGACATATAGAGCTAGAAAGAGAGAGAGAGAGTATGTGTGTGTGTGTGTGTGTTTATGTGTTTAGGCGTACGTGTTTGCGTGTGTGTGTACGTGTGTGTGTACGTGTGTGGGTATGTGGGGGTGTAGGTTGAGAGACAAAAACACATTGAATAAAACTTCAT
>CM042143.1:122192584-122207584 GCA_023376005.1 Doryteuthis pealeii | reverse complement strand
GAGTAAGGCTTATTTTGCCTACGTTAGGGCGTTTCGATCTATTTCAATAGATCTTCATCAGGGCTTTCTTTAGTTTGAGGAACAAATATATGTATCACAAAAATATATCACAGAAAATATTATTTTCTGTGATACATTTATTTTTTCCTCAAACTAACGAAAGCCCTTGATGAAGATCTATTGAAACAGATCGAAACACTGCAGCGTAGACGAAATAAACATTACTAGTTTATGAACTTATGTTTTTCAATTTTTTCATATTACATACTGTCCGATTCACTTCCACATTTTTCTTCCCATATATTTTATATATACTAGCAAATATATGCACCCTCCGGGTGCTAGTATTTAAGTTTTAATGTAATAAAATATTGTATTAAATTAGAAAGGCTACTGAAACTAAATAAGAATACAGATAAAAAGATTTGAAACAGAGGGAGTATAATAAAAGATTTGAAACAGAGGAAGTATAATAAAATATGGAACAACTGAAACTTACTCTTCCATCACTCTCGTCTTTCATTGTTATTTTTGTAAATTCAAGTATTTAGTTATAAGAGGAAGTAAAGAATAAAATGACAGTTATTTTATCTTGTTAATGGATTTCATTTAACATTCATTGAAGAGATTTTTGCTTATATTCATTAAAATAAAACCAAACAGTTAGAAATCAATAATACTAAGCACATATTTATTAAATTCGATTTTTTAATATTAATATGCAAATTAGCCTTCCCGTTCACACTGTAAACCGCTATTTTGTTGTATATATAAATATAATTGCATGTTATCAGTACGTAGACATAGTTAACAGTATTAATAATGTAAGACAATTTTATTAATAATTGAGATGAGATTTAGATAAAAATAAAATCATGGAGAATATGATGTCAATAACTAAGGGAATTGTGACTTGAGTAGGAATATAGTTTCGGTTACAGACAGAAAAACACACAATCTCCATTATAATAAGATATGTGTGTGTGTGTGTGTGTTTATCTGTTAAAATTAATCTATCAATCCAATGAGAGAGAGAGAGAGAAAGAAATGACTTTAACCATTACACCACTTGCTTCCTACACTTTTTACATATATAACTTAAATAACTCCTCCGGTGTTTTCTCTTTTGGCCACTACATATGATACTGATGATTATTTTATTACTCTTCTTTATGACAACTTGTGTGTTACTTGGTAGTGTGTGGTCATCACCTCTGCAAGTAAGTTGCAACAAGTTGTACTGGTTTACAATAAACAAAGCCTAGAAGTGACCTGTTATCGGACACAAAATATCAATTGTCCTCCAACAATGAAGTAATGGGCGCCAAATGCCAGCTATTTACACGTCGCTGTATTGAGAGTAGATTCATGTCTTACAGCGCAGTGAACGCAAACAGGTCCCGGAAACACTTTGAAATTGGTTGGGCGTGTATGTTCCTTACTACACACACAGACAAACACACATACGCAATCAAACTCTTACACGTACAGAAACACACGTACAAAAATACATAAAACAAAGCACACACTCTCACAGAGAGGCATATATATACAAATATATATGCCTATGCTGCAGTGTTTCGGTCTGTTTAGATGGACCTTCATCAGGGCTTCAAGGGAGAAAAAATTATTGCTGAAAACAAAAAGTCTGTGAGCCTCTGTTTTTGGTGTGTTAGTTTTTTTCTTGTTGATCTTTAACGAAAACCCTGATGAAGGTCTATTTAAACTGACCGAAACACTGCAACGTAGGCATAATGAACATTATTCGGTTAAGAAACACACACACACACACACACACACACACTATATATATATATATATATATATATATATATAATTACATAGATAATATGAGTGCTGTATTTGAGTAAACAGTGCTCAATATCATTGATAGACCATTTATATTTAAGTAATGTAGTGTGGTGCCTGGTTACTGACAGTTTCTCGCCTATGCAATCTTCAGACCAAGATCGCATATTTATGAGTAAACAGTGCTCAATATCATGGAGAGGGAATTTATATATAAGTTAGGGTAACGCGGACTTTCTGAAGATCATTTAGACGAGACACTCTCTGTAAACAGACACCGCTGACCCCATGTCCACGCTACCTTATATATATATATATATATATATATATATATATATATATATATATATATATATATATAGCAAATATCAAGCTGACCGGTAGCCTGCGGCTGGTGGCTGTTCACATTAACAGAATGAAAACAAGAAAACATTACAACAAACCTAGGCTAACAATAGCCACCTGAAATTTTCGGACATCTCCCGGGGCTGTGGACAATGAACTGGAGCCGTGGCAAAGAACTCTCGATATGGGGCAGACATCTTGAGCCTTGCAGAAGTCCGCTTCAGCGAGGCGAACCAATTGACAGAGGTGGGGTCCGGGTATACATTCTTTTGTATAAGCAGCCTCATGGTAGCTGTATGTAATTGAGGTAAGGCAGCTCGAGCACCACACCCTAAAGTGGCCTCTGCGTAAGCGGCACATGACGGGCGGCATGGAAACATCTCCTACATCTGGGACTGACCATATGTTTGACATATGTGGTAGGGCTTGCATGTCTAGGGTTGGGCCTCTCGATCACATACGGTCGCATGCGAGTGGAAACCTAGAAAGGGGTTCATGTGTGACAGGAAACAAACAAACTTGAATCAGGGGACACTCGGCGTGCTCACATCCGAACTACTTGTAGAAATGGCTTTATTCTGTGAAGAAGTGGCAATCACCACACACACACATATATATATATATATATATGTGTGTGTGTGTGTGTTCATGTGTGTGTGTGTGAACGTAGATGGATGGGTAGTGAGCGTGTGAATGATCAAAAGGTATCGATATTAAATCTTAATTTATTGAATTTTAAAATGTCAAAAAGAAAGTCGATCACACATCAGAGCCAATTTTATTATAAAGTGATAATATCAAATTTTTGTCTAGACTTTAAGCTATCATCCGTTTCCATACTTTTTGACGGGTAATATTTGGCAGAACTCTAAATCACATAAGTAATATATATATATATATATATATATATATATATATATATATATATATATTAATTTCGGACCCAGTGCTACTGTACTTAGATGTCTTTAATAAATACTGCTATTTATAGAACCACAATTAAAAAAAAACTAACGCTACTACATAAGAGTATGAATTAAACTCTTACAGAAATGTATTGTTCTTTAAATATACACATCCTGCGATGATGACCCAAGAAAAGACCGAAAGTACTTGGGAACAAATTAGTCATGCCAAATTTATTTGTCAATTCTGGCCGGATATTTTATCATCTATTCGGTGACATAAAAGTATTGAAACCAAATCAAAGATCCATAAATATTGAACAGTGAGTTAAGTTATCATTAGATGTCCCATACTAGTGTCCTTGGGCCAAATCTACGCCATGCTTTTTTTTTAGGTGCTTGTTGTATGATATCGTCGGCAACCCGAGTCTAAATCCTGAACGAGGCCCTTTGCATTTACGATAGCGCTCATATTTTGGGAAAGGTATACAACCACCTATACACCTCAGCTCTGGGCTCTTTAACTCTTAACATCCTGTTGAGAATTATCTAAGTCCAGAGCCCCATTTCTATAAGGATTTATCAATAAATGGCTAAAAAGGGCCTTTTCATTAAAGTAAGTAAAGTCGTCGGGGTGGCCTAATGTCGGTATCAGCCAATCAGCGAGGGAGTCTATCCCCTTTACCACTAGCGCTAGACCAAAGAGATTATTTTAGCATCTGAGGTGGAGCGCCACACCTACCATCAGCTCCTCACTTTACCGCACAGATCCGTGTGCAACTCATTCGCTGAGTTGGCGAGGGCCGGTATCGAACCAAGAACCTTGTGATTCCTAGCCAAACACTCTACCGACTGAGCTAAACCGGCCCTATTTGTACGGCATTTCATTTCATTTAAAGTTACCTGTTATTTCCCGTAAATCAAAGACTGCTAAATAACTCTTTAACTCTTAAGATCCTGTTGAGAATTATCTAAGTCCAGATCCCCATTCCTATAAGGATTTATCCATAAATGGCTAAAAATGGTCTTTTTATTTAGAGTTACCTGTTATTTCCCGTAAATCAAAGACTGCTAAATATGTTTAATATTACATTTAAATAAAGGCTATCGTTTGGGGTGGATTAGGAAAACAAATATGACTTCCGACCGGGTGGAATGAGGTGGTATAGGACATTAAGAGTTAATATTGTATAGGCAACCAGTTTAGGAGACGGAAAACTCTGAATCTTAACCTGTTAAACTCCGCTTAAGACATTGATCCTGTGTCGCATCTTGCATGTGTTGAGATTTTTTATATATAAGGTGTATGCTAGATCCTCGCTCTTACTTATAGACTAGGCGAGATCATGTGATCTATTCCTGGCCAATCACTGGCAGTACTCAGAGGCTGATACAATACTTAACCCACCCTACTGTTCATAATTACGACATCGTTCATTGACGACGGACATAGAATTAAATCACTGGACATTTACCAATACGCAGGATCTGACTTATACGATTACCAAGGGATCACCAAAGGATTCAATAACTTTCTTTAAGCCCTTTTCAATTGGTCAAGGATTGCACTTAAAAACTTTACAGCATGTCTGGCGGGGTTAATATGCGTACTATATATATATATATATATATATATATATATATATATATATGAGGAAGAATGAATAAAGAAAAGAAGGAATAGAATGGTTAATAAAAGAAGAATTTAATCAGTATCACTTACATATGTGTTTCGATCAGTTCATCTGTGTGAAAATTTTCACACAGATGAACTGACCGAAACACATGTGTAAGTGATACTGATTAAATTCTTCTTTTATTAACCATTCTATTCCTTCTTTTCTTTATTCATTCTTCCTCATATTGTCGGATTCATTTCCAATTTCCATTTTTACACACACACACACACACACACACACACACAGACACACACACACACACACACACACACATATATATATATATATATATATATATATATATATATATATATATATGAGAACAGGTTTGTGTATATGAATATACAGTCATATATACATTTATAAAGTGATAAAGACTTAATTTACTCCGTTTTATTTTACAAATCAAAGTTAATATCTAAGGACCAGCCCTATCTTCTATTTGCCACTTTTTTTCCAAAATTAAATAGTAGAATATTCCATTTACAACTGAATTGAACTGAATAGAATTATTCAAATTCACTTATTTATTTCTCTCGTTGAGGATTTTATTAATAATGTTTTTTGGTCTTCTCTAGACATTATGTGACAACATCATTCCCCAATACTCCATTATTGACACAATTGTTGCCCATTTTAGTAACGCTGATTTCTGAATAATTCATGCCTCCCCCTCCCCCTCATCCTCCTTCTTCTTCTTCTTCTTTCACATTCTTCTTCTTATTTCCGATTCTTCTTCTTATTTCTCATTCTTCCCTTATCTTCTTCCCCTTTCTTCTTTTCCCCTATTTACTTCTTCTTCTTCTTCTTCTTCTTCTTCTTCTTCTTCTTCTTCTTCTTCTTCTTCTAATTTCCAATTCCTCTAGACTCCTTTCCAAACTCTTAGGGACCGTTCCAAGTGCACTAAAAACAATTTGCATCACTTCATGTTCCAAGGTTTTGCAATTTTCTGGCAAGGTCCAAATATTTGTTAATCTATTGTTCTTTACTTTTTTCCCAAGTGGTCTGCCAGTACGGTTTTATTATTATTATTATTATTATTATTATTATTATTATTTTTTTTTTTTTTTTTCATACCTGCCGCCGCCGATGGTTTACTGGAGACTGAGTGACAGCAAATCTCCTCTGGTCTCCATCACTCTTCTGAGTATTTTAACCGATCTTAACAGTGCTTTAGTTTTGATTGTCTCGATTCTTCCTCTGATTTCCAATTCACCTAAATTATTTTCCAAAGTGTTAGGACTGTTCCAACGGCACCAATTACAATTGATACGACCTTCACCTTCGGGTTCCAGAGTTTCCTCAGTTCTCTGGCAAGGTCCAAGCATTTGTCTATATTTTCGCCCTCATTTACATTCACTTAAATCCACGAGATGACAGATTGCATTGGCACAAGGTCAGAATATGGGGAGTGTAGTGAAGACCAAGTGAACTCCTCAGTAGTAATACTCTTTAAGATCAGCTTTCACACCATTGCATCAGGACGATACATATTGTTGTTGGTGGTGATGCTGTTGATGCTGTTGTTTTTACTGTTGATTTTCGTTGTTGTTGCTGTTATATCACTCCTTGTGAGTTTTCGCACTAGCAAGTGTTCATTTACTGCTGGTGTGGCAGCAAGTCTCTTCAGATCTCCTGGACTCATGATGGCATTCTTGCCGATCTTAACAATGTTGTTGTTTGAATGCTTTCGATTCTCCCTTTGATTGCTAATTCATTTAGACTCTTTTACAAACTATTGGGACCGTTCCAAAAGCACCAACTGGTACGACCTTCATCCTCTTGTTTCACAGTTATTAGTAACTTTTTTGGAAATGTATTTGTCTATCTTTTTGTTTGTTTTCTTTTTCATCCTGTGATCCACTAGAACAGCAAAATCAACTTGACGATGAGTTCTCTTCTTCTTCTTCTTCTTCTTCTTCTTCTTCTTCTTCTTCTTCTTCTAATTTCCATTTCCTCTAGTTTCTTTTCCAAAATTTTGGGGACCGTTCCAAGTGTACTAACAACAATTGGTATCACTTTCGCCCTCATGTTCCAAGATATTTCATTTGTCTGGCAAGTTCTAAGTATTTGTTAATCTTTTTTTCTTTCTTTTTCCCTCTGTGGTCTGCCAATACGGTTTTATTATTATTATTATTATTATTATTATTATTATTATTATTATTATTATTATTATTATTATTATTCAAATTGCTGCCGTCATTATTATTCTTAGGCTTAACATATATATATATATATATATATATATATATATATATATATATATATATATATATATACTCATATAGATATATACATATATCTTACTAATTTTTGAATATGCACCATGATTACGAATAGGAATATGCAAATACAAGCACATAAACACTGATACATACACCCCTCCATATATATATATATATATATATATATATATATATATATATATATATATATATATATATATGGAGGGGGTGTATGTATCAGTGTTTATGTGCTTGTATTTGCATATTCCTATTCGTAATCATGGTGCATATATATATAATATATCATGTTAATATATATATATATATATATTATATATATATATATATATATATATATATAGTTTTCATCCAGGAGACACTAATATACATAATATACATCATTACATTCATACGTACACACGCACACACACACATACACCGCCCTGTCGGCTTGGGCGTTAGAATGCACCGACTGCACCTCTGCAGAGGGGTAAGACTCCCCCAATGGGGCCACCTGTTGGCCGTGGGTGGCGACCCGTGATGCTTAAGGATAGAACCCAGGTGGATGAGCAGTTTATGACTTGCAATATTCCACTTTGGTCCTATCTTGGACTGGACGATCAATCGGCTGGTCACGTCAAGCCCTAGCACCTATATGATTTTCCCAACCCTATTGCCCTCTTGGCAACTCCCAACCCTTTTTTATCATATGGGTGCTAGAAGGACTGACTGAGGGTTTACATGTCCTGGGAATGACGTTAAACTCTATCTGATGGTGAGGTTCTAGTTTTGGAGGTTTGGGGAACGTGGAGCACCCCTTCATCACCATTGATCCCTGGTCCACTCTGACCCGGAGTGGTAGTATCTGTTAGGGTCCAATCTATGGGTTAAATAGAAAAATGTATTTATAAAAAAATTGTATTATCCATTAGGAATTGATTTATTTCAAAACTTTATCGGCATTAAATAACCCACCGAGGTTGATATGCCGTAAAACCAAACCAAAACAAACACACATACAAGGTGTGTCATAAAAGTATCGAGATTGAAGCTGTATTTAACAAGATAGAAATGAACAATTGTTTGCTTTTTTTCTCTTTCACATATTTTCTTTATTTTTCCTCCTATTTCTTTCTTCCCTTTTCATTGGTTCTTTATGTATTTTCTCATTACAAAATTCCTGGAAACTAAACTAATTTTTCCCTGAAGTGATATTTAAAAATAAAATAAAATGAAATGTAAAAGTTCGATTCCCAAAAGTATAATTAAAACAAAAAAAAAACATATTGATTCTTTTATTCAAATGTAAGGTGTTAAGTTTGATAAAATATCCTCTTTGAATATATATTGTTTTTTTTATGTTTCCTCATTTGATTTTGAAAAGATCCGGCATGTTTTAAAACTCGACTTTTAATTTCGCATCTCCTTTTCATTTTCTTTATGTTAATCATTGCTAAATCCGTTAATTTCCATCTATATATCAATACTCGTGTTCCTTAATTGTACGACTGTTATCATCTTGCAACACCTTCTGGTTAAAAATGAGACCGTGCAAATCGTCCAAGATGAAATGCAAAAATGTAAATCCTGATTATCTGCCGTTGCTTATCCACCGAATTCTTATTTTTCATGATCGTCATCACTTAAGCTAAATAAAGGGTCATACTAATTTTATTATAAAGAAAGAAAGGGAAGAAGAAGAACATGCTACACAGAAAAATATAATTAGAAAGAAAGAAAGAGTGAGAGAAAGAAAAAACGAGTGAAAGACAGTTAAATCAAGATCATTATAATTTCTACATATTGAAATATTTCGCAATAGCTTTTAAGTAAACATATCAAACATTGTAATTATCAAATTAGCACAATGTGTTAAACAGGTCCTGCTAGTCAATTATTATTATTATATTTCATTCTTTGCGAGTTTTTAAACCATCCATAGCTGGTGGTGTTTCACTGGAGCCTAAGTGGCACCAAGTCTCCTCAGGTCTCCAGAACTCTTGAACTGTTGTCTGGGTGGACTCAATTCTTCCTCTGATTTTAAATTCCTTTAGTTACTTTTCCAAAATTGTGGGGGCCGTTCCAAGAGCACCAACAACACTTGGTTTCATTTTCACCCTCATGTACAAAAGTTATTTTCAGTACTCTAGCAAGGTTTATGTATTTGTCTTTTCCGCTTCTTTCATTTTCACTCTCTTGTCCACAAGGACGACAATATCCACAAGTTCTCTTCTTGCTAACTAACACTAGATCTGGTTTTCTAGCCGAGATTCGGTGATCAGTCTATTGTTGTATACTCGTATATACCCAATATCGTGTATATAATCGAGAGAGAGAGAGAGAGAGAGAGAGAGAGAGAGAGAGAGAGAGAGAGAGAGAGAGAGAGAGACTTGTTTCTTCATTTCTTCTTGCTATCTTGTATTCTTCTTCTTTGGTCGTCATTTTGTCTTCTTCTAGTTGCTGTCTATAACTAAGGGCTTCTTCTGGGCTAACTCTAGACATTGTAATTGATTAAATTAACTACAAGACTTTTATTTCTTGAACAAGATTTTATTTAGCCCATTCTTGTTCCCCGCGCGGGTGAGTTTCAACCTCAGCAAAGAGAGGTAGATCCTCTCTGCTCCAATGCCAGCTTGAAACAAAAATCTAAACTAACTAATCACGTGACGCACGAGATTCGCGCCTTTGGGGACATGGTCACTAACAGTCCTGGTGATTTTCCACTGACTCTTTTGAATTCTCGCTACAAGGTCTGTCAATAATTTATGCCACCACATAAATTGTAACACTATATCTCAAAATCACAGAGAATATTTAGTGTCTCATTTGATAGGACGGACACTGGTTTGTACATGTACCATTTTGTAGGATGGTCAATGCTTAGTTTCTTGCATAATTCCCAGTGGATGACCTTTGTTGTTGTTGTTGCTGCTGCTTCTGCTGCTGCTGCTGTTGTTGTTGTTGTTGTTGTTGTTGTTGTTGTTGTATGATCTGTGAAAGGAATTTTGAAATTAGCTACAAATTAAGATAAATAATATTAGCATTTAAAATTATCTTTTATGAAACGTCTTACTAAAATTTACGATCAATTTGAAAATCTTTTCCAAACTGATCGAGGGCAATTCTTTTTTTGATTCAGTGGCTATCTCATTAAATCAGAAGTAATTAAAAAAAGTAATGACCATATCAGTTAAACTATCGTGTATAATAAATTAAATATCTAAGTCAGTATTTAACTAAATGGTTATTAAATAATTATTATCCAATCTTAATTAGCATCTTATTTATTAACAATGTCTCTATTAGGGTCTAGCTAAGATACATTTACTTAAAAACAGTCCGTATTATTAATTCGTTTAATATCCTGCAATTTGAGTTATAGATCATTCATAAATAAATATTTACATAATATACAGTGGGAATAATTTACATACCGGTTTTAACAAATAAACATGATAAGAATTGCTTTTAATACGTTTGAGAATAAAACAGTAATATCAGAAATCAATAACACCAAGTAATTATTATCATGTATAATATCATATTGAATTCAAATAGAATAAAGAAAAATAAGTAATCGTTAATATAATTCTATAATTGTTTTATTTTATGATATTTTCTAAAAACTTTAATTGTCTTTCAAATTCAGTAATATCAAATTCAGTTATAGGAAAATTTAAATACTTGTACTCTCAGGGCGCATATTTTCGCTAGAATGTATAATAAACGAACTGATTTTTATGTTGCTCTCCATTGAAAGAAGATACATTTATGCTAGTTCGATGTGTCGTAAGAAAGAACTGGAAGCGTTTAGATAAAGAATTAAAATTCTGATGCAATTAGCTCATCGATTTTCCATTTTTATGTAATAAAACAAAATAATTTGATTTCCAGTTGTGAATGGAAAAAGTCAAATAGGTTAGGTTTAAAAAAGGAGGAAAAAAATAAAAAAAACATTCAAATTCCCGAAAGGAAAATAGCTTGATAGTTAAATTGAATAATTATTAAAATGACGAAACGGGAATGGAGTATATTTCCTGTTGGATATGAAAATGAAGACACGGAATGATGATGATGATGATGATGATGATACTGATACTGATGATAATGATAATGATTAAAATTAGTATAATTATTAAATAGAATGGTGTTTGATCTGGATTCAGTTGACTTATTTAACGAATAATGTGATAATCGATTTGCATTGCCTATCTATCTATCTATCCATCTATCTATCTATTAATATATATATATATATATATATATATATGTGTGTGTGTGTGTGTGTGTGTGTGTATAAATATACACACATACATAAATGTATATGTGTAAAAATATTTTCTTAATACATATATTTATGTATCCTTAATATATATATATATATATATATATATATATATATATATATATATATATATATGGGGGGGTAATTCCATGTCAACTCACACAGAAAAGAGTGAAAGTGTCACCCACTCCCTTAAATTTTCCTGATTTCTTTCCAGGTGTGAACTATGTTAACATTAGACGGTCCCCAAAATTTGAGCTTATGCCAACTTTTAGCTCTCCAAATTTGGTGGGGTTAACGAAAAATGGCGACATTTTGTAATCTATTTTTGTCTGTAAAATGAGTTCTAGATCTTCCCTATTACTAAAAAATTGGTTTATAAAATCAGTTTCACCCATGAAATCCAAAAATGCTACTAAAAAGTCTTAAAGTCAACCAATATTAAGTAATTGATGATTTCTGATTTTTTCATAGCAAGATCAATATCCCGATGTGACACCGCATCTTTGACACAATTCTTTTTCTTTTATTATTTCACATATAATGAACACTATTTGTCCCTAAAAGATAGTTTGATATTTGCTCAGAAACAAAGCTACCACACCAGTTAAAATTTTGCCAATCAGAAATCATTAATAACTTAAAACTGGTTAAGTTTAACAGTTTTTCGACAGCACCTTTGGATTTCCTGGGCTAAAATGTCCTTAAGAACCAATTTCTAGGAGTTGGGAAGCTCCAGGTCTCATTTTGCAGATAAAGATAGATTACAAAATGACGCCATTTTTCGCCTCACCCCACCCAAATTTGGAGAGTTATGTCGATTTCTAGAATCGATATAACTCCGTCGATTTTTGGAATAGGGAACGCAAATTTTGGAGATTAGCTGACTTTCTGATTGTCCACATCTGTTCAAAATTTCAGAAAAATTGAAGTGCAACATTTTAACACATCTTTGAAAATGTTGTAGCTTCGGTTCTAAGTAAATATCAAACTATCTTTTTGGTACAAATAATGTTCAACATATGTGAAATAATAATAGATAAAATTGTTGTTGTAGACGCAGTGCCACATCGGGATATTGATCTTGCTAGGAAAAATTAATAAATCATCAATAACTTAAAATTGGTTGAATTTAAGACTTTTTTGCATAGCATTTCCGGACTCCTTGGTTAAAACTGCTTCTATAAATCAATTTTTAGGAGTAGGAAAGCTCTAGAACTCATTTTACAGACAAAAATATGTTACAAAAGGTCACCATTTTCACGAGCCCCCTCTAATTTGGAGAGCTAAAAATCGACATAATTCCGTCATTTTTTGGAATTGGAAGATCAAATTTTGAGGATTGGCTAACTTTATCATAACCCATACTTGGACATAATTTCAGAAAAATTGAAGGGGGTGGATGACATGGCCTGGATGATTTGACATGGAATTTCCCATATGTGTGTTTGTGTGTGTGTGTGTGTGTGTGTGTGTGTGTATGTGTGTGTGTGTGTGTGTGTTTTGTTTACGCATGTATGTATAACAAGATTAAAATTCTAATTCCTTTTTTAAAATACGCTTTTGTCTTCAAAATGTAAGTTTGTTATAAATACTAGCAAATATATGCACCCTCCGGGTGCAAGTATTTAAGTTTTGATATAATAAATTATCATATTAAATTAGAAAGGCTAATGAAACTGACTAAGAATGCAGATAAAAAGATCTGCAACAGAGGGGGTATAATCGAAAAATAGAACAACTTTGAAACTAACTATTCCATCATTTTGCATTACTCCCCTCTTTCATTGGTAAATTTTCCTAATTTAACTATTTAGTTAAAATAGGAAGTAAAGGATAATATTACAGTTTTTTCTTCTTGTAAATAGATTTCTTTTAAGATTTATCCACGAGATTTTTGTTTATATTTCTTAAGATAAAACCAAAAAATTAGAAATCAATAATACCAAGCACATATTTATTAAAATAAAATGTTAAATATCAATATGCAAATTAGCCTTCTCGTTCAAACTGTAAACCGCTATTTTGTTGTATATATAAATACAATTGCATGTTATTAGTACGTAGATATGGTCAACAGTATTGATAATATAAAACAATTTTTATTAATAACTGAAGGTTTAAAAGAATGAAATCATGGAGAATTTGACGTAAATAATTAAGTGAATTGTGACTTGAGTAGTAATATAGTTTCGGTTACAGACAGAAAAACACACAATCTCCATTATAATAAGATAACGTAATACTGACAAAATAAATTAGTAAGCGAATTCTATATTTTCTTTGTTTTGTTAATTAACAAAAGACAAGATCTTAAAAGAGTGCATCAAAATCCTTTGCAGATAAAAAAAAAAAAGGCTGAAAAAACTAAATCTTATCTAAAACATCAAATTAACTTCAATAATTGTTCCATCGATTATCATATCAGGAGTTGACCACCGATTTCTCATTGGTTACAATTCCCACAAAATCTTCGGCAGATTTCGCTGCTTTTTTTTTTTTTTTTCTTTAGAAGTCATTAACAATTTAATGATGAAATTCTTATTTCAATTCAACCGCCAAGTTTGATAAAACAAAGTTTTCCAATTTTCAGTCATTTGACTTTTATAGTAGATTCTTCTTTTATTTATTTCTATTTTCCTTCGATCTGACACTTAAAATAAATGAAAAGAAAATCAGATTACTTTGAAAATAAAGCAAAATAATAAAACACCAAAAAAAAAAAAAAAAAAAAAAAATATATATATATATATATATATATATATATATATATATATATATATATATATATATATATATATATATATATATACTAGCAAATATATGCACCCTCCAGGTGCAAGTATTTAAGTTTTAATGTAATGAAATATCGTATTAAATTAGAAACGCTAATGAAACTAAATAAGAATGCAGATAAAAAGATTTGAAACAGAGGAGGGTATAATCGAAAAATAGAACAACTGAAATTTACTCTTCCATCACTCTCGTCTTTCATTGTTATTTTTTCTATTTTAAGTATTTAGTTAAAATAGGAAGTAAAGAATAAAATGACACTTATCTTTTCTTGTTAATGGATTTCATTTAAGATTAATTGAAGAGATTTTTGCTTATATTCATCAAAATAAAACCAAACAGTTAGAAACCAATAACACTAAGCATATATTTATTAAAATTACATTTTTAATATCAATATGCAAATTAGCCTTCCCGTTCACACTGTAAACCGCTATTTTGTTGTATATATAAATACAATTGCATGTTGTTAGTATGTAGATATGGTTAACAGTATAAATAATGTAAAACAATTTTATTAATAATTGAGGTTAAAATAAGGATAAATTCATGGTGAATGTGACGTCAATTACTAAGGGAATTGTGACTTGAGTGGTGATTTAGTTTCGGTTACAGACAGAAAAACACACAATCTCCATTATAATAAGATGTGTGTGTGTGTGTGTGTGTGTTTAACAATTCTATGTTTGATCTTTTCAAGTTTTCTGGCCAACTTTTTAATATTTGGGTGGAATTCGTGGATAAGTCTACCAAAGTTCAGGTCCCGAGTACTTTCGGCACTTCGAAGTGCCATCATCAGGGGTGATGTGTTCCATTTTTTTAAAGTTTTTTTTTTAACTACCAAAAAAACTGGAACACATCAATCACTCTTGAGGATGGCACTTCGAAGTGCCGAAAGTACTCGGGACCTGAACTTTGGTGGAATTATCCACGAATTCCACCCAAATATTAAAAAGTTG
>CM042143.1:122180084-122185084 GCA_023376005.1 Doryteuthis pealeii | reverse complement strand
GTGTGTGTGTGTGTGTGTGTGTGTGGTGTGTGTGTGGAGAAAGGTAGACAAACACGAGATGTTGTAGAAAATGGATGTTTATTGTAGGTTTATTTTCTACAACATCCCCTGTTTGTCTACCTTTCTCCAAATGATGTCGGATAATCTACTCATATTTCTCCCATATATATATATATATATATATATATATATATATATATATATATATATATATATAATACAATCATAGTTGCATTAATGAATATTTTGAAACATATAGTCTGATTTGTAAATGTTCGTATTTTTCATTTACTCATCTTAAGCCAGAAATATGTGTCGTACGCAGTGAGAATCGAACTCACTAACAATATTTCAATAAACGAGCTCGCTAACCCTTATATAACACAGGATCGTAATTGGTGCTCTCAACGATGTATGCAATCCACACACAAAGAACACGTTCAATGTTAGTCAAACAAAGGTGTTATTTATGTACAAAATAAGTTAAGTTTGTGTGAAACAATTTAAACGATTGAAATATCTAGTCAAACATTTCATTCTAATGGCAAAAATTCAGGGTGTCTGAGATTTCGAAAGAAAAAAAACACGAACCAGTTTAAATATCGCGTGTTTCTCTCTTTTGATTCAACCGGAATTTGACGCATTCCTTCACGTGCTTTGATATGTTATCCTGGAGTTATTATCTACATAGTAAATGGTTGCAAGACTCATAGAAAACTAATATAAAAATACATTGAATTTACATTAAGATAACATTCTGAATAGGGTTCCGTTTGTAGAATATATATATATATATATATATATATATATATATATATATATATATATATCATCTTTATCATCATCATGTCGCGCATGCAGCACGGATATCCATGACAATCTCTCGCCAACCCTCCCTATCATTCATTGCACCTGGGAGCTCCTCTGCGGAGCAACAAGCATCCTCGCATAGTTGGTCAATGTAGGTGCTTGCCGGGCGCCCCACACTTTCATGTCCATGTGTTGGCTTCCACAGGAGAACGTTGCTTATGAGCTCATCCTTGCTTCTCCAGCAGTGTCCTGCATGCCATGTCCGTCTCACTCGGATAGTTTGTGAAATAAGGGGCAAGTATATAAGGTGTGTCAAAAATGTATCAAGATTTTTGTACTTTTTGACACACCTTGTATTGTGAAGAAAAATAACGTTCCATTCATTATTTTTTTTCAGAATACAAGGTGTGTCAAAGAAACCATTCCTTTTCCTTTTTCCTTTTAGAAGTCCATCGCAGACGACAATGACGTCACTCTATGTCTTCAACAGTTGTGGACCCTCTGGTGGCTAGTCAGTCCAATTCGTAACCTGCAGATGCTGTCACACACATTGCAAGGGAAATTCCCATCTGCATTTGGTGGTTCATGACGACAAATACCTCGCCGCTCTGCAGTCCGGTTAATCGCGATATTGAGCTGATTAGCCCTAGTGCAGCATGCGTCTCGCCAACCTTGTCTGTTGGGGACCACATCTTCCACGCTTCAAGATGTGATGGTACATTTCTTCTGCGTTGTCTTAATATAGTCTTTGATTAACTTTTGGGGCCTCTTGTCCTCCGCGTTCAATCTGGGAGTCCACTATCCATTGATTGGATTCCCTAGATACCAAACCCGTTCGCTACTTGTAGGATGTGACACAATGATGTAAAAAGGGATCATGCGCCCAGGATCGAACTCTCTATTTAGTAGTAATGGACCTGAGAGACAACAAGGGCTGCCGTAAAATCCAACCAACCAACCAACCAACCAACCAGCCTCCAACTGGTGCTGACAAAGACGCAAGTCAGTGAGGGTATCATTCAGCCAAGTCACCAAATCAAGCATTGTTTTCGCCTCATCGGAACTCATTCGAGCGGGCCGAAGATCGGAGTTATGTCAATACGTCCCCAGTCAAACATTTTCCGTTGCTTAAAGAAAACAGTGTTTGATATCAGAGGGAAGGGCGATCTCTTTTTATGAACTTAAGAAGCAACGAAGCGAATGGCAGAAAAATGTGAAGAAAAAAGAGGAGGATCAGCGGCTTTTTATCTACTGCTACTTACGTGTGATTTATTGTTGCAATATGCACTGGCATTCACTTGCATATGCATGGCTGAAAACATACACATACACACACACATACACAGACACAGACACAGACACACAGACACACACACACACACACACCACACATCAATACTCACGCAGAGTCGCACACGCATGCACACGCACACACCTATACTCACGCAGGGAGGCTCACACACGCTAACACATGCACACACACACACACACACACACACACACACAAAGACACACATATATATATATATATATATATATATATATATATATATATATTATATATGTGTGTTAGAATATAGCATATGCATGACCGGGAAATATATGTGTGTGTATTGTGCATGCATGATTGAGAAACACACACACACACACACACACACACACACACACATATATATATAATATATATACATACATATATATATATATATATATATATATATATATATATATATATTGAATAGAAGTGTAGCAGTTTATATACATCTATATTATATATTTATATATTTCTTATGGCTATAGATTTTAGATATATGTGTGTGTATATTGTAAATGCACGGCTGAGAAACATGTATATATGTATATATATATATATATTCGTGTGTGTGTGTGTGTGTGTGCGTTTGCGTTGTCTGTGCATCTGTCTGTGCGTGTGCGCCTCCGTATGTTTGTGTATTGCATGGCAGGAAAACATGAATTTGGTTAGATATACATTGCTGGGAATTATTGAGAAACACTCACACACACACACTCACATACACACAGATATATATATATATAATATATATATATATATATATATATATATATATATATAAGTACGTGTATGGTTTGCATATACTTGACTTATAATCCCCCCACTCATATATATACGGGTGTAGAAAAAAACACACACAAACACACACACACACACACACAGATATATATATATATATATATATATATGTATATATATATATATATATATATATATATATATATATATATATATATAGAGAGAGAGAGAGAGAGACAGAGACAGAGACAGAGACAGAGACAGACAGACAGACAGACAGAGACAGAGAGAGAAAATCCGACAAATTATTTGTTAGAGAAAAATATACTACAAAACAATGTCTGTGAAAAAACGTGAAATAAAAGAAAAGATCAAAAGAGTCGCACCAACAGAAAATAATCGATTAATTATATATCAATCCCTAACACTTGGCCAAAAGAATATATATATATATATATATATATATATATACAAATATATATATAATATATATATATACATATATATATATAATATATATATATATATATATATATATATATATATATATATATATATATATATAAACCGCTGTCGTGCTGTAAGTCAACCAAAAAGTGATATATATATATATATTAGTTTAAAATAAACGAGAAATCTGGGAAAACCAGCTAGTGTAATGGTTAGGTTCGAATCACGCACAAAGCACTGCCCTGTCTATAACTCTGCTGATGAGGCAGTTAAATGTGTGTGTGTATGTGTGTGTGTGTGTGTTTTTTCGGTTCGGGATCCACGTGTGTTTCTTAGCTGATATATCTGGTGAGTCTGGTTCTCAGTTTGAATATATTATATTCGTATATATGTAATAAAACGAAATTTAACATACCAAAACTGAGTTTCTTATATTTCACACCCCATGCTTCACACTAAATCAAAAATAATATATATTATAGACATCTATATATACATAACATATATACGAAAATAATATATATGTGTGTGTGTGTGTGTGTGTGTGTGTTATACGATTCCTTTCACTCATGTGCCGCTGCCAAAACATTAATGCAATCAATATTCATGAATAAAAGTTGTTGTAATATGAGGCATAATAAAAAAGAAACATTTTTCCAAAGGAAAACTAAACTGATGCTTTAAAGAAACATTGAAATAAAAAAGAAATGCGTTTTCCTGAATTCACTCCTTGCTTGATTGGACTTCATTCATTCGCTTCTTAAAATGTCTTTTCGCAAATAGTCATTATTATTCAGGCATAAATTTTATTCACAGAATTCTTTTTTATACTGTTGATACAAGTGTGTAAGGGTGTAAAAAAAGGGGGGGCATATAAGGCGCCTGACATAGTGCAATAGTTGACAAGCAATGTTAATAGGTCATTTTTATCGAGTTCGATTGGCTGCCCTGTAAATTTTTGGGACTGAATTTTTAAAATGACAACACACGCACGCATGCACGCACGCACGCACATAATTGTCGGCTATCACCATCTCAAACAGATTGTTTGTCCACTTAATACTGTCATGCTGTAAGTCAACCAAAAAGTGCGATATATATATCAGTTTAAAATAAACGATAAATCTGGAAAAGCTAGTTAGTGTAATGGTTAGAGTCCCCGCCTTTCAGCCTGACAGGTAGGGATCGAATCACGCACAAAGCACTGCCCTGTCTATAACACTGCTGATGAGGCCTAATAGGTTGAAATGTACATACAGAGATTGACTTTTCTCGATTTGTTTACGCCTCACATTTAAACAGATATGCACGCCTAATTCATTTAATTATAACTAATTAATTTTCAAATTAGGTATGACTTCAATTAAGCACATAATCTTCTAAAATTGTCGGCCATCGCCATCTCAAACAGATGGATTGTCCACTTTATATATATATATATATATATATATATATATATATATATATATATATATATATATATATATATATATATTATATATATATATATATATATATATATATATATATGTAGTTGTCTGTCAGATTAGACTAAGCTCATTTATTGAGTTCTAGTCAAAATAAATAAATAAATTTATTCTCTCTGATATTATTCTCTCTGGTCTAGCACTAGCGAAGAGGGGTAGACTCCACTGACTTGCTGGTTATTTTCAAAGATCCTGTTTTG
>CM042143.1:122162584-122172584 GCA_023376005.1 Doryteuthis pealeii | reverse complement strand
CTAAAAGTTTAACAGACTTTCTGTTAGTCATTCACTGCTTAGTCAGACTCGATCACCACTCTGTTGGCGGGGCTGAGAATACCTTGACAGCATCCCTTACAAACACCACTTCCCGCCTTCAAACACTTCACATAATTGGACTAGGCAAGGGGTTAGAAAGGCTCCATCCAATCAATTGGTTCGTCATGTCAAGCCCTAGCAACTATATGATAATGCCGTATTGAATAATGGTAAAGATCCACCCTTTTTATTATATGGATACTAAAAGGCAGTGGTTGACCCTCAGCCACTGCCTTCTAGCACCTATATAATAAAAAATTGTTTTTTGCCATGAGAGCAAATATTTATTATTATGGAAATAATTTTTAATCAAATAAACACACACAGACAAGCACACACACACGCACACACACACACACACACACACACACGCACACACACACGCGCACACACTCACTCATACACACATATATATGTAGTATATTAAGAAAATTGAAAAAAACACAGGTTTAAATAAGTTGAGTGGTAAGTTTATTGGCCGACGCTGCAGTGTTTCGATCTATTAATTAGATCATCTTCAGGGCATTTGTTGGTATATGGAAGGTGATAGAAAATTTTTATCGCAGAATAACGAGAAAAGCAAGCGATATTCCTTGTTTTTCTGTCTGTTTAAAATCTGAAATCTGAAGAAAGGACGCTGAAAAAAGTGGACGGTTTGAAATATGACGTCAAATATTCTCTTTTACGGTGTGAGTATGAGAGTGTGTGAGTATGTGTATCGAAAAAAAGGCATTGTGCATTTTTAGGTGTTTTGCGTGTGTGGTTGCGCGTGTGTGTATAAATAAAAGTAAAAAATCGATGGGGTGGCCTAAAGTCGGTATCAGACAGACAGCGAGGGAGTCTATCCTCGTAAAATCGTAGGTATACATTGCTGATGAGACCAAAATTAGGTCGAAACAGCTGTACAGTGTTCCTTACGTCACACATGGTATTCGCCGAATTTGCTTGTCATGATTAATTAAATTATATAAAAATATATATATTATATTTCCTCGCTCTCTCTCTCCTCTCTCTCTCTCTCTCTCTCTCTCTCTCTCTCTCTCTCTCTCTCTCTTTATATATATAATATAATATATATATATATATGAGGTGTGTCAAAAAAGTATCGAGATTGGTGTATTTAGCGAGATAGAAATGAAGAATAAATGGGACGTTATTTTTTTTCAGAATACTAGGTGTGTCAAAAAAGTATCCAAATTTAAAGCTGTATTTACCAAAATTGAAATAAAGAATGAATGGAACGTTATTTTTTTTCACAATACAATGTGTGTCAGAAAGTACAAAAGATCTCGATATTTTTATATCCTTCTCTCTCTCTTTCTCTCTCTCACTCTCTCTCTCTCTCTCTCTCTCTCTCTCTCTCTCTCTCTCTCTATATATATATATATTATATATATATATATATATATATATATTGTTTTGGTTTGTCCCTATGGTTAACTTCACGTGCCCGTTTAATGAAAAGTTACATTCATCAGCCTATGTAGAAGCGTAGGAAACAGAAGGACCCGCAAAAGAAAAATGGCATCCGATATATTCCCTCCATTCTGACGCTGTGACCAATTATCTCCCTTTCCTTGATAAACGAACTTCCGGAATGAAAGTGCAAATTTAATTAGCAATTTTCTAGCAGATCAAATTAATATTATCCAGCGTCAAACAAGTAGAAATTAATCTGAGGGATTAACGGAAATCGGATTAACAGTTAAATTCCTTTCTATTTCAATTTTCCCCTCATATAGGTGGCGCGTAGTGTAATGGTTAGAGTCGTAGGAAATGTTAGAGTCGAGTTCAAATCTTGGACGAGGCTGTTTGAATTTCACATAGAGCTAATACCCTTGGGGAAAGGTATAAGTCCAACTATTCTCCCAGCAGCTATGGGTATATAGTATGGAACACTGGGCTCTTTAACCTTTGTTAGGCAACGAGTCTAGGAGAAGGAAAACTCAACCCTGTTAAACTCCGCTTAAAAAATTGACCTTGTGTTGCGTTCTGCTCGTGCGTAAGGTTTCGATATGCTAATAGATAAATAAATAATAAATGTAACCCACTTAGTTTTTCTCTTCTCTTTCATTTTCTTTTCTTTTTCGTCTTTTCTTTTGACATCTCCCTCGCTTACTCTCTCTCTCTCTCTCTCTCTCTCTCTCTCTCTCTCTCTCTCTCTCTCTCTCTCTCTTTCAATCCATCTATCTATCCACTTCGTTTCTTTTTCTCCTTGTTTTAATTTTCATTTGATTATCTTCTCATTATCTAAAGCTCTTTTCTTTCTTTTCATTGACTTTTATATCTTTAATAATAATCGTAGAAATTGACGTTTGTCTTTTTGTTGTTGTTGTTGTTGTTGTTGTTTCCCCAATTCTTCTTCTTCTTCTTCTTCTTCTTCTTCTTCTTCTTCTACCTATATTTATATATAGATTAATAAAAATTATTTTTCAATATATTTCTTTTATTATTATTTTTATTGTTTATATATTCTTCTTTTTAAGTTGTTTATTCTGATTCTTCTTCTTTGTATCTTTTAAAATTTTATTTGTCTTTTATTTGATTTATGCTGATAACTTTCTGATTTAGTGCGTCCTGGGATGTACATATTTTCTTTGAATAAATCCGCGGGACAATTTATGGGTCCTAACTAAAGTCGTCTAACTTCTACCTTGTAATCTCTCCTGTGTAATTAATTTCTAAGAAACTATTGAAATGTATCTACAGTTAATTTGAAATGCTGAGAAAAGAAAAGGAAAAACACTGGGCCGCTTAGATACGATTTTACTGCGTCCTTTCAGATTTTTGAGCGTCAGGGATGCAGGACGCGTACCTATCAGCATCTCTCTGTTTTTGTTATGTTTTATCGTTTATAAATTTGTTTTATTTTTTAATTATTCTTTAAAAATTTTTTTTTTTTATATATATATCATTGATTTTTACCCTTATGTTTTTATTTAAGTTTCTTATGGATAATTCGTAGGCAAAAAGTGTTTTTAATCCACTCTTGGACAAAAGGAGGTGTGTGTATTTTATTGAGATTTGGTCTTTCCTGTTATCAACCACGTTTCATTTATAAAAAGACGTGCGCTTTGTCGTTGTACAAGAAAAGAAAAAAAAAAGAAAAAAAAAGAAAGAAAAAAAAAAAAAAAGAAAAAGAAAAAAAAAAAAACAGAAAAAAAAGAAGAAAAAAAAAGAAGAAAAAAAAGAAAAAAAAAAAAAAAAAAACCCTGTCATACAGACATGCAGATATAATTTTCTTTTTTTAAATATATACTAACAAGAATATGCACCCTCCGAGCGTAAGTATTTAAGTTTTAGTGTAATGAAATATAGTAAATTAGAAAGACTAACGAAATTAAATGAGAACGCATATAAAAATATTAAAACTGTATTCTAATTGGTTTCAATATATAATCATTCATAGCATTGATATTAATACACTGGAAAATAAAACAAAAATATTAGAGACCAATAATACCTATTAATTATTTATTAAAGCCGGTTTTATTAAAACCAGTATGCAAATTAACACACTATATATTATGTAAACCTTTATTTCTAAGGGATATATTAGACACATTGCAGAATTTTAAACGTACGAATAACATGGTTGTTTTGACGCAAATCTAATTGATATTTTCATAGAAACCTCGTTAATAAATAAAATTCATTCTATGTATTAATGATTTCGTATAGACGAAACACTCATTGATGAGTTTACGCAAACAATGGGAGTATTGTGACGTAGGCAGTGGTGTAGTTTCGGTTACAGACATACAGACACCGAATCTCCATAATGATAAGCTAGATGTGCACTTTTTGTGAAATCGTTAATGTGCTATGCGTTCTTTATAAACTAGCCACTGCCAAAGTTACTGTAAAATCCGTATTTTACAAAATAAATTTACCACCCACTCGGTTGAAAAAATAATTCCAAAATCAGGCAATTATACGAATTTAATGAAATGTTCAGTGTTGAGTTTTCAATTAATGAGTTTTATAATGCATCAGTTATTCTATTTTAGAATATTTCTGAATTTTAAAAAAATAGCTTAACTTTGATCAACACTTATTTTAGAGGCGCAAAATATCCGTGGGGTTTCTAAACTAATTACAGTATAAATAAAAAGACAAAAGACCAACGGTGTGAATAGAAGTAAAAAAAATTAAGGATGCTATTCTGACAGAAATAAGTACCGAAAATTGGAAAATAAAATGAAAATAAAACTAAAAAAATCATTTTTGGAGATTTTTTTTTACTCTTTTCGATAATTATTTAATTGGCTATTATCTTATAAAAGAAAATGAAATATAGACCGATATTTGTTTTGTCTAAAAGGGGGACCTAAATTTTATAGAGAGATTTTCTACAAAAATTATTAGATAACGATTATAAACTAATGTAGTTATTAAATAAATATTTGTTTTTAGTATTTAAAATATGAAATTTGAAACTTAGAATTAGCCGTTTCATATTTTAAATGAATTTTATATATTAATTTGCCATAACAGAAATACCTAATTAAATCAGAAAGTTTTGTTTTACTGATGCTCATTATGTCATCATGAAGGTGATCTAAAATCATTGAAATTAACGTACAAATAAAACTTCATAACTAATCGGAAAAAATGTCCAAGCTATTAAGGAATAATCACCGTGATGTAGTGGATAACGTGCTGTAGAGGACATCGTTGATAGCGAGTTCGAACTCCAGTTGCGCTATTATGTTCAGTTTCGATCTAATACTCTTAGGAAAGGTATGAACGCCTTCATTTTCTCAGCGATGGGTTAAATAGTACCACTACTGTTCTTCTACAAGAATGATTTTGGCATTAATTAACACACGAATGTTGGTATGCCATTAAATATAGAGTAAATAAAAGTAAAGTTAAGAAGCGTAGTGGCCTATTGTTGGTATCAGCCGGGCAGCGAGGGAGTGTATCTCTCTTTTCGCTAGCTATCAAGTTATTTTGATTAGCAAAGGACTTAGGGTGTTTACAGTAACCGCTGTTGCTTAAGTGGTCATCAAATTAAGTATTAAACAGGTTCATCACTGCTTAATTTCGGCGATCTAGCGGGAACCTTTTTTTCGAGTCATTCTCGTTCTATATCCACAGAGGCCTGGGTGTCTGGCCGTGAAGCAGTGGCTATCCTAACCGTGTGTATTACTTTGACTTTTTTGGACTGTTGTCCTCACTTTTATTGTTATATTCACAACATTTCGGCCGATGTGCACTCTGACCTTCTTCGTGTATTTCTCGTCGAATTCGGGAACCCTCTTGTTGAACTCGGGCGCCTTCATATCGTCATCGAGAGCATTTTCAGAACTTCGAACCGAACCCTTTATTTAATCCATTGTTTTAGATTGTTCTTCTTCCGTTAAACATGACCGGAGTACAAGTTTCTTATGTTAAGTGTTCTATGCTATTATCGCCCGTAGTCAGGATTGAACCTATAATGTATAAATGATTGTCCCTTAAAGCTATATTAACTCAACCTTTATATCTGTTGCGTCATAGTGTTTATACACTTTGGAAATGTATACATTCAACTACTTTCCCTCCATCTATGGGTAAATAGTAATGTAAACTGGGATATATAACCGTGATATGGAAACCAGTCTAGGAGAAGGCAAACTCTGAATTCAAACTCCACTTAAGAAATTTACCTTGTGTCATATCCTGCTTATTCGTAGTGGTTGGTATATATATATATATATATATATATATATATATATATATATTATACACGATTAAAATCAAATGGATTAAAAGCTACCTACTCAAGTTTCTCGCAGTAGTGCAAATCTTCAGGGTATTTTTCCTACCATCGTTATGTATTATATAGTTGGGTAGTGCCCATTTTCAATACAGCGGGTGTGCTACACACCCGCGCAACGGATATATATATAATTTGATAATTTGTATTATTTACATTTTTCGGACTTTTGTTGTCCTATTTTTTGTAATATACACATGTCGCAGCGGATATATATATCAACCATTTCACGACTGGTTTTTGACATCTCAACCACTTCTCATCTGATGATTGGATTACCAGGAAACTTTAAGTTATGAGTGTAAAACCATAATATCACCATTAATTATAAACCTGCTCTGCTTTATTAGCATTGAGCACCTTTCCATGCAAATACTTTTCTCATTTTCATTCATTCATTATATAATATATATATATAATATATATATATATATATATATATATATATATATATATATGTTGCGACATGTGTATATAAAAAAATATGACAACAAAAGTTCGAAAAATGTAAATAATACAAATTATCAAGCCTCATCTAAAACCTTAAGACAAATAATCTTAAGAGTTATTTAAAGATTAAGTTTGAATATCAATGACTGCCTCATATATTTGGAATTTTACCGTATTAAAGGGGTTAACTAGGTTCAAACAATAGAAAATAGCAAAAAGAAAGAAAAGAAGAAAAGAAAAAAAAGAAAGAAAAAAGTTATCAAGCCTCATCTCAAAAATTCAATTATTTAAAAAATAAGTTTGATTCTATTTCTCTGAATGTTTGAGATGAGGCTTGATGATTAATATTATCTGTGTTATTCGCACTATTCTCCTCATCTTCATTGTTATCTATACAACTATGGTTAGCGGAATGAGAACAGGATACCCCGTGGATTGAATACAGGGTTAGGTTCAAAATTCCGTGATGTCTACCGATTACGACAAGAAGGTTTCGAGTTTGAAAAGAAGGTTCTCGAGTCCGACAAGAAGGTCACCGAGTCCTACAAGAAATACCTGAAGAAGACCGGAGGGCACATCGGTCGAAACGTTGTACAGATAACAATGAAGATGAGGACAATAGTCCGAATAACTCAGATAATACTAAGTTTGATTCACAAAGACTGTCTCATATTTGTGGGCTTTTACCGTACTAAACGAGTTAACTAGATTCAAGCAATAGAAAAGAGAACAAAAAAAACAAAAAAACAAAAAGAAAACAAAAAACCCAGCTATCAAGCCTCATCTCAAAAATGCAGTTTTTTAAAGAATAGATGTGATTCACAATGGCTGTTTCATATTTGTAGCGTTTTACCGTAGTCAAACAATAGAAATAGCAAAAAAAAATAAATAAATAAATAAACAAAAAATAGCAAAATATAAAAAAGAGAGAAGAAAACAAAGAACAAAAAAAAGAAGAAATAAACAGTTATCAAGCCTCATCTCAAAAATTCAGTTTTTTTAAAGAAGTTTGATTCACAATGACTGTCTCATATTTATGGCGTTTCTAATCGAGTCAAATAGATTCAATCAATAGACAAAGCAAAAATTTTTAAAAAAGCATACAGAAAAAGAAAAAACGAAAAAAGTCATCAAGTCTCATCTCAAAAATTCAGTTTTTTAAAGAATAAGTTTGATTCACAATGACTGTCTCATATTTGTGGCGTCTTACCGTACTAAACGAGTTAACTAGATTCGAACAATAAAAAAGAGCAAAAAAATAAATAAATAAAATAAAAATAACAGTTATCAAACCTCATCTCAAAAATTCAGTTTTTTTTCAGATTAGATGTGATTCACAATGACTGTCTCATATTTGTAGAGTTTTACCGTACTAAACGAGTTAACTAGATTCAAACAATAGACAAAAGCAAAAAATAAAAACAAAACAAAACAAAACAAATAAGAAGAGAAAAAGAAAGAAAGAAAAACATGAATTTAATCGTCTTCCCAGTTGGAAGGGCGAAGGTAAAATATCTGTTGCAACAATGCAATAAATAACCACACAATCTGCAAATAACATTATCACAAACAGCAGTTGATAGAGCAATGGAATTTCAACAAGATATTATTTTTAAAAATAAAGTAGAAAAAAAATAATAGAAGGAAAATAACAGTTAAAAAAAAAAGCCTAACAAAAACAAAGAGGCTGAAAATCATTTGTAAGATCAAAGGATTGTTTAAAATTGTGTTCAATATGTGTTAATATCATCAGATGTTTATTTCCAGATGATAAACAGAGTTTCAAAATCTGTGCATAGATTTATTTTTTATTTTTTGTGTTTTCATATTTTATATTATTATATATATATATATATTTATATAATATTATATATATATTTGAAAGCAGATCCAGAAAACTGTACAATATGTCACAATTTCACTAAACGTGCGTCAACGATCTTTTAAGATAAATTTTGTATGACAAATAGTTTTGAAAAAGACAATGTAAAACAAGATCTTTATACAAAATTTCTTCTCTCTTCTTCTCTCTCTCTCTCTCTCTCTCTCTCTCTCTCTCTCTCTCTCCTCTCTCGCTCACACACACACACACACACACATACACATATATATCTATATGTGCTTAGTTTTATAAAAAAATCAATGAAATAAAGAAAATGGCATTACTTTCACTCATCCTCGTATAACTCTATTTATTTGTGACAAGAAGAGTGCACATACTTTTGAATAAGTGTTATTATGTACACTTGTAATGAAGTATTCAAGCACATTTTAAAAACTAGACCTGACCAAACACAACAAAGGGTATTTTCGAATTCAGCATAAAATGGTGAACATATGTCTCTTGGTAAATCTTTGACCTTGGAGAGAAAAAAACTTTAACGCAGGCCATCGTATTCAACAAAAGCCTTTTCAAAACCAAAATGTAAACGTTAGAAAGATTAAATCTGAATTTTCCCGTTTTTAACATTGAATATATATATCAGAATTATCCTGATGATCCGTTAAGAGAACCCTAAGTAGATATTCTATGACTCATTAGGATTACTTTATTATATATATAATATATATATATATATATATATATATATATAAGCAAGGGTTATCAAGTTTTGGTATATTATATATATATATGTATATATATATATATATAATATATATAATATATAATTAAAAAGAAAGAAAACTTGACAAACCGTCATCCCGTTTTAAATATTATTTAATTTCTTTATTTTAGCAGCTGACTAGTGGATCTATATTCCATTATACATACTAGCAAATATATGCACCCTCCGGGTGCAAGTATTTATGTTTTAATATAATAAAATATGTTAAATTAGAAAGGCTAATGAAACTGAATAAGAATGCAGATAAAGAGATTTGGAACAGAGGGGGTATAATCGAAAAATAGAACAACTTTGAAACTAACTCTTCCATCAATTTCCATTACTCCCGTCTTTCATTGGTGAATTTCCTAATTCAACTATTTAGTTAAAATAGGAAGTAAAGAATAATATAACAGTTATTTCTTCTTCTTAATGGATTTCTTTTAATATTTATAACCGAGATTGTTGCTCATATTCACTAAGATAAAACCAAACAATTAGAAATCAATAATACTAAGCATATATTTATTAAAATCAAATTTTTAAGATCAATATGCAAATTACTCTTCCCATTCACACTGTAAACCGCTATTTTGTTGTATATATAAATACAATTGCATGTTTTTATAATGTAGATATGGTCAACAGTATTAATAATGTAAAACAATTTTATTATTAATTGTGGTTTAAATAAAATCAAATTATGGAGAATGTGATGTAAATAACAATGGGAATTGTGACTTGAGTAGTGATATAGTTTCGGTTAGAGACAGACAAACCCACAATCTCCATTATAATAAGATTTTCTTTTCAAGGCAGAGGTAACTATTTGGGGGTGGAAGATTTTTAATGAATTTGCATTTGAAATTTGGAGTTAAGCCTCTATCCGTCAGACTCCAAATATATCTTGATAGGTCCGTTTGTTTTTTCGGTAGAGGGTTAGAAAAGTAATGCTTATTATTATAGAATCTGTTTCCAATTACAAGCAGATATCTCTATATAAACCTTTTCTTCTTTTTGTTTGTTGCTTTTTATAAGAAAATTGTTTAGTGAGATTTCGATGATCTCAAAGAGAATAATCCTTACTTACAGTCATTTGAATTATCTAACACACACACAC
>CM042143.1:122157584-122160084 GCA_023376005.1 Doryteuthis pealeii | reverse complement strand
AGAAGTGAATAGTGAAAGCAAAATTGCAAGTAACACAAGAGATTCTGAGAGAAATATTTTGTAGGGGAAAAGAAAGAGAGGCGAGAGATAATACAATAAAGAGAAGAAGAGGAAGAAAGAAGAAGAGAGAAGAGGAAGCAAGAAGAAGAAGAAGAAGAAGATGGAAGAGAAGAGAAAGATGGAAAAGAAGAAGAAGAAGAAGAGAGAAAGAAGAGAAGAAGAAGAGAAGAAGAAGAAGAAGAGAAAAGAAGAAGAAGAAGAGAAGAAGAAAGAAAAGAAGAAGAAGAAGAAGAAGACGAAGAAGAAGAAGAAGAAGAAGAAGAAGAAGAGAAGAAGAGAAGAAGAAGAAGAAGAAGATGGGATGAAGAAGAAGAAGAAGAAAGAAGAAGAAGAAGAAGAAGAAGAAGAAGAAGAGAGAAGAAGAAGAAGAAGAAGAAAGATGGATGAAGAGAAAGAAAGAAGAAGAAAAGAAGAAGAAGAAGATGGAAGAAGAAAGAAAGAAGAAGAAGAAAGAAGAAGAAGATGGAAGAAGAAGAAGAAAGAAGAAGAGAAGAAGAGAGAAGAAGAAGAAGAAGAAGAAGAAGAAGAAGATTATAACAATTAAAAAAGGAAATTTTGAATTTTTATGACAACAATTATCAATATTCCAAGATGCTTGCATCGGAAAACCACTTCGAATATTTTGAATATCCAACATACCTAAATAAATAATGAAAATTCAGATAACATCTTGAGAGGAAAAAGGAAAAATTTAGACATGAGACTAATTTCTAATTTTTTACAAAGATCAAAATTCAGATAAATCTACACATTTTAACCTGCATGGAATGAAGACCAGAAGCTTTTGTTTGAGAACACCAGAAAATAAGACTTTTACCTCATAAGTAAAAGATACGTTTTTTTGCAAAAAAATTAAGTCAAACAGAATGCAAAATGGCTTACCCAATATTAGAACTCTGTTTACTGATTTCATTTTTTGCAATAATAACCAATATGTCTCGTCACACGAATGAATAATAAGGATACTTATCAACAATAATACGATTTATCTATCTGTCTATCTCTCGTTTTCTCCCCCCCCCTCTCTCTCTCTCTATATATATATATATATATATATATAGAGAGAGAGAGAGAGAGAGACAGACAGACGACAGAGAGGCTAAACTAATTTTTAGTTTTGTTCGTAATAAATATTATAACAGAAATAAATATTATAAAATAACGTTTGTTTATGTTTTTTTAAAGGTTTTATATATATATATATATATATATATATATATATATATATATATAAGCATTGCAGACGCACGTTTCGGGTTCCCCTCATCAGTGAGCTAGACTTATTTTTCAGCAGCTACTCTGGTCGGGATGAGACCGAACGAACTTTCTCGTCAAGTTCTTACGATGGGTCCACAAGCAGTGCCTAGAATAGAAGGCAGAATAATCGCTATATTTCCTAAACCGGAAATAAACTCACCAGAGGTCTCTAACTTGTAAACAAGTGAGACTAGCATTTCGCCGAAGCGGTGAATTTCGCAATTAGTCCTTCTACACAGAGTGCTCAACCTGAAAATGGGAAGCGTATATAAAGCAATCTGCAGACGCGCGTTTGGGGTTTTACCCCCATCATCATCATTATATATATATATATATATATATATATATTAGACATTCTAAGAGGATGGTCAGGCGTTTGAATTAAGTGGTGTGTGTTTACATGAATGAATTTTTTACGCGATTATAAATAATTTGGCGTTGTTTTTTTTTGTTGTTTTTCTGTGTCACCCTGTAATATAATGGATTGATGAGAATTTAGCCGGATTTTGAGCTACCCAATATTATTTAACATTTAATTTTGGCATAAGAATTTTTAAGATTCATACGTAAAAAAAGTTTGATAATTTATCGTATTTAATTGGAAATTTTCGCACAACGTCAATTACTTTTTTTTTTCTGAACTTTTTTTTAGCTATGTTTTAAAGTCAGTAATCCTTAACTTTTTCCTTGTAAATTCCTACATAAAAAACTGAACCTTGATTTTTATGTCTGTGTTTTTGCAATAAATGTTTTATTTTCTTCCCAAAGTCATTTAATTTATTTGACTTAATACTTACATTTATATACATGCAGTATTATAATAAAAGTTGATAATCTGGTGATAAACTTAAAAAAAAAATCGCTGCTATCTGTTATCTTTATTCTCTAAATAATGGTGTTAAGCATGGAAAATACATACAATTGAGTGCATAATCCAGAAAGAAATACAATTTTACATAAGAATACCAAATTATATCAGAAATTGCTCCAAAAAATAAAGAAACGGTGAAGAAATCACTGAATTCTTTTTTAATGGTCCGTGATTGACATTATTTTTGAAACAAAATCATGTCCACATTTGTACCCCCATTTCGGGGCTTTAAATTCTCATAAACTTTTGAACCACTGGGATATTTGATAATTCAAACGGTCTGAACTCCATTTACAGAGTTCTATATTACTA
>CM042143.1:122122584-122152584 GCA_023376005.1 Doryteuthis pealeii | reverse complement strand
ACACACATATATATATATATATAGAGAAGAGAGAGAGAGACATTCAAAATTTAAAACTCATACATATATATGTTATATCTCACACACATATGTAGTCACAGTATAATCATGTCTAGAATATATACTACATCAATCTATACCCATTTATCAAAATATATAAACATACATACGCACACGACATACACACACAGATATTATATATATATATATATATATATATATCATATATATGGTGTAGTGTTAAGAAAGTTATATATAATATATATGTGATATATCTTGTGTTTGTGATGTTATCGTGTGTATGTCCGTTGCGTTAGCAATGTTATATTTTTTGATAAATTGGGATGTTAGATGAGGGTGTTAGATAATAATTCAAACCTGATTATACGTGTGTACTTGAATTGATTGGTGTAAAGGTGTTATATAATGTCTCTTATCCATATGTGTCATAGTGTTAAATCGAATGTATTTTACGTAATATATAAATACAAATATATTACACATACCAATCTGGCCAACACAAGATGTTTCTAAATGCTAACACATACAGTTTTCAACCCGCTTTCTTTTTTTCTTATGTCCCCATATCGTACAGAAGAGAAGATGCATGATGGCTGTCGTTCTTTCATTCAACGCATGACCAATGCCGTCTGCTCCATACATAATAATACATATATTACATAATATATACATATAATATATTATGTTTGGTTATATATTATATACATACCATACATACATATATTATATATATAATAATATATATATAGGTATATATATTGTGGTTCTTCCACACAAATGTAAGCAGAGCACTGCAAATCTCTTAAATTCCAGCTCCCACCTTAAGCGGAACCCTTTGCGTGACTCTAAGTTCCAACGACTCCAAACGAACCTCTCTTTTCCCGGCCGATCTAATACATTGATGAACCTGTTTACTGGTGGAAAACACCCGCCGGCGTTCCCATCTAGTTGCTGTATTTTCAATGTGCTTTCAGCTGAGGCCACCAGAATGATGGCCCACTTCCCGTTACTGAGCATCAGAATGTCATTATTGTTGCTCGCTGTTTGCAACCCTCGCCAAGCAATTCGGGTAGCGTACGTGAGAGGCCTCACCTCCATGGTAAAGCGTTGGTCGCGTGTTTAGTCTTCATATATAGACAATGTTATTACATATTGGTAATGCAACTCCTGCTTCATGTCCTCAGGATTACAGCAAGCAGTCTGGACGCCCCAGGGGGGTGACGTTCCAACCAAGTGTAGGGTTTGTGATATTCCTCCTTAACTTATCTAAACGTGAAACTTTCTGAAATACGATTTCTTATCAGTGAGCTACTGACAGTAAACGTTTAATAAATCTTCGAAGTCTGCTTCTTTTAGTTTCTGAAAAGGCAGAATCCATGGTATCCTCGCCCAGCTGGGGTTAAAATAAGGGCAAACAGGTTCTTTAGGATTGTTTTAGCAACTTGTGTATGTTTTTAGCCTGAGGGAAAATGTGTTAATTCATATTCACGGTCTTCCGCCTGGAAAATTGGAAGGCTGTGTCACATCCGCCTGTGGCGGAGGTGTGGGCAAACACATCAGTAATATTGTTGAAGAGACGGATATTAGAATTCATATCAAAAAATGATTATATATATATATATATATATTATATATATATATATATATATATATATATTATAATTATATATATATAATATTAACAGATCTGAATAACAGACTACCACTTCGCTTTTTCTCGTATTCTGTGATTAAACAAAGAAAAATTTTATTACCTTCCATACCAACAAATGCCTGAAGATAATCTAATTTAATAGATGAAACACTGCAGCGTCGGCCAAATGAAACTGACCCACAACCATTTCAAACCACGATAGTGTTTGTTTTCATTCTTTCTATTAATAAATATATATATATATTAATATAATATAAAAAAATATATATATAATATATATGTGTGTGGGTGTGTGTGGCTGGTGTTGGTTTCTACAGAGAGAAGAGTAGAGGAGACGAGAGAAGGAGAGAGAGAGGACGAGAGAGGGTAAGATAGCTACGATGAACAGACATGTCAGGGAGAGTTAAGAAGATGGAAATGAGAAATAGCAGATCGATCGATAGATAGATAGAAGATATAAAGAGAAAGAGAGAGAGAGAGAGAAGAGAGAGATGAAGAGACGAGAAGCAGAGACATGTGAAAAGATGGAGAAAGAGATGGGAGAGGTGAGGGTTGAGCAGAAGAGGGGCTCGTCAAAATATGCGTATACATTATTATTTTCTCAGCTGTCTCAAACAAGTTTTTCGCAGATAATTATTTTGTGTGCAATTAAGGCTTGTCAACCTTCCGAAATCTTCTATTATCGACATATTGACAAATTGTGAGATTTTTCCTTGCTGATTGCTGATTATGAAATGTCGGATAATTTATAAAATCAACTTATCTCATGGCTAATTTATATTCGGAGGACCTAAGCTAGTTCTCTTTTACGTAATTTTATCATTTAAAACTTAATTAATTAGTTATTGTAAGAAACCAAGAAACCTATGTGCGAAAAGTAACTATACTCTTTTGGATTTTTCTAACTCATTACGTAAAAATTATTGGAAGTCATCTTTTACATCCGACCGAACTGGACGAAAATCCATTTGGGACCTGTGGTCTATTATATTTCTTTCATTTACGTTATATATAAATAACGTATAAAACGTAATATTTCCATTTACAAAATCTATATCTATATACACTGTCTATCCTGTGTATAACCAGTCTCGTGTTATAAGTCGCCCCATGTTTCTACAATTACTGGCCAGGAAATGTTACCACATCAATTCTTAAGCAGGAGTTCACAGGTTGAACACAGAGTTTTCTCCTCCTGGAGAAAAATTAATAGAAATTAAAAAAATAATCTAATTAGCGTTTTGACTCATTAAAAAGACTTAATTAATTAATAATGACGTAGGATACCTTGTGCGTAAAAGTAACAATACTCTAAAAAGTAAAGCCCTTTTCGCCTCTTGGAACTGGTAGTCTATTAATCAGGTCTATATTTTAGTATTTTATTTTAGACGATTGTTGACGAATCTCATGTTTTTACCCAGAAGGGGTGCAAAGATGATAACGTATTCGCTTACAAAATAAGGAAATATTCCAGTATATTCATAAAGGATATCTATATTTTAATATGAAAAATCCTCCTATTTCATTTTAACATTAAAAAAAAAATTGAAACAGATCACTAGTAGGCCTGAGCCAGTCTGAGTGACTCCCCCCAGGCGTAATTTGAGTGTTAAATCAGGTCTCTTCCTCTAGACCGGTTGCCTAACCAGGGTTAAAGAGTCCAGTCTGTCCTAATATTACCCATAGCGTCAGAGAGTATAGTGTAGCATAACTTTCCCAAGGGTATTACTATCTTGGCAACCAGACAGGTTCTGTCCAACTGTTTCTTCATAAATACTGAAAACGTCGTTCGTTTGTCACCTCACAAATAAACCAAAGCAGGAGCAGACAAAAAAATGACTAACACTGAAAATACAAAAAAATCAGGTCGACAGAGCTGTTTTCACCTGGGATTATTTTTAACGTCTACAATAAAAAGTCTTTATCTAAAATCTTATGCATTGGGACAATGATAGAGATCTTATTACATACACATTATTTTTCTAACGTATTATATATTACGTATTTATGAAGTTGGACATGGAATAATACTGATTACTACAAAGCATTATACAGAATATGAGACAATATATTAACTTTCCCATTAATCTGTTGTGGGTAATTTTATATTGTGTGTAGCATGTAGTTACGCAATATATTATGAGTCAGGAGAGTTTAGTAAATTTGTCTAAGCTCCTTGCAAATAGACTATAACGCAAATCTCTAATCCTTTGTTATTTCTTTACTTATATAGTATATATAAGATATATATTATATATATATAAGTATAGTATATAATATTATGCAGATTTAATCCAACTTGGTAGTAGCGGATGATTCTATATGTATTCCTAAGATTACACTGGCATTAATATGTGTATAACCATAGGGATAAATACAGCGAATCTTTAACACTACGAAGGCTTCCAAGTATAAATAAACTGTTATATTATATACGAGAGTCAATATTCTTCTAGAAAGGAAAGATGAATGACTCAACACCTGAACTTCATAATAAATTCATTCGACCAAAATTGGACCTATAAAATCTAAGTTTGATTTGAATGCCTCCCCAAAATTCGAGTCACATCAGATTACTTTTGAATATTGCGACTATCCAAAAACAAAAAAGTAGAATTTTAAAAACATAAATCAAACAAAACAAGTACACATTTTTTTAAACAGTATAATGCACATGGTGACAGGGAAGCTAGAATAGAGAAAAAAAGAAATACCATCTCAATTTGGCTTCCTAGGGTATGGAGTCCAGACAGACAAATAAGGACAGGACGAAAAAAAAACAGAATATTAAATTCAATATAAATAATAAGTAAATAAAAAAATTTTAAGATTTAAACATGAGAAATTATAATAGTAATATAATGGTGTTCTATAAAAAAACTATAGTTAATTAAAAAGGAAATAAAAAGGAAAAAAGATAAAGATAATAATAATAATAAAATAAAATAAAATTAATAATAATAGAAAGAATAATAATATAGTGTATAGTTATAGTAATATAATATATAATAATAATAAATAATATATATATAATTATATATTATATATATTATATATATATATATATAGTATATATATATATATAAATATAAGTTAAACCTATGAGTCAGATATACCTACTACGGTTCATTTATAGCTTCTCCAGGGCAAAAATCAACGTCTAATGTGCCCTTGTGGCTTCTAAGCAAAATGTTAGTGAGGTCTATCTGACTTCATTAGATTAACTTTATCAATTTGCTCTATTTAGGTATGACACTCATTTTCCACAGTTAGCTTAGATAATCCTCGGTCGGTTTATATACATTATAATATGCAATATATATATATATTCTTTATTTCTTTTGGTCAAGTATTATCTGGTTAAGTAACCATATCTTCGTTGGTACGACTAACTTGACTTTCTCTTTTTTCCCATTTTTTCCCAGGTGAAGTTGGTAGTTATATTTTTACAATCAAACTATGCCGGGGTTGTTTTCCTTGCCGCAAGTGTTTACCAAGAAGTTCGATAATATATATATAGATATATATATATATATATATATATAAACAGTAACCTAAATGACTCGGAGAGAATATCTACTTAGCGGTTTCCTTACGGATCATCAGGATAAATCTGATATATATATTTCAATGAAATAAAAATTGCAAAATGCAGATGTAATCCGTCTGCTGGTTGTGCATTGCGTGTTTTGAAAAGGGCTTTTGCTTAATTTTTTCTCTCCAAAAGTCAAACAACCAAGAGACAATGTTTACCTATTATGCTGAATTCGAAAAAATTACCATTATTGTGTTTGGCAGGTTAGTTTTTAAGATTGTGCTTGAAACTCATTACAAGTTTGTACATAATAACACTTTATTCGAAAAGATATGTCACTCCTCTTGTCACAAATAAATAGACCATTACGAGGCCCAGAGCAAGAATCCGACGAGTAAGCCCAAATTTGGCCAAATAGTGCAATATCCTTTTTTCTGTATGAAAATGCTCCGGACTTACACACCTTCAATTTTGATGTAGATACATATTCCCGTTGGAATATACCTGACTTAAACAAAGATGGCATTCACTTCTGACCTCACCTAATGTGGGAGAATAGGATGTGACACAGAGGACCAAGCTCATTTGATGGCATGATACAGTTGCCCGTGTTGGTATTATACCTGTCCTAAACAAAAGGCATTGGCTTTTGTTGACCTCACCTATGTGGAGAAGTAAGTGATGTGATCGACAGAGGACCAGCTTCATTTGATGATGAATACATGTTCCGTGTTGGTAATTATACCTGTCCCTAACAAATGCGCAATAATTTTACTCACCTATTGAAGAAGGAGGGATGTGAATCCACAGAGGACCAGCTCATTTTGTGATGCATGATACATGTCCCGGTGTTGTAATTTAACCGTCCTGAAACAAAATGGCATTACATTTGACTCACCTATGTGGAGAAGTAGGGGATGTGATCCACAGAAGGGACCAGGCTCATTTTTATGTATGATACATGCTTCCATGCTGTAATATACCTGTCCTAAACAAATGGCATTACTTTTTGACCTCCTTCGTAAACTGTCTATAAATTTCCAGGTAAGAGCAGATACTTTAAAATTTTCATCTGATTAGGAAAAAAAATCGGTATAAGTTTTGGATTGCCTTAAAAGCATTATATAATTCTAACTGAAAACATCGTAATTAGCCAGCGTTGGTTCTTTACGCTTGAACATATTTATCAGCTATTTATGCTGGCCTTTTTCTGTTGTCCCTTATCTTTTCTAAGCTGTTGTTCAAACAGATGGTTCTGCAACGATGTGAATGATACCCGGGGAAAAAGAACCCGGTTTTTTTTGTGCTATACATTAGGAGTATCTACTATGGCTAATAAATGATGTCCATTCCTGTCTTGTCAATCTTGTATCATATTTAGATTTTTCTGTCATTTATGGAATCGTATTTAGTGTAAATATATCTATGAATTACTGTGAGGAAGCGTTATTGTTAATTACAGCTAAGAATGAATCGGTAGAGGACTAATTCTGGCTAAGCCATATTGTGTTCGTTTATACTTAATATAATTTAGACAAAACAAAGATTTCTATATTCATTATGCTTAATTCTTGATTCTCTGAATCAAATGCTTTTGGCCGATATCCAGTAAAAGATGGTGTTAGAATTATTTCTCTTGTTCTTCTTCTTCTTCTTCTCTTCTCTCTTCTCTCTCCTCTTCTCTCTCTCCTCTCTCTCCACTTTCTCTCTCTCTAAATTATAATATATATGATATATACTAAATATATATATATAACTATCATATATATATGTATGTATGTATGCNAAAAAGAGATGAGATAAAACAAATATGACTTCCGACCGGTGGAATGAGGTGGTATAGGACAAAGAGTTAATATTGTATAGGCAACCAATTTAGGAACGAAAACTCTGAATCTAATCCTTTAAACATCCGCTTAAAAGACATTGATCCGTTCGCATTGCATGTGTAGATTTTATAATATAAAGGTGTATGCTAGATCTCGCTCTACTTATAGACAGGCGAGATCAATGTGATCTATCCTTGGCCAATCACTGGCAGTAACTCAAGCTGATACAAATCTTAAACCCACCCTACTGTTCATAATTACGAACATCGCTTCATTGACGACGGACATAGGATTAAATCACAGGACATTTACCAATACGCAGGATATGACTTATACGATACCAAGGGATCACCAAGGATTCAATAACATAGGCCTTTCTTTAAGCTCTATTTCAATTGGCCAAGGATGCACTTAAAAACTTTACAGCATGCCTGGAAGAGTGGATATGAGTATATATATATATATATATCTAATAATATATATATATATATATATATATATATAAATATGTATATATATATATATATGAGAACCGGTTTATGTATATGAATGTACAATCATATATACATTTATAAAGAGATAATTTACTCCTACGTTTTATTTTACGAATCAGACTTAATATTTAAGGACCAACTCTATCTTCTATTTGTCACTTTTGTTTTCCAAATTAAAAAGTGGAATATTCCATTTCCAACCGAATTGAACTGAATAGAATTATTCAAATTCACTTATTTATTTCTCTTGTTTAGAATTTTATTAATAATATTTTTTGGTCTTTTCTAGACATTATTTGACAACATCATTCCCCAATACTCCATTATTGACACAATGGTTGCCCATTTTAGTAACGCTGACTTCCTGAATAATTCACGACTTCTGCTCCTCTTTCCTCTCTCTCTTCTTCTTCTTTCTTCTTCTTCTTCTCTTCTTTCCAATTCCTCTAGACTCCTTTCCAAACTCTTGGGATCGTTCCAAGTGCAACTAAAAACATTTGCATCACTCATGTTCCAAGGTTTTGCAATTTTGGCACAGGTTCAAATATTTGTTAATCCATTGTTCTTACTTTTTTCCCAAGTGGTCTGCCAGTTCGGTTTTATTATTATTATTATTAATTATTATTATTATTATTATTTATTATATTATATTATTTTTCATACCTGCCGCGCCGATGTTACTGGAGACTGAGTGACAGCAAATCTCCTCTGGTCTCCATGACTCTCTGAGTATTTTAACCGATCTTAACAGTGCTGTAGTTTGATTGTCTCGATTCTTCCTCTGATTCCAATTCTCCTAAATTATTTCCAAAGGTTTAGGACTGTTCCAACGGCACCAATTACAATTGATAACGACGACTTCACCTTCGGTTTCCGAGTTTCCTCAGTCTCTGGCAAGGTCCAAGCATTTGTCTATATTTTCGCTCTCATTTACATTCACTTAAATCCACGAGATGACAGATTGCATTGGCCAACAAGGTCAGAATTGGGGAGTGTAGTGAAGACCAAGTAACTCCTCGGTAGTAATACTCTTTAAGATCAGCTTTCACACCATTGCATCAGGAACGATACATATTGTTGTTGGTGTGAGCTGTTGATGCTGTTGTTTTTACTGTTGATTTTCGTGTTGTTGCTCTATATCATTCCTTGTGAGTTTCCGCACTAGCCAAGTGTTCATTAACTGCTGGTGTGGCAGCAGTCTCTTCAGATCTCTGGACTCATGATGGCATCTTGCCGATCTTAACAATGTTGTTGTTTGAATGCTTTCGATTCTCCCTTTAGGCCAATTCATTTAGACTCTTTTACAAACTATTGGGGCACCGTTCCAAACACCAAATGGTACGACCTTCATCCTATTGTTATACAGTTTATTAGTAACTTTTTTGGAAATGTATTTGTCTATCTTTTTGTTTGTTTCTTTTCATCTGTGATCCACTAGAACAGCAAAATCAACTTGACGATGAAGTTCTCTTCTCTTCTTCTTCTTCTCTTCTTCTTCTTCTTCTTCTTCTTCTCTTCTTCTTCTAATTTCCATTTCCTCTAGTTTCCTTTCCAAAATTTTGGGGACCGTTCCAAAGTGTACTAACAACAATTGGTATCACTTTCGCCCTCATGTTCCAAGATATTTCATTTGTCTGCCAAGGTCTAAGCATTTGTTTATCTTTTTTTCTTTCTTTTCCCTCTGTGGTCTGCAATACGGTTTTATTATTATTATTATTAACTTATTATTATTATCACAATTGCTGCCGTCATTATTATTCTAGGCTTAACATATATATATATAAATATATATATATATAATATATATATATAATAAACACTATTATATATATATATATCTTACAATTTTTGAATATGCACCATGATTACGAAATACGAATATGCAAATACAAGCACATAAACACTGATACATACACCTCCCATATATATAGTATAATATATATAATATATATATTATATATATTATATAAATATATATATATAGTCATCCAGGAGACACTAATATAATAATATACATCATTACATGCATACGTACACCACGCTCACACACACATACACCGCCCTGGTCGGCTGGGCGTTAGAATGCACCCGGACTGCGCCTCGCAGGGGTAAGAACCCCCCAATGGGGCCACCTGTTTGGCCGTGGGTGGCGACCCGTGATGCTTAAGGATAGAACCTTGGTGGATGAGCAGTTTCATGACTTGTAATACTCCACTTTGGCCCTATCTTGGGTTGGACGATCAATCGGCTGGTCACGTCAAGCCCCTAGCACCTATATGATTTCCCAACACTATTGCCCTTATGGCAAGTCGCCAACCCCTTTTTATCATATGGGTGCTAGAAGGCGGTGGCTGAGGGTTTACATGTCCTGGGAATGATGTTAAACTCAATCTGATGGTGGGAGGTTCCAGTTTTGAGTTTGGGGAACGTGAAGCACCCTTCATCACCATTGCTCCCTGGTCCACTCTGACCGGAGTGGTAGTATCTGTTAGGGTCCAATCTATGGGTTAAATAGAAAAATGTATTTATAAAAAATTGTATTATTTCATTAGGGAATTGATTTATTTCCAAATCTTTACGGCATTAAATAACCCACCGAGGTTGATATGCCGTAAAACCAAACCAAAACAAACATAAATGGTCATAAAGTAATCGAGATTGAAGCTGTATTTAACAAAGATAGAAATGAACAATTGTTCTTTTTTTTCTCTTTCACATAATTTTTCTTTATTTTCCTTTTTTTCTTCCTATTTCTTTTTCCCTTTCATTGGTTCTTATGTATTTTCTCATTACAAATTCCTGGAAACTAAACTAACTAATTTTTCCCTGAAGTGATATTTAAAAATAATAAAATGAAATGTAAAAAGTTCGATTCCCAAAAGTATAATTAAAACAAAAAAAAACAATATTGATTCTTTTATTCAAATGTAAGGTGTTAAGTTTGATAAAATATCCTCTTTGAATATATATTTTTTTTTTTTATGTTTCCTCATTTGATTTGGAAAAGATCGACATGTTAAAACTCGACTTTTAATTTCGCATCTCGTTTTCAATTTTCTTTATGTTAATCATTGCTAAATCCGTTAATTTCCATCTAATATATCAATACTCGTGTTCCTTAATTGTAACGACTGTTATCATCTTGCAACACCTTCTGGTTAAAAATGAGAACCGTGCAAATCTCCCAAGATGAAATGCAAAAAATGTAAATCCTGATTATCTCCCGTTGCTTATCCACCGAATTCTTATTTTCATGATCGTCATCACTTAAGCTAAATAAAGGGTCATGCTAATTTTATTATAAAGAAAGAAAGGGAAGAAGAGAACATGCTACACAGAAAAATATAATTAGAAAGAAGAAAGTGTGAGAGAAAGAAAAAACGAGTGAGAGACAGTTAAATCAAGATCATTATAATTTCTACATATTGAAATATTTCGCAAGGGCTTTTAAGTAAACATATCAAACATTGTAATTTATCAAAAATTAGCACAATGTGTTAACAGGTCCTGCTAGTCAATTATTATTATTATATTTCATTCTTTGCGAGTTTTTAAACATCCATAGCTGTGGTGTTTCACTGAGCCAAGTGGCAGCAAGTCTCCTCAGGTCTCCAGAAACTCTTGAACTGTTGTCTGGGTGGACTCAAATTCTTCCTCTGATTTTTAAAATTCCTTTAGTTACTTTTCCAAAATCGTGGGGCCGTTCCAAGAGCGCCAATAACACTTGGTTTCATTTTCACCCTCATGTACAACAGTTATATTTCAGTACTCTAGCAAGGTTTAATGGTATTTGTCTTTTCCGCTTCTTTCATTTTCCACTCTCTTGTCCACAAGGATGAAATATCCACAGTTCTCTTCTTGCTAACTAACACTATATCTGGTTTTCTAGCTGAGGTTCGGTATCAGTCATTGTTGTTACCCGTATATACCCAATATCGTGTATATTAATCGGAGAGGAAACTCAGATGAGAGAGAGGAGAGAGAGAGAGAGAGAGAGAGAGAGAGAAGAGAGAGAGAGAAGAGAGAGAGAGAGAGAGAGAGAGACAAGGATTTGTTTCTTCAATCTTCTTCCTATCTTGTATTCTTCTTTCTTTGGTCGTCATTTTGTCTTCTTCTAGTTGCTGTCTATAACTAAGGCTTCTTCTGGTAACTCTAGACATTGTAATTGATTAAATTAACTATAAGACTTTATTTCTTGAACCCAAGATTTCTTTATGCCATTCTGATCCCCGCGCGGGTGAGTTTTCAACCTCAGCAAAAGAAGGTAGACTGCTCTCTGCTCCAATGCCAGCTTGAAACAAAAATCTAAACTAAACTAATCAACGTGACGCACGAGATTCGCGCCTTTGGGGACATGGTCACCCAACAGTCCTGGTGATTTTCCACTGACTCTTTTGAATTCCGCTACAAGGTCGTCAACAATTTATGCCACCACATAAATTGTAACACTATATCTCAAAATCATCAGAGATATTTAGTGTCTCATTTTGATAGGACGGAAAACACTGGTTTGTACATATCCATTTGTAGAATGGTCAAATGCTAGTTTCTTGCATAATTCCCAGTGGATGACCTTTGTTGTTTTGTTTGTTGTTGTTTGCTGCTGCTGCTGCTGCTGCCTGCTGTTGTTGTTGTTTGTTGTTTTTTATGATCTGTGAAAGGAATTTTGAAAAATTAGCTACAAATAAGACAAATAATATTAGCATTTAAAATTATCTTTAAGAAAACGTCTTAACAAAATTTAACGAAATCAATTTGAAAAATCTTTCCGAAACTGATCGAGGCATCTTTTTTTGATTCAGTGGCTATCTAAAAAATCAGAAGTAATAAAAAATAAATGCCAATCATTAAACTATCGTGTATACTATTAAATATTTAAAGTCAGTATTTAAAACTAAATGGTCTATTAATAATTGATTATCCAATCTTATAGTCATCTTTATTTATTAACAATGTCTCTATTAGGTTAGCTAAATACATTACTTAAAAACATTCCGTTTTTATTAATTGTTTAATATCCTGCTAATTTGAGTTAATAGATATTCATAAATAAATATTTACATAATATACAGTGGGAATAATTTACATACCGGTTTTAAACAAATAAACATGATAAGAATGCTTTTAATAGTTTGAGATAAAGACAGTAATATCAGAAATCTAACACAAGTAATTATTATCAATGTATAATTCATAGTTGAATTCAAATAGAAAAAGAAAATAAGTAACGTTTAATAAATAATTCTATAGATTGTTTTATTTTATGAATATTTTTCTTAAACTTTAAATTGTCATTTCAAATTCAGTAAATCATTCAGTTATAGGAAAATTAAATACTTGTAACTCTCAAGTGCTTTTTCGATCGAAAATTGTATTAAGCTGACCGTATTTTTTCGTCGATCATTGAATATGAAGATACATTTATGCTAGTCGATGGTGTCGTAAGAAAGAGACTGGAAGCGTTTTTCAGATAAAGAATTAAAAATCCTGATGCAATTAGCTTCATCGATTTTCCCCATTTTTACTGTAATAAAACAAAATAATTTGATTTCAGTGTGAATGGAAAAAGTCAAAATAGGTAGATTTAAAAAAAGGAAAAGAAAAAAGTCAGAAAACATTCAATTCCCCGAAGGAAAATAGCTTGATAGTTAATTGAATAATTATTAAAATACGAAACGGGAATGGGTAATATTTCCTGTTGGATATGAAAATGTAGACATGGAATGATGATGATATGATGATGATGATGATGATGAGATTAAAATTAGTAAATTTTAAATAGAATGATGTGTGATCTGGATTCAGTTGACTTTATTTACGAATAATGTGGAAATCGATTTGCATTTGCCTATACTAATCTTCTATCTTACTCTAATTATATATATATAATATATAATATATAATATATATATTATATATATATATATATGGTGTGTGGTTGTGGTGTGTGTGTTGTGTAAATATCACACATACATAAAATGTATATGTGTAAAAATATTTCTTAATACATATATTCTATGTATCCTTATATATATATATATATATATATATATTATATATATATAATATATATATATATATAATATGGGGGGTAATTCCATGGTCAACTCACACAGAAAAGATGAAAGTGTCACCCACTCCCCTAAATTTTCCTGATTTCTTCAGGTGTAAACTATGTTAACAATTTAGACGATCCCAACATTTGAGCTTATGCCAACTTTTAGCTTCTCCCAAATTTGGTGGGGTTAACGAACATGGCGAACATTTTGTAATCTATTTTTGTCTGTAAAATGAGTTCTAGATCTTCCCTATTACTAAAAAATTGGTTTATAAAACAGTTTCACCCATGAAATTCCAAAAATGCTACTAAAAAGTCTTAAAGTCAACCAATTATTAAGTAATTGATGATTTCTGATTTTTTCATAGCAGATCAATATCCCGATGTGACACCTCGCATCTTTGACACAATTCTTTTTTTTTTTATTATTTCACTATATGAACACTATTTGTCCCAAAAAATAGTTTTATAATTTGCTCAGAAACAAAAGCTACAACATCAGTTAAAATTTTGCCAATCAGAAATCAATTAATAACTTAAAACTGGTTAATTTAACAATTTTTTCGACAGCACTTTGGATTTCCTGGGCTAAAACTGTCCTTTAAGAACGCAATTTCTAGGAGTGGGAAGCTCCAGGTCTCATTTTGCAGATAAAGATAGATTCAAAATGGACGCCATTTTTTCGCCTCACACCCAAATTTGGAGAGTTATGTCGAATTTCTAGAAATCTGATATAACTCCGGTCCAAATTTTTGGAATAGGGGAACTGCAAATTTTGGAGATTAGCTACTTTCTGATTGTCCACATCTGTGCAAAATTTCGAAAAATTGAAAGTGCAAACATTTTAACACATCTTTGAAAAATGTTGTAGCTTCGGTTCTAATAAATATCAAACTATCTTTTGTACAAATAATGGTTCAACGTATGTGAATAATAATGAGATAAAATTGTTGTTTGTTAGACGCATTGGGGGGCCCCAAAATACCAAATCCCGGGAAAAATATTATTTTGAAAATCCTTTGCCCCTAGGAAAAATTAATAAATCTCAATAACTTAAAATTGGTTGATTTAAGACTTTTTTGCATAGCATTTCCGGACTCCTTGGTCAAAAACTGCTTTATAATATCAATTTTTAGGAGTGGAAAGCTCAGAACTCATTTTTACAGACTAAATAGTTACAAAAGGTCAGCAATTTTTTCACCGAGCTCCCCTCTAATTTGGAGAAAGCTTAAAAATCGACATAACTCCGGTCCATTTTTTAGATGGGACTTCATTTTGAGGATTGGCTAACTTATTATAAATTGGAACATAATTTCAGGAAAAATTGAAGGGGGTGGGTACATAGCCTGGATGATTTGAACATGGAATTTCCCCTATGTGTGTGTGTTTGTGTGTGTGTTTGGTGTGTGTGTGTGTGTGTGTGGTGTGTGGTGTGTGTGTGTGTTTTGTTTACGCATGAGTATAACAGAATTAAAATTCTAATTTCCTTTTTTAAAATACCTTTTGGTCTTCACAAATATAAGTTGTTATAAATACTAGCAAATATATGCACCCTCCGGGTGCAAGTATTTAAGTTTTAATATTAATAAATATCATGTTAATTAGAAAGGCGTAATGAAAAACTGGAATAAAATTCAGATAAAATATTTGGAACAGAGGGGGTATAATCGGAAAATAGAACGAACTTGAAAAACTAACTGTTCAACCATTTTCCCTTACTCCCGTCTTCAGTGGTAAATTTTCCCAATTTAACTATTTAGTTAAAATAGGAAGAAAGAATAAAATTACAGTTATTTCTTTAGTTAATAGATTTCTGTTAAGATTTATCCCAAGATTTTTTGCTCATATTTATTAAGAATAAAAACCAACAATTAGAAATCATAATTACTAAGCATATATTTATTAAAATCAATTTTTTAAGAATCAATATGCCAAATTAGCCTCCCATTAACACTGTAAAACCGCTTTTCGTTGAATATCATAAATAAATTGCATGTATTAGTTATGTAGATATTGTTAGACAGTCCTTAATGATGTAAAACAATTTTATAAATTGAGGTTTAAATAAAAAATAAAATTCATGGAGATATGTGATGTAATACAGAAGGAATTGTGACTTGAATAGTAATATATGTTTCGGGTTCAGACATACAAACCCACAATCTCCGATTATAATAAGATAACGTAATACTGACAAAATAAATTAGTAAGCGAATTCTATATTTTCTTTGTTTTGTTAATTAAAAAAAGACAAGATTTAAAAGAGTGCATCAAAATCCTTTGCAGATAAAAAAAAAGTCTGAAAACATTAAATCTTATCTAAAAACATCAAATTAAGTTCAATAATTATTTCATCGATTATCATATCAGGAGTTGACCACCGATTTCTCATTGTTACAATCCCACAAAATCGCTGCTTTTTTTGTTCTTTCAGAGTATTAACAATTTAATGATGAATTCTTATTTCATTCAACCGCCAATTTGATAAACAAAGTTTTCCAATTTTTCAAGTCATTGACTTTTTATAGTTAAGATTCTCCTTTTATTTATTCCTATTTCTTCGATCAGACACTAAAATAACATGAATAAGGAAAGAATCAGATTACTTTGAAAATAAGCAAAAATAATAAAACACAATATATTTATATATATATATAATATTATATTAGTATATATATATATATTTATATATAATATATATATATTATATATATATATATATATATATATAACTAGCAAATATATGCACCCTCCAGGGCAAGTATTTAAAGTTTTATGTATGAAATATCGTATTAAAATTAGAAACGCTAATGAACTAAATAAGAATACAGATAAAAAATTTGAAACAGAGGAGGTATAATCGAAAAATAGAAACAACTGAAATTTACTCCATCAACTCTCGTCTTCATTGTTTATTTTTCTATTTTTCGATTAAGTACCTCCTCTGTTTTCAAATCTTTTTATCTGTATTCCTTATTTAGTTTCATTAGCTTCTAATTTAATACGATATTTCATTACATTAAAACTTAAATACTTGCCCTGGAGGGTGCATATATTTGCTAGTATTATATAATATATATATAGTATATATATTATAAATATATATATATATTACATATATATATATATATATAATATATATATATATATATATATTATAAATATATATTTGTGTTTTATTATTTTGCGCCTTTATTTTTCAAAGTAATCTTGATTTTCTTTTCATTTATTTTAAGTGTCCTGATCGAAGGAAAATAGAAAAATAAAAGGAGAATCTACTATAAAAAGTCAATGGACTGAAAAATTGGAAAACTTTGTTTTAATCACTTGGCGGTTGATTGAAAATAAGAATTTCATCATTAAATTGTTAATGACTTCTAAAGAAAAAAAGCAGCGATTTTGTGGAATTGTAACCAATGAGAAATCGTGGTCAACTCCTGATATGATAAATCGATGAAATAATTATTGAACTTAATTTGATGTTTTTAAGATAAGATTTATGTTTTCAGACTTTTTTTTTATCTGCAAAGGATTTTGATGCACTCTTTTAAAGATCTTGTCTTTTGTTTAATTAACAAAACAAAGAAAATATAGAATTCGCTTACTAATTTATTTTGTCAGTATTACGTTATCTATTATAATGGAGATTGTGGGTTGTATGTTTCTGTATACCGAAACTATATTACTATTCAAGTCACAATTCCCTTTGTTATTTTACATCACATTCTCCATGATTTTATTTTTTATTTAAACCTCAATTATTAGTAAAATTGTTTTACATCATTAAGACTGTTAACAAATCTACACATACTAATAACATGCAATTATTTTATAATATTCAACGAAATAGCGGTTTACAGTGTTTTTAATGGGAAGGCTAATTTGCATTATTGATCTTAAAAATTGATTTTAATAAATATATGCTTAGTATATTGATTTCTAATTGTTTGGTTTATCTTAATAAATATGAGCAAAAATCTTGGGGATAAATCTTAACAGAAATCTATTAACATAAAGAAATAACTGTAATTTTTATTCTTTTCTTCCTATTTTAACTAAATAGTTTAAATTGGGGAAATTTACCACTGAAAGACGGAGTAAGGGAAAATGGTGAAAAGTTAGTTTCAAAGTTGTTCTATTTCCGATTATACCCCTCTGTTCCAAATATTTTTATCTGAATTCTTATTCAGTTTCATTAGCCTTTCTAAATTAACATGATATTTTATATATTAAAACTTAAATACTTGCACCCGGAGGGTGCATATATTTGCTAGTATTTATAACAAACTTATATTTTGAAGACAAAAGCGTATTTTAAAAAAGGAATTAGAATTTTAATCTTGTTATACATACATGCGTAACAACACACACACACACACACACACACACACACACACACACACACAAACACACACAACAAACACCACAACGATATGGAAATTCCATGTCAAATCATCCAGGCTATGTCACCCACCCCTTTCATTTTTTGAAATTATGTCCAATTTATAATAAAGTTAGCCAATCCTCAAAATTTGGCTTCCAATTCTAAAAAATGACGGAGTTATGCCGATTTTTAGCTCTCCAAATTAGAGGGGGCTCGGAAAAATTGTGACCTTTTGTAACAATTTTTGTCTGTAAAATAGTTCAAGAGCTTCCTACTCCTAAAAATTGATTTATAGAAGCAGTTTTGACCAAGGAGTCCGAAATGCTATGCAAAAAAGTCTTAAAATCAAACCAATTTTAAGTTATTGATGATTTATTAATTTTTCCTAGCAAGATCAATATCCGATGTGGCCCTGCGTCTACAACAACAATTTTATCTATTTTATTTCACATACGTTGAACATTATTTGTACCAAAAAAGATAGTTTGATAATTTACTTAGAACCGAAGCTACAACATTTTCAAAGATGTGTTAAAATGTTGCACTTCATTTTTCCTGAAATTTTGAACAGATGTGGACAATCAGAAAGTCAGCTAAAATCTCCAAAATTTGCGTTCCCTATTCCAAAATCGACGGAGTTATATCGATTCTAGAAATCGAATAACTCTCCAATTTGGGTGGGGTGAGGGAAAATGGCGTCATTTTGTAATCTATCTTTATCTGCAAAATGAGACCTGGAGCTTCCCAACTCCTAGAATTGGTTCTTAAGGACATTTTAGCCCAGGAAATCCAAAGGTGCTGTCGAAAAATTGTTAAACTTAACCAGTTTAAGTTTAAATGATTTCTGATTGGCAAAATTTTAACTGATGTTGTAGCTTTGTTTCTGAGCAATATCAAACTATCTTTTTGGAAAATAGTTTCATTATATGTTGAATAATAGAAAAAGAATGTGTCAAAGATGCGGTGTCACATCGGGATATGATCTTGCTATGAAAAAATCAGAAATCATCAATTACTTAATATTGGGTTGACTTTAAGACTTTTTAGTAGCATTTTTGGATTTCATGGGTGAAACTGATTTTATAAACAATTTTTATAATAGGGAAGATCTAGAACTCATTTACAGACAAAAATTTAGATTACAAAATGTCGCCATTTTTCGTTAACCCCACCAAATTTGGAGAGCTAAAAGTTGCATAAGCTCAAATGTTGGGGATCGTCTAAGGTTAACATAGTTTACACCTGGAAAGAAATCAGGAAAATTTAAGGGAGTGGGTGACACTTTCACTCTTTTACTGTGTGAGTTGACATGGAATTACCCCCCATATATATAATATATATAATTATATATATATATATATAATATATATATATATATATATAAGGATACATAGAATATATGTATTAAGAAAATATTTTTACACATATACATTTATGTATGTGTGTATATTTACACACACCACACACACACACATTATAATATATATAATATATTATATATATATATATTATATATATATATATATTAATAGATAGATAGATAGATAGATAGGCAATGCAAATCGATTTCCACATTATTCGTTAAATAAGTCAACTGAATCCAGATCACACATCATTCTATTTAATAATTATACTAATTTTAATCATCATCATCATCATCATCATCATCATCATCATCATTCCATGTCTACATTTTCATATCCAACAGGAAATATACTCCATTCCCGTTTCGTCATTTTAATAATTATTCAATTTAACTATCAAGCTATTTTCCTTTCGGGAATTTGAATGTTTTCTGACTTTTTTCTTTTTCCTTTTTTAAATCTAACCTATTTGACTTTTTCCATTCACAACTGGAAATCAAATTATTTTGTTTATTACATAAAATGGAAAATCGATGAGCTAATTGCATCAGGATTTTAATTCTTTATCTAAAACGCTTCAGTTCTTTCTTACGACACATCGAACTAGCATAAATGTATCTTCTTTCAATGGAGAGCAACATAAAATCATTCGTTTATTATACATCTAGCGAAATATGCGACTTGAGAGTACAAGTATTTAAGTTTTCCTATAACTGAATTTGATATTACTGAATTTGAAAGACAATTAAAGTTTTTTAGAAAATATCATAAAATAAAACATTATAGAATTATATTAACGATTACTTATTTCTTTATTCTATTTGAATTCAATATGATATTATACATGATAATAATACTTGGTGTATTGATTTCTGATATTACTGTTTTATTCTCAAACGTATTAAAAGCAATTCTTATCATGTTTATTTGTTAAACCGTATGTAAATTATTCCACTGTATATTATGTAAATATTTATTTATGAAATGATCTATAACTCAAATTGCAGGATATTAAACGAATTAATAAAACGGACTGTTTTAAGTAAATGTTCTTAGCTAGACCCTATAGAGACATTGTTAATAAATAAGATGCTAATTAAGATTGGATAATAATTATTTAATAACCATTTAGTTAAATACTGACTTAAATATTTAATTTAGTATACACGATAGTTTAACTGATATGGTCATTATTTTTTTAAATTACTTCTGATTTTTTTAGATAGCCACTGAATCAAAAAAAGAATTGCCCTCGATCAGTTCGGAAAAGATTTTCAAATTGATCGTAAATTTTGTTAAGACGTTTCTTAAAAGATAATTTTAAATGCTAATATTATTTGTCTTAATTTGTAGCTAATTTCAAAATTCCTTTCACAGATCATACAACAACAACAACAACAACAACAGCAGCAGCAGCAGCAGCAGCAGCAACAACAACAACAACAACAAAGGTCATCCACTGGAATTATGCAAGAAACTAAGCATTGACCTCCTACAAAATGGTATATGTACACCAGTGTCCGTCCTATCAATGAGAACAACTAAATTTCTCTGTGATTTTGAGTATAGTGTTACAATTTATGTGGTGGCATAAATTGTTGACAGACCTTGTAGCGAGAATTCAAAAGAGTCAGTGGAAATCACCAGGACTTGGTGACCATGTCCCCAAAGGCGCGAATCTCGTGCGTCACGTGATTAGTTAGTTTAGATTTTTGTTTCAAGCTGGCATTGGAGCAGAGAGCATCTACCTCTCTTTGCTGAGGTTTGAAACTCACCCGCGCGGGGATCAAGAATGGCTAAATAAATCTTGTTCAAGAAATAAAAGTCTTAATAGTTATTTAATCAATTACAATGTCTAGAGTTAGCCAGAAAAGCCTTAGTTATAGACAGCAACTAGAGAAGACAAATGACGACCAAAGAAGAAGAATACAAGATAGGAAGAAGAAATGAAGAAACAAATCCTTGTCTCTCTCTCTCTCTCTCTCTCTCTCTCTCTCTCTTCTCTCTCTTCTCTCTCTCTCTCTCTCTCTCTCATCTGAGTTTCCTCTCTCGATTATATAAACGATATTGGTAATATACGGTATACAACAATAGACTGATCACCGAACCTCAGCTAGAAAACCAGATATAGTGTTAGTTAGCAAGAAGAGAACTTGTGGATATTGTCATCCTTGTGGACAAGAGAGTGAAAATGAAAGAAGCGGAAAAGACAAATACATAAACCTTGCTAGAGTACTGAAAATAACTGTTGTACATGAGGGTGAAAATGAAACCAAGTGTTATTGGCGCTCTTGGAACGGCCCCACGATTTTGGAAAAGTAACTAAAGGAATTTAAAATCAGAGGAAGAATTGAGTCCACCCAGACAACAGTTCAAGAGTTCTGGAGACCTGAGGAGACTTGCTGCCACTTAGGCTCCAGTGAAACACCACCAGCTATGGATGGTTTAAAAACCTCGCAAAGAATGAAATTATAATAATAATTGACTAGCAGGACCTTTTAACACATTGTGCTAATTTGATAATTAACATGTTTTGATATGTTTACTTAAAAGCCCTTGCGAATCATATTTCAATATGTAGAAATTATAATGATCTTGATTTAACTGTCTCTCACTCGTTTTTTTTTCTCTCAACTTCTTTCTTTCTAATTATATTTTTCTGTGTAGCATGTTCTTCTTCTTCCCTTTCTTTCTTTATAATAAAATTAGCAATGACCCTTTATTTAGGCTTAAGTGATGGAATCATGAAAAATAAGAATTCGGTGGATAAGCACGGCAGATAATCAGGATTTACATTTTTGCATTTCATCTTGGACGATTGCACGGTTCATTTTTAACCAGAAGGTGTTGCAAGATGATAACAGTCGTACAATTAAGGAACACGAGTATTGATATATAGATGGAAATTACGATTTAGCAATGATTAACATAAAGAAAAATGAAAAAAGAGATGCGAAATTAAAGTCGAGTTTTAAAACATGTCGGATCTTTTCAAATCAAATGAGGAAACATAAAAAAAACAATATATATTCAAAGAGGATATTTTATCAACTAACACCTTACATTTGAATAAAAGAATCAATGTTTTTTTTGTTTTAATTATACTTTTGGGAATCGAACTTTTACATTTCATTTTATTTATTTTTAAATATCACTTCAGGGAAAAATTAGTTTAGTTTCCAGAATTTTGTAATGAGAATACATAAAGAACCAATGAAAAGGGAAGAAAGAAATGGAAGAAAAAAAAGGAAAAATAAGAAAATATGTGAAAGAGAAAAAGAACAAACAATTGTTCATTTCTATCTTGTTAAATACAGCTTCAATCTCGATACTTTTATTGACACATTTATGTTTGTTTTGGTTGTTTTACGGCATATCAACCTCGGTGGGTTATTTAATGCGATAAAAGATTTGAAATAAATCAATTTCCTAATGAAATAATACATTTTTTTTATAAATACATTTTCTATTTAACCAATAGATTGGACCCTACAGATACTACCACTCCGGGTCAGAGTGGACCAGGGAGCAATGGTGATGAAGGGTGCTTCACGTTCCCCAAACCTCCAAAACTGGAACCTCACCATCAGATTGAGTTTAACATCATTCCCAGGACATGTAACCCTCAGCCACCGCCTTCTAGCACCATAATAAAGGGTGGGACTTGCCATAAGGCAAATAGTGTTGGGAACATATATAGTGCTAGGCTTGACGTGACCAGCCGATTCGATCGTCCAACCCAAGATAGGGCCAAAGTTGGAGTAATTACAAGTCAGAACTAGCTCATCCACCAAGGTTCTATCCTTCAAGCATCAACGGGTCGCACCCACGGCCACAGGTGGCCCCATGGGGAGTCTTACCCTCTGCAGAGGCGCAGTCGGTGCATTCTAACGCCCAGCCGACAAGGCGGTGTATGTGTGTGTGAGCGTGTGTACGTATGCATGTAATGATGTATATTATGTATATTAGTGTCTCCTGGATGAAAACTATATATATATATATATATATAAATATATATATATATATATAATATAATATATTATGGGAGGTGTATGTATCAGTGTTTATGTGCTTGTATTTGGCATATTCGTATTCGTAATCATGGTGCATATTCAAAAATTGGTAAATATATATATCTATATGAGTGTAATATATATATTATATATATATATATATATATATATATATGTAAGCCTAAGAATAATATGACGGCAAGCATTTGAATAAATAATAATATAATATAATAATAATAAAACCGTATTGGCAGACCACAGAGGGAAAAAGAAAGAAAAAAAGATAAACAAATGCTTAGACCTTGCCAGACAATGAAATATCTTGGAACATGAGGGCGAAAGTGATACCATTGTTTTAGTACACTGGAACGGTCCCCAAATTTTGGAAAGGAAAATAAGAGGAAATGGAAAATTAGAAGAAGAAGAAGAGAGAAAGAGAAGAAGAAGAGAAGAAAGAAGAAGAAGAAGAGACTCATCGTCAAAAGTGATTTTGGCTGTTCTAGTGATCACAGGATGAAAAAGAAAAACAAACAAAAGATAGACAAATACATTTCCAAAAAAGTTACTAATAACTGTATAACAAGAGGATAAGGTCGTACCAGTTGGTGCTTTTGGAACGGTGCCCAATAGTTTGTAAAAAGAGTCTAAATGAATTGGCAAATCAAAGGGAGAATCGAAACCATCAAACAACAACTATTGTTAAGTCGGCAGAATGCCATATGAGTCCAGAGATCTGAAGAGACTGCTGCCACACCAGCTAAATGAACACTGCTAGTGCGAAAACTCACAAGGAATGATATAGCAGCAACACAACGAAATCAACAGTAAAACAACACACACAGCATCACCACCAACAACAATTGTATCGTCCTGATGCAATGGTGTGAAAGCTGATCTTAAAGAGTAATTCTAACCGAGGATTCACTTGGTCTTACACTAACACTCCCATATCCTACCTTGGCAATGCAATCTGTCATCTCGTGGATTTAAGGAATTAAATGAAGAGCGAAAATATAGACAAATGCTTGGACCTTGCAGAGAACTGAGGAAAACTCTGGAACCCGAGTGAAGGTCGTATCAATTGTAATTGGTGCCGTGGAACAGTCTAACCTTTGGAAAATAATTTAGGAGAATTGGAAATCAGAGGAAGAATCGAGACAATCAAAACTACAGCACTGTTAGATCGGTTAAAAATACTCAGAAGAGTCATGGAGACCAGAGGAGATTTGCTGTCACTCAGTCTCCAGTAAACCATCGGCGGCGGCAGGTATGAAAAAATAATAATAATAATAATAATAATAAAAATAATAATACTATATAATAATAATAATAATAAACCGAACTGGCAGACCACTTGGGAAAAATAAGAATAACAATGGATTAACAAATATTTGAACCTTGCCAGAAAATTGCAAAACCTTGGAACATGAAGTGAGCAAATTGTTTTTAGTGCACTTGGAACAAGAGTTTGGAAAGGAGTCTAGAGGAAATTGGAAAGAAGAAGAAGAAGAGGAAAAGAAAAGAAGAAGAAGAGAGAAGAAGGAGCAGAAAGTCGTGAATTATTCAGAAGTCAGCGTTACTAAATGGGCAACCATTGTGTCAATAATGGAGTATTGGGGAATGATGTTGAAATAAAATGTTAGAAAAGACGAAAAGATATTATTAATAAAATTCTAAACAAGAGAAATAAATAAGTGAATTTGAATATTCTATTCAGTTCAATTCGGTTGGAAATGGAATATTCCACTTTTTTAATTTGGAAAACAAAAGTGCAAATAGAGATAGAGTTGGTCTTAAAATATAAGTTGATTCGTAAAATAAAACGTAGGAGTAAATTATCTCTTTAATAAATGTATATAAGATTGGACAGATAGACTAAACCGGTTCTATAGATATAATATATATATATATAATATATATATATATATATATAATAGATATATATATAATATATACTCATATCACTCTTCAGCATGCTGTAAGTTTTTGTGCAATCCTGGCCAATTGAAATAGAGCTTAAAGAAAGGCCTATGTTATTGAATCCTTTGGTGATCCTTGTTAATCGTATAAGTCATATCCTGCGTATTGGTAAATGTCTGTGATTTAATCCTATGTCCGTCGTCAATGAACGATTCGTAATTATGAAAGTAGGGTGGGTTACATATTGTATCAGCCTCTGAGTACTGCCAGTGATTTGCCAAGGAATAGATCACATGATCTCGCCTAGTCTTAATAGACGGGATCTAGCATACACCTTATATATAAAAAATCTCAACACATGCAAAATGCGACACAGGATAATGTCTTAAGCGGAGTGTTAAACCAGGTTAAATCGATTCTTCGTCTCTACACTGGTTGCTATACAATCATTAAACTCTTATGTCCTTACCCACATCATTCACCCGGTCGAATTCATATTTGTTCCTAATCCACCCAAAACCGAGGCCTTTTATTTAAACTGTAATATTAAACAAGAATATATTACAAGTCTTTGATTTACGGGACAATAACAGGTAACTTAAATGAAAGCCATTTTTAGCCATTATTGATAATACTTAAGAATGGGATCTGGACTTAGATAATTCTCAACAGGATCTATAAGAGTTAAAGCGTTATTTTAGCTCTTTGATTTACGGGAAATTTAACGAATAATTCAACAGAATGAAATGCCGTACAAATAGGGCCGGTTTAGCTCAGTCGGTAGAAGGTTGGCTAGGACACAAGTTTTGGGTTCGATACCGGGGCCTCGCCCAACATCAGCCGAATGAAGTTGCAACAACGGATAGTGCGTAAAGTGAGGAGCTGATGGATAGGTGATGGACGCCTCCCCACCTACAGATGCTAAATAATCTCAATTGATCTAGCGTAGTCGAGTCAGGGAATAGGCTCCCTCGCTGATATGGCGAAACACTTAGGCCGACCCGACACTTTACTTACTTAAATGAAAGGCCATTTTTAGCCATTATGATAATCTTAATAGGAGGGCTCCTGGACTTAGATAATTCTCAACAGGATGTTAAGATTAAGAGCCCTGAGCTGGAGATGCATGGGTAGATATCCTTTCCCCAAGAATATGATGTCGCTATCGTAAATGCAAAGGGCCTCGTTCAGGATTTAGACTCGGGTGCGAGCGAATATCAAACAACAAGCACCTCAAAAAAGCCATGCGCGATTTGGCCCCAAGACACAGTATGAGAACATCTTGATCTTTAACTCACTGTTCAATATTCATGGATCTTTGATTTGTTTCAAATACTTTCATGTAGGAATAGATGATAAAATATTCCGCCCGAATTACAAATAATTTGGCAATGAGTACTTTGTTCCCAAGTACTTTCGGTCTTTTTTCTTGATCAATCATCGCAGGATGTGATATTTAAAGAACAATGAACATTTCTTGTAAGAGTTTATTCATACTTCCTTATGTAAGTAGCGTTAGTTTTTTTAATTGTGGTTTCTATAAATAGAATATTTATTAAAGACATTAAGTTACAGTAGCATGGGTTGAAATTAATTTAATAATTAGATATTATATATTATATATAAATAATATATATATATATATATTATATGGTATTGATATTATTATGTGATTAGAGTTCTGCAAATATTACCACGTCAAAAGTAATGGAAACGGATGCATGCCTAAAGTCTAGACAAAGTTTGATATTATCGACTTTATAAATAAAAATTTGCTCTGATGGTGAATCGACTTTTCTTAGACATTTTAAAATTCAATAAATTAAGATTCAATTATCGATACTTTTGAATCATTCACACGCTCACTCTCACCATCTACGTTCACACACACACACTATCACACCACCCACACATATCACAACACACACGAAACTACACACACCATGAACACACACACACACACGCAATATATATATATAGATATATATTAATAATTATATATAATGGTGATTGCCATGTTTCCAGAATAAAGCCAATTCTACAAGTAGTTCGGAGTGAGACGCGCGGGGATTATCCCCGAGTGTCCCTGATTCAAGTTTGTTTGTTCTCTGTACGAGCTTTCTAGGTTTTCCAGTCGCATGCGACCGTATGTATCGGAGAGGCCAACCTAGCATGCAAGCCCTCCAATAATGTCAAACATATGGTCAGTCCAATGTAGGAGATGTTTCCATGCGCCCGCATGTTGCCGCTTTACGCAGAGGCACTTTAGTGGTGGGCTGCTCGAGCTGCCTTAACCTCAATTACATAAGCAGCTACCATGAGGCTGCTTATAAAAAGAATGTATACCGGACCCCACCTCTTATCAATTTGGTCGCGCTCGCTGAAGCGGACTTCTGCAAGGCTCAAGATGTCTGCCCATATCGATGCCACGGCTCCTTCAATTGTCTGTCCACAGCCCCGGAGAATGTCCGAGAGAGGCTATCACGTTAGCCTAAGGTTTTGTTGTAATGTTTCTGTTTATCTGGGAAATGTAACAGCCACCAGCCCGCAGGGCTACCGGTCAGCTTGATTTTGCTATATATATATATATATATATATATATATATATATATATTATATATATATATAAGGTAGCGTGGACATGGGGTCAGCGGTGTCTGTTTACAGAGAAGTGTCTCGTCTAAATGATCTTCAGAAAGTCGCGTTACCCTAACTTATATATACATTCCCTCTCCATGGATATTGAGGACTGTTTACTCATAAAATAGCCGATCTTGGTCTGAAAGAATTGCATAGGCGAGAACGGTCAGTAACAGGCACCACACTACATTACTTAAATATAAATGGTCTATCAATGATATTGAGCACTGGTTTACGATCAAATACAGCACTCATTATTATCTATGTAATATATATATATATATTATATAGAATAATATATATATAGTGTGTGTGTGTGTGTTGTGTGGTGTTTTTAAGCCGATACGTTCATATGCTAGTTGCAGTGTTTCGGTCAGTTAATAGACCTTCATCAGGGTTTTCGGTTAAAATCAACAAGAAAAAAAACTAACCCACCAAAAACAGCAGGCTCACAAGACTTTTTGTTTTCAGCATAATTTTTTCTCGCACTTGAAGCCCTGATGAAGGTCCACTAAACAGTACCGAAACACTGCAGCATAGCATATATATTTTGTATATATTATGCTCTCTGTGAGAAGTGTGTGCTTTGTTTTATGTATTTTTGTACTGTGTTCTGTACGGTGTAAAGTTTGATTGCGTATGTGTGGTTTGTCTGTGTGTGTTAGTAAGGAACAATACACGCCCACAACCAATCTTCAAAGTGTTTGCCGGACCTGTTTGCGTTCACTGCGCGTAAGATATGAAGTCTACTCTAATACATGCGGACGTGTAAAAATAGCTGGCATTGGCGCCATTGACTTTATCATTGTGGAGGACAATTGATATTTGTGTCCGATAACAGTCACTTTCTAGGCTTTGTTTATTGTAAACGAGTACAACTTGTTGGCACACTTACTTTGCAGAGTGATGACCACACGACACACCAAGTAACACACAAGTTTCAATAAGAAGAGTAATAAATAATCATCAGTAATATCATGTAGTGGCCAAAGAGAAAAAAACACCGGAGGAAGTTTATTTTAAGTTATCATATGTAAAAAGTGTCAGAAGCAAGTGGTGTATGGTTAAGTCATTTTCTTCTCTCTTCCTCTCTCATTGGATTGATAAGATTACATTTAACAAGAGTAAACAACGCACACACACTCATCACATATCTTATATAATGGTAATTGTGTGTGTTTTCTGACGTCTGTTACTTCCAGAAACTATATTCTACTACAGTCACATCCTTAGTTATTGACATCATATTCTCCATGATTTTATTTTTATCTAAATCTCCAATCTCAATTATGTATAAAATTGTCTTACATTATTATACTGTTAATAATGTCTAACGTACTGATTAAATGCAATTTATTATATATACAACAAAATAGCGGTTTACAGTGTGAACGGAAGGCTAATTTGCATATTAATATTAGAAAAAATCGAATTTATAAATATGTGCTTAGTATTATTGATTTCTAACATGTTTGGTTTTATTTTAATGAATATAAGCAAAAAATCTCTTCAATGAATTTAAAATAAATCCTTAACCAGAAAAAATGTCATTTTTTCTTTACTTTCTTATAACTAAACATTGAATTCTTTACATAAAATAGACAATGAGACGAAAAAAGAAAGATATGAAGAACGAAAGTAGAACTACGATGGTTAGCGAACCGAAGAAGATCATGAGCACAGCAGACATAGATGGAAAGGGCGACCAGGAAGAGGAAGGAAGTAAAATAAACGCCGACCCGCTAAGACTAATGGGTAATTTAAAGAGAGTAAAAAAGGTAAATATGGATCGCCCGAAGGAGAGACGACTAAACTGCAAACTCTACAAAGGCAAAGATAGCAAAAAGAAAAGGAGCTAAACGGCAACCTTCGACAGAAAGACAGGGGTCATAATGGAAAGGATCGATAACAATCACAAGAAGGCAAATTCAAACGGAAAGGGGTGTAGGGAAACGGCACGGGACCTAGCCTGTAGAAGGAATGAAACGACGGTGAGACTTGCAGTCGCATAATGGAGCGCAGCCGTCTTGAGCGATGATGTTGGACCAGGGGGCGGGGCAGGGGGCGGAACAAAGATTGGTATCCACC
>CM042143.1:122115300-122120300 GCA_023376005.1 Doryteuthis pealeii | reverse complement strand
AGCAGCTACCTCTGGTCGGGATCGAGACCCGAACGAACTTTCGCTCGTCAAGTCTCTTACAGCTGCCTAGAATAGAAGGCAGAATAATCGCTATATTTCCTAAACCGGAAATAAACTCACCAGAGGTCTCTAACTTGTAAACAAGTGAGACTAGCATTTCGCCGAAGCGGTGAATTTTCGCAATTAGTCCCTTCTAGACAGAGTGCTCAACCTGAAAATTGGGGAGCGTATATAAAGCAATCTGCAGACGCGCGTTTCGGGGTTTAGCCCTCATCATATATATATATATATATATATATATATATATATATATATATATATATATTAGACATTCTAAGAGGATGGTCAAGCGTTTGAATAAAGTGGTGTGTGTTTACATGAATTAATCTTTTTACGCGATGCATACATACATATATATATATATATATATATATATATATATATATATATATATATATATATATATATAGAGAAGAGAGAGAGAGAGAGAGAGAAGAAGAAGGAAGAAAGAAGAAGAAGAAGAAGAAGAAGAAGAAAGAAGAAGAAGAATTGTAATATAATTCCACCCATCTTTTAACCTGAATATCGGGCCAAAAGCATTTGAATCAGAGAATCAAGAAATAAGCATAATGAATATAGAATCTTTGTCTTTCCTAAATATATCAAGAATAAAAGAACACAATATGCCTTAGCCAGAATTAAAACCCTACCGATTCAATTCTTAGCGGTAATAACATATACGCTTCCTCACAGTAATTAATAACGATGATATTTAACGACAAAAATACGATTCCTAAATGAACAAGAAAAAATCTAATATCATACAAGATTGACAAGACAGGAAATGACATCATTAATTAGCCATGATAGATATCCTAGATGTATTAGCCAAAAAAAAAAAACGGGTTCTTATTCCGGGTATCATTCACATCGTTGCAAACCATCTGTGAACACATTAGAAAAAGATCAAAGACAACAGAAAAGGCGGCAAAATACCTGATAAATTATTTCAAGGTTAAAAACCAGACGCTGCCAATAATACGATGTTTTCAAGTTAGAATATATAATGATTTTAAGGCAATCCAAAATTTATCCCATTTTTTCTAATCAGATGAAATTTTAAAGATTCTAGCTCTTACCTGAAATTTATAGAACAGTATTACGAAATAATGCCATTTTGTTTAGGACAGGTATAATTACCAACACGGGAACATGTATCATGCATCAAAAATGAGCTGGTCCTCTGTGGATCACATCCCTACTTCTCCACATAGGTGAGTCAAAAAGTAATGCCATTTTGTTTAGGACAGGTATAATTACCAACACGGGAACATGTATCATGCATCAAAATGAGGCTGGTCCTCCGTGGATCGCATCCCTACTTCTCCACATAGGTGAGTCAAAAAGTAATGCCATTTTGTTTAGGACAGGTATAATTACTAACACTGGTCCTCTGTGGATCACATCCCTACTTCTCCACATAGGTGAGTCAAAAATTAATGCCATTTTGTTTAGGACAGGTATAATTACCAACACGGGAACATGTATCATGCATCAAAATGAAGCTGGTCCTCTGTGATCACATCCCTACTTCTCCACATAGGTGAGTCAAAAGTAATGCCATTTTGTTTAGGACAGGTATAATTACTAACACGGGAACATGTATCATACATCAAATTGAAGATGTGTGTAGTCGAGCATTTTCATACAGAAAAAGGATATTGACTATTGGCAAATTTGGTCTTACTCATCGGATTCTTGCTCTGGGCCTCGTTATGGTCTATTTATTTGTGACAAGAAGAGTGCACATACTTTCGAATAAGTGTTATTATGTACAACTTGTAATGAAGTATTCAAGCACATCTTAAAAACTAGACCTGACCAAACACAATAAATGGTATTTCCGAATTCAGCATAAAATGGTAAACATATGTCTCTTGGTAAATGTTTGAATTTTGGAGAGAAAAAAATTAACAAAAGCCTTTTCAAAACCCAAATGCAAACATCAGAAAGATTAAATCTGCATTTTGCAATTTTTATCATTGAATATATATATCAGAATTATCCTGATGATCCGTTAAGAGAACCCTAAGTAGATATTCTCTGACCCATTAGGATTATTTATTAATATATATATATATATATATATATATATATATATATAATATATATAAAGAAAATTTGAAAAAACAAGTATTCCGAAATTGGGATGAATTTAATAATCGATGTTAAAACATTTCGGTTACATTGAACCTTCATCAGGATGTCTCTTGGGTGAAGAAAATGATGGATGTTTTTATATGTGACAGGAGATGAAAATCTTTTTAGTTATGTAACTGTATTTGATCAGCGTTTTAATTTTGAAAGGCAAGTCGCGATCTACTCACGCGAAGGTGTCATGACGCGTGACGCCACTCGAAGAAATGCAAAAGACGAGAAAAAGTATTAATGGACTGATTATTTTAAAGAACATAGGGAAACAAAGTGGGAATGATAACTAAATAAATAGTTAAATAGTGTTAAATAATTACTAAATACCAGGCTTCATTTAATTATTTATTTAGTTTATCATTCCACTTTGTTTCCCTATGTTAAAAATAATCAGTCCATTAATACTTTTTCTCGTCTTTTGCATTTCTTCGAGTGGGCGTCACGCGTCATGACACCTTCGCGTGAGTAGATCGCGACTTGCCTTTCAAATTAAAACGCTGATCAAATACAGTTACATAACTAAAAAGATTTTCATCTCCTGTCACATATAAAAACATCCATCATTTTCTTCACCCCAAGAGACATCCTGATGAAGGTTCAATGTAACCGAAATGTTTTAAACATCGATTATTAAATTCATCCCAATTTCGGAATACTTGTTTTTTCAAATTTTCTTTATATTGTCGGATTTAATTTCCATATTTACTCCCATATATATATATATATATATATATATATATATACGAAACTTGCTGGTAAACCCTTGCGGCAAGGAAAAACCCGGCAAATAGTTTGATTGTAAAAATATACTACCAAACTTCACCTGGGAAAAAATGAAAAAAAAGAGAAAAGTCCAAGATAGTCGTACCAACCGAAGATAATTGGTTACTACAATAATACTTGGCCAAAAGAAATAAAAAAAATATATATATATTTCATATATATATATATATAAACCACCAGGATTATCTAAAGCTAAACTGTGAAGAGTGCTCAATACCTAAATAGAGCAAATGATAAAGTTAAATCTAATGAGTCAGATAGACCTACTCACAGTTTTGCTTAGTAGCTCACCAGATGTGGGAGAAACATCAACACCATTTAGACTAAGACTAAATAACCACAAATCCACTATAAATCTCAAATCCCCGCATAGTACAATAGCACTTCATTTTAACACCATATCACACAACCTTACACACTTCAAATGCATCTTATCAGAACACGCATTTCCAACAACGCAATCTAGAAAACAATCAGAAACTAAATAGATTCTAAAATTAAAAACGCACGTGAAGGGATTAAACGCAGATATCGGAATTCTCCGTTATTACAAATATTTCACAGACGCTGCCACTGTCGATAACAACAGAGACAAAGAAACCGTTAAACAGTAACATTTGACAAAGGGTATCTAACGAACCTGAAAATTTATGAGAAAAAATTATTAAAAAATAAGTGAATTCAATACTCCATAATATCGAGTTCATTCATTTATACATTTTTAATGCTTCATAATAACGCCCATTTAAAAAAAAAAATTTTTTTTAAATATATATATATATATATATATATATATATATATATATATATATATATATATATATATGTGTGTGTGTGCTTAATTGGAGTCGTACCTAATTTTGAAAATTAATTAATTAATAATGAATTAGGCGGGAATTCCGCCTAATTCATTATTAATTAATTAATTTTCAAATTAGGTACGACTCCAATTAAGCACTTATTCTCAAAAAAATTATCGGCAAAAAGCCATCTAAACAAAACCTTGTTTATATATATATAATATATATATATATATATATATATATATATATATATATATATATATATATATCATAACTACATCTAGCACTATATAAAATATACCTACACAGATTAAATGGGAAGTTAATATAATTGTCTCATATTGTATAAATGCTTTGTAGTATCAGTATTATTCCCATGTCCAACTTCAAAATACTGTAATAATAAAATAACGTTAGAAAAATATGTGTATGTAATAAGATCTACTATACATTGTCCAATGCGTAAGATTTATAGATAAAGACTTTTATTGTAGACGGTAAAATAACCCAGTGAAATACGCCTCTGTCGACATGATTTTGTATCAGTGTTATTCATTTCTTTTGTCTGCTTGGTTTATGTGAGGTGACAAACGAACGAACTTGTTCAGTATTTAGTTGCATTATGAAAAACAGATTGACAGCCTGTCTGGTTGCAATGAATGTAAATACCCTTGGGAATATTATGACTACAACCATTCTCCCTGCAGCTATGGGTAAATATTAGGGCAGACTGGGCTCTTTAACCCTGGTTAGGCAACCGGCCTAAGAGAAGGAAGACTATGAATTTAAACCTCAAATCTCCGCTTGGGGAGTCACTACTAGAATAGGCTCAGGCCTACTTAGTGATCTATTTCAATTTTTTTAAAAATGTTTACATGAAATTAAGACGGATTTCATATTAACAATATAAATAATCTCTATAATAATACTGGAATTCCTTAATTGTACGACCGTTATCATCTTGCAACCCCTTCTGGTTAAAAATGAGACCGTCAAAATCGTCTAAAATACGTAAATTAATGATTTTATTTTAATTTCTATTAAATTTTTCTAGGAGGAGGAAAACTCTGTGTTCAAACCTGTTAAACTCTGTTTAAGAAATTGAATGTGTCAATTTCCTGGCCATAATTAATGGTCGACTTATACACGTGACTGGTTATACACAGGAGTAGACAGTGTATATAGATAATAATTTTGTAAGAT
>CM042143.1:122105300-122110300 GCA_023376005.1 Doryteuthis pealeii | reverse complement strand
TATTAAATAATAATCTTATAATAGAGATTGCATGTTTGCCTGTCTGTAACCGAAACTATATCACTACTCGTGTCACAAGTTCCTTTGTTATTTACGACACATTCTCCATGACTTTACTTTTATTTAAACCTCAATTATTAATAAAATCGTCTTACATTATTACTACTATTGGATATATTTCCATACTAATAACATGCAATTCTATTTATATATACAACAATATAGGGCTTTACTGTGTGAACGGGAAAGCTCATTCGCATATTGATATTAAAATTTGATTAAAAAAAATATCTATTTAATATTATTGATTTTTAATTGTTTGGTTTTATTTTAATAAATATGTGCAAAGATCTCAGAGATTAATCTTAAAAGAAATCCACTAACTATAAGAAATAACTGTATTTTTTCTTTACTTCCTAATTTAGATAATAGTTAAATTTAAAAAAAAAATTAGCTAGGAAAGTGATGGAAGAGTAAGTTTCAGTTACTCTAATTTTCGATTATACCCTCTCCGTTTCAAATCTTTTTATCTGTATTCTTATTTAGTTTCATTAGTCTTTTTAATTTAACATAATATTTTATTACATTAAAACTTAAATACTTGCACCCGGAGGGTGCATATATTTGCTAGTATATATAAAGAAATTATCACATTATAAAAACTAACAAAATTATACTCCCTTCGGGAACAAGTATTTAAGTTTTAATGTGATGAAATATATCAAAACAGAAAGACTAACGAAATTAAATACGAACGCATCTAAAAAGATTACACTTAATTATTATTTAATTGGTTCTTTATAAAACATTCTGTGAATCGATTTTAATACGTTGGACAATTATATTAGACATCAATATCATCATGTTATTATTTATTAAACCCGATTTTGCCAAACCAGGATGCAAATTAACCACACCATATATTATAAACCTTTATATCTTATTGGTACACAAGACACATTGCATGATTTTTTACGCACTAAAAGCATGGGCTATTTTGAGGAAAATCGAACTCAGATTTTCAGAGGGAACATCATTGATAAATAAGATTTATTTCAGGTATTAATAATTTTGACTCTAATTAATCCCTCATTGATGAATTGGAGGGTATTGTGACGTAACCAATGATGTAGTTTTGGTTACAGACATACACTGAATTTCCATTATAATCAGCTAGAAAATAATCTATAATACAAAGCCCTATTTATTTCTGTAGTTAAATGAAACCGTGGAAAAGGAAACCGCGGATAAGGACTAACCATTTATAACACAATTATTTTCCCCCAGCATCTGAATATATGAATTCATAATACTTATAAATCAAGCTTATTTACTCTTTTATAATCTTTTTTGTTCAGTGACATTAACAGCCATTTATGTGTAGCTAGATATAACTAAATAGTATAACAATTTTAGAAGATTTTCTTAGCAGAAACGTTCATGATGGAATGTTTTATTAATACTCATAATGTAATTGATACTCTACACACTATATATATATATATATATATATATATATATATATATATATATATATATATATATATGTAATATTTACACATTTATATATTATGTATGAACATATTCATATATTATATATAACATAAATATCATATAATTTCTTGATACTAATAGTATAAATTGCATATAAAGAGTGGTCAATATCTAGTTTACTATAGCGTATATATATATATATATATATATATTATATATATATATATAAGCGTGTGTGCGTTGTGTGTGTGTGTGTGTGTGTATTTATAGTATGTATAGAAAATCTCTTTTGATATTAAATTTTCTTGTTGATATTTTTCTTTAAATATCAAAATGGTTTAATTTTATTCGTCTTTTTATACAGTTTTATTTGTCGGTGAGCATACATAAAAGGTCTACTAAAGAAAATTGGTAATTGTTCATTTCATCTAGTGTGATCTTTATAAAAACAACAAGCGGTGGAGAACTTGCTAGGGATTACCTAGTCACTCACGGTATACTGGTGTGGTTCCAATCCTGGTGTTTTATAAAGTAATGATTCATTCCTTTAGCATTCCCAGTTGATTTTTTATTTGAGGTTATTGTTGTTTAATCACATTAGTAATATAGAACTCTGTAAATGGAGTTCAGAACCGTTTGAATTATGCAAATATCCCCAGTGGTTCAAAAGTTATGAGAATTTAAAGCCCCGAAATTGGGGGTACAAATGTGGACATGATTTTGTTTCAAAAATATGTCAAATCACGACCATTAAAAAAATTCAGTGATTTCTTCACCGTTTCTTTATTTTTGGAGCAATTCTGATATAATTTGGTATTCTTATGTAAAATTGTATGTTCTTTCTGATTATGCACTCAAATTGTATGTATTTCCATGCTTTAACCCATTATTTAGAGAATAAGAGATACAGATAGCAGCGATTTTTTTTTTAAGTTTATCACCCAATTATTCAACATTTTCATTATAATACTGCATGTATATAAATGTATAGTATTAAGTCAAATAAATAACATGACTTTGAAGAAAAATAAAACATTTATTGCAAAAACACAGACATAAAATCAAGGTTCAGTTTATTTTATGGTAGGAATTTACAAGGAAAAAGTTAAGGATTACTGACTTTAAAACATAGCTAAAAAAAGTTCAGAAAAAAAAAGTAATTTCGTTGTTGCGAAAATTTCCATTAAATACGATAATTATCAAACTTTTTTACGTATGAATCTTAAAATTCTTATGCCAAAAATTAATGTTAAATAAATATTGGGTACTCAAAATCCGGCTAAATTCTCATCAAAATCCCATTATATTACAGGGTGACACAGAAAAACAACAAAAAAAAAAACAACCCAAATTATTTATTTTCCCATTAAACTAACCCTAACCTCCCCCAAGTTAAAATTAATAGTTTTATTACAAAATTAGTGGGTTCTGTTTTTCCTGGTCATAGTTTGTTTTGAAATGTACGATGCACAAATTTTGAAATGTACGTTTACAAATTTTGCTTTTGTTTACATTTCTCGTAATTTCAATTTTTTTTCTTCCAAAATTCAAACGAACGTAAAAAATAATTCAATGTTAAAAACTCATAAAAGTTAAATATTTAGAAAGATTATGTTTTTTTATTTTCATAGGTAAAAATATTTTAAAAATTGGCAATAGAAATAAGCGATGAATTTAAATTTATTGTGTGCATAATGCCTAGCCGAGTAGACAGGCATACGTCGTACGCCTCGTCGGACAAATAAATTTAAGTTTTTTTTTTCAAAATACAAATTTTTGAATAAAAAGCCGAAGAATTTAACATTCTTCAAATTTTACAAATTTTATATCAAAATAATTCTGAAAGTTTCGAATTTCCCAAACAAAGTGCGTCTTTTTTGTTTATCATGCTCATTTTGAACAAATAGTCTTGGAGTTTGCACTATTGTAATTTTACTTACACGGGTCCTAGAAACAAAAAAAAGCTCCGTTTTGTACTTCCAGGTTTCTTCTAATTGAATGCAAAATTTCAAGAATATTGATAAAGATTAGCCACTTAGATTTTCCAAAGAAATGTAGAGTGTAAAATGTATTCTCGGAAAAAAATCATCATGCATTTTAGTTTTTTTTAAGCAAAATACGTTTTTAACTCGCTGTAAAAAAATATTCAATTAATAAAAACACATACAAATTACATATTTAGAGAGATTATTTTCTTTTCTTTTCAACCATATGAATATTTTTAAGATTGAACAATAAATATACGAGAAATTGTGATTTTAAATCAATAAAGTCGGATTTGTGACGTCAGTTAACAGGCTGTTTTTACAACCGAAAGTCACGTAAATTCGAGGTTTTTCTTCAAAATCAAAATTTTCGAAGAAAAACCCGAAGCATCTAGCAATCTTTAAATTTCACAAATTTTATAGGAAAATAATTTTGAAAGTCTCTAATTTCACATACAAATTGCGTCTTTTTTGCGCCTTTCATATTTTTTAAACAAATAACCTTTAATTTTGCCCTCTGATATTTTTGTTTTCACGGACCCTAGAAACAAAACAAAAAAAAACCGTTTGTACTTCCAGGTGTCTTCTATTTGAGTGCAAAATGTCAAGAATATTAATAAAGATTACCTACTTTGATTTTGAAAAACAAAACAGCGTGTAAAATTTATCCTAAAAAAAAACGGTCATATTTTTGTTTTCAGCTGTTCGACCAAAAATACGGTTTTAACTCGCTGTAAAAAATAATTCAATTGATGAAAACCGATAAAAGTTACATATCTAGGAAGATTACTCGATTCTCTTTCCAACCATATAAATCTTTTTAAGATTGGTTAAGAAATACTCGAGAAATTTCAAATTTAATTGATTAAGGTCGCAAATTTGAAAATGTCAGCGTTTTTCAGCTAAATGCTTGTAATGCTAATTCCTTAGATGTCGTTCCTCCCATGTTGACTCAAAGAGTTATTATGTCTTCGAGTCCCATCAATGAGTCGAAGAAAGATCTGTTTGCAATAAGTTTAAAAACTTGCAGAACATGTGGACAGAATGATCATTCAATTTCTACAACGTTTGATAAGTTAACTTAAGAGCTATTGCGAAATAGTTCAATATGTAAAAAAAAATAATAACCTCAATTAAACTCTCTCCTTCTCTCTCACTCATTTTTCTTTCTTTCTTTCTTTTCATGTTTGCATTATATTTCAACGGAAATAGATTAGCGTTATCGCTTCAATGCGTTCATTCCCTCACTTTATCTTCCACCTACTCTCTTTCGTTGTTTCTTTTTTATTATATAATTTCTGTGTATCATATCCCTTTCTTCTTTTTCTCTCTTTATAATAAAAATAGAATGGCCCACTATTTAATTGAGGTGACGACACAATTAAAAATCAAGAATTCGGTGGATAAGCAAGACCAGATAATCAAGATTTACATTTTTTTCCTTTCGTTTTGGACGATTTGTTCAGTCTGATTTTTAACCACAGGTTGTTGCAAGATGATAACGGTCGTACAATTAAGGAA
>CM042143.1:122087800-122102800 GCA_023376005.1 Doryteuthis pealeii | reverse complement strand
TGCCGAGATTGGAGTAACGTGAAAGGGGTCAAAAATGTTCCCCTTTCGCGTTGCTCCAGCTTTATAGTGTCTTATCCCTTTTTACCCAATTTATACACTTTGACTTTTCAACAATCTACCAGTTGTAAAACTTTTGAAAATACACCCGTCGAAAGGGCCCTTAAGTTATCCATTTTATCTCGCTTCTTTTTAATATAGCTTTGGATAAATTAAGTTGTGCCAAATATCTGTTTATAAGTATGTCTCTATAAACTGGTATCAAGAAGAGATAATAGATAATATTAATTCTAATTTCTTGGTAAATGAAATCCATAATTCTTTTCATGGGTTGATTCCATGATATTTTCCTCGGCGTGTCTTTGAAAAAAAATATAGCATTATTTAATTATATAATCAAGTATGTTTAACTCTCTGCCTACCAAATTTTCCCCACGGTTGTGCCAAATTTTCTTGTTATTTTTTCCACCTGTATGATAAGATACTTAAAAGATACCTATCTATTCATTACCGAACTCATTCTATTAAAAAAGTCCTAATATTATTATTATTATTATTATTATTACATGTGGTAAGTGCGAGAGTCGCTGCCAGCGGTTTCCGGTAGGATCGCAGCGGCGAGAGAGCCACTGTGAAGCGATTCAAATTAGGCTAAGAGTTAAGGTATATTCGATGAAGCCAGAATATTCTGCTATTCAGCAAAAATATTTTGCGTCTTACCTGTTATTGTTTTTTTTAATTTGCTGATTATTATTTTTTTAAATCGTAATACTATGCTGTGCTATATGTAAAAATACAACCTTTTGGGATTCATTGAAAGTTGCTGAGGAAAATACTAAACCTTGGTGAGGAGAAAGTAAAATATCTTATTTTTATTAATGTTTTATAGAACTTTAAGTATTCTATAAAAATAATAGTATATTCAGTTGAAGATTGCATGCAGTGAAACTTGTGCGAAAGAGGCTGGAAAGTGGAAAGAGGCTGCACAGACCCCAGTCAACTCTAGGGGCATTCCCGCAGTTGGTCCAGTGGCAGGAGAAAGTCCGACACGACTGGGCCGCCGAGCTGTTGAAGGATGCTGTCTCAGGTAGTATTGAGTCACTTCACGAGAGGCAAGCCTCCCCGTAAGCCTCAGCGTTTGCACCCAAGCTCCAGGTTGTGTTGGGGATTTATGTGAGTAGTAAGTAATCCAGTCCTACTACTTTCGATCGACATGGGTGGTTATTGGCTTCCCTGGAGCTCATCCGTCCTTTGACAGCTCTTGGTTTTCGTGATGCTGGGTGTCCACACATCCACCTCACCAGACAAGCCGAGGCATGCCTGATGGGGGGTGGGGGCAGTTTATTCGCCAGGAGACCGATTATGGAGAAGGTAGTACTAGTTTACATGGTACAAGTAGCTGGTAAGAAAGAAGACCTGAACTCAGAAATATTCAGTACCGCCAGAAATAAGTATTCCTCTGATAATTGTTAAGAAACAAATATTCTTAACCAAAGATCATCATCATCATCATCATCATCATCATCATCATCTCATCTCTCTCTCTCTCTCTCTCTCTCTGTCTCTCTGTCTCTGTCTCTCTCTCTCCCTCGCGCGCGCGCCACCTGTCCCTATGGTCATCGCTCGACAAATCCTGCTCATGTTACGATTTTATGGGCCATCCTTTAGGTTTCAAGCAAGAGCGCTTGTCTAGCGGAAATCCTTTGTAAAGAATCCTTTGGTCGTTCCTTGGTGCTCCTCAGTTTTACAAGTTATTCGTCAATGATTGCAAATGGACGCCTCTCCGTATCAGTGATTAAGTAGTCAACCAGCCACCCATTCGGGTTGTTGATTGGCTGTGGTCTAAACCACATTACCTCGCTTAGTCTATAAATGTATGTGATGTATTGTAGCACATCTTATATACCAAAATAATCCAACAATATCCAGTATCTGCACCAAGCTGATCAATTTAAAATAAATCAAACTACAATAAAAGAAATAATGTCTCCGGTCACATCATTTTGTCACGGGGGTTAAAAATCATTGATATAAATTAAAATGGTCCAATTTGTTTGTGGGCGTTAACAAAACTTAATCAAATAACCAATCAGACAATTGTTTTTTTTTATATCTTTATAGATAGTTTACTTATAAATTTATCAAGTGTCTTTTAGTTCTGATACCAAACGCCAAAATGTGTGATATGCACAAACCAGTGATATACGTCTCACAAGCACAAAAAAAGAGAAAATACGAATATAGAAATGAAATATGTTAAATTAACCGAGCTAAAAGAGAAGTAAATATCCTTGTTGGTTTTCTATTATAGAAAAAAAAACCGACTGAAAATACGTATTTTTTCTCCTTCTTTTTTTTAACCTCGCTTTGAGACCATATCATTTTGAAACATTCTTTTTTTTTTTGCTTCTTGCTCGGCTTACTCAATGGACATCAGTTGAAATTGAAAGCTACAAATTACGATCTCTACTCTTTCGTTCTTTTTTTTTTTTTTTTTTTTTTTTTTTTTTTTTTTATCTTGATTGTTTTTTTTCTTTCTTAGCAAAGTTCTTGGGTGGTTAAGAGAAGACAAATTGCAATGTAATTATCCAGTCGCGTGCAGGTTGGTTAAAAAATAATGCGGACATTAATCTTGCAAAGAAACAAAAAATTTCGGGCCTAAACTCATTCTTCATTCTGAAAACTTTGCTTAAATCAATAAAGAACAGAGAAGGGAAGAAGAAAAAAAAGAAGAGATGATCCAGTTTCTGCTTCTTTTTTTCTTTCTTTTTTTCTACTTTTCTTTCTTTTATTTTTTTTTCTTTCTTTTTTTCACCTATTCTTTCTTTCTCCCTTTCTTTTCCTTTTGTTTCTCCTTTTCTGTTTCCTTTCTTTTCTTTCTCCCTTTCTTTTTGATTTCATTTCTTTCATTTTCCTTTTCTTTCTTTTTCTTTCTTTCTTTTTTCCTTTCTTTCTTTTTTTTCTTTTTTTACTTCCTTTCTTTTTAAGTTTCCTTTCTTTCTTTCTTTCTTTCTTTCTTCTTTCTTTTTCTTTTTTCTTCTTTTTTCCTTCGCTTTCTTTCTCTTTCATTTTTTATTACTTTATTTCTTTCTTTTCCTTCCTTTATTCTTTTCTTTTCTCATTGTTTTCTTTTTTCCTCTTTTTTTTCGTTTTCTATCTTTCTATTATTTTCTTTCTTGCATTCTTTCTTCCCTTCTTTCTTACGTTTTTCTTTCTTTTTTCCTGTCTTCTTATTGTCATTTTCTTTCTTATCTTCTGTCTTTTTTTTTCTTTTTTACTTTTCTTATTTTCTTTTTCATTTTCTCTTTCCCTTTCTTTTTCCCAGTCTTTTTCATTTTCTTTCTCTTATCTGTTTTTTTCTTTTTCTTTCTTTTTCTTTTTCTTTCTTTTTCCTTTTCTTTCTTTTTTTTTCTTTTTTTTTTTTTTTACTTTTCTCTTCATTTGTATTTTTCATTTTATTTCTCTTTTTTCCTCACTACAAAAACATAAAAAAAAGAAAACGAACAACAGATATACAAAACGAGAAAAATTTCTTCATCTTTTTTTTCTTTTGATATCTCCTTTCTTTTTTCGTTTCCGTTATTCTTCCTTTATTTGTTCATCTTTTCCTTTTCCTTTTCTTTCTTTCTTTCTTTCTTTCTTCTTTTTCATTTTCTTTCTTTCTTTTTCCCGTTACTTTCTTTCTTTTTTCTTTCTCTTTTCTTCTTTCTTTATTTTTGTCTCTCTTTCTTTCTTTCTTCCTTTCTTTTTACACTTTTGCTTTTTTAAAAAATATGTATTCTTTTGTCATTTTCCTTTGTTTGTTTATTTCTTTTTTTCTTTTTCTTTCTTTTTACTTCTTTCTTTACTTTTTTCTTTCTTCTTTTCTTTTTCCTTTTCTTTCTATCTTTCCTTTTCTTTCTTTCTTTCTTTCTGTTTTCATTGTGTTCTCTCTTCCTCTCTTTTATATTTCTTTCTGTTTTCATTTCTTTCTTTCGTTTTAATTTTCTTTCTTTTTCTCTTTCCTTTTCTCTTCCTTTTTTTTGTATTTCATTTTTGTATTTTTCATTTTTTTCTCTTTCTTTTTATCAAGAAAAACACAAGACGAACAAAACCCCCGAAATGGTGCGTTTAAAGAAAGACACTTCTTGAATATGAAGAAGTTTTTTTTCTTCCAATAAGTGTCAAATTATTCAAATTTTCATCAGAATCCGGCAAAGACTTTTTCACGAAGAAAACACAGTAAAGCAGAAAAAAAATTACTACTCTCACCAAAGTCGACTCACATCAACAAGTGTTTTAAATTTCAAGTACTTTACACTTATAGAAAACGAGACGAATTTTGGAACGGCTTTTTGACGGGTGTATAAACGAGAAAACCAGAAAAGCAAAAAAGAGAAACAACACTCGCATGGAAATTGTTGATAAATAAAGTCTATTTTTGAAAATCTAGATGCCTTTGTTTTAGATTCTTTTTTTTTTAAGGCATCGTTTTGTTTTGGTTCTCATTTTAACACTGTTTCAGATTTCTTTCCTTTCCCAGATCCGCCCTGTCGACTGGGGTTTTACAATACACCGAGTAAGACTCCCAACTAGACAACATTAAAACCATTTTATTGAAAAACGGATTTCCGGAAGACCTAATATCTACTACAACAAGAAGTAAGTGCATACAGTTTGCCACCAACCCCAGATTTGGACCTGTAAAGTGTCCTGTATATTTGAAGTTGCCGTCGATTGGCAACACATCGCGGCAATTACTTGAGCGCATCGAACAGTCTGTCCACCATTGTTTTAATTCTGTCAAGTTGCGAATTGTTCTAAAATCTGACACGCTATTTCCCCCCAATCTTATGATAGTGTACCCCCCCCCCCATGAAAAAAGGTTACTTAATCTATAAATTCCAATGCAAATGTGATGTTTGCTATATTGGGCGCACTACCCAAAGATTGGGGGTCATAATAAACCAACACATTCCATCATATATCCGTAACAACTTTGACCACTCTTCTCCACCAAGTAATTCATATTCACCCTCTACCATTGAGCGACACCTGTCGGACAATCCTGATTGTGCTGCAGCTTTATAAGCCCGAAATGTTCTCGATTTTGGCATCCTCATCTAACGAGTTGCACCTGGCTATACTTGAGGCCCTCCTCATCAACAGATTCCGTCCTGCTCTTTGCATACAAAAACAATTTCATACTTTACTCCTTTTTCGGACATACCGTTTTTGATCCAACCAGCATGAAGAGGATAAATATTTTGCATACTCTATGCTGGCCGGGGATAGCGATCCGTAATGCTAAAGGATAGAACCCAGGTGGTTGAGCAGTCCATGAACAAACTCCACTTAGGTCCTTACTTGGGCTAGACGGGCGGTCGGAGAGACCTCCTCCGGCCAATCGGCTGGTCACCTATAAACCAAAGCACCTATATGATTGCCCTATGGAAGCGCATGGTGTAATGGTTAAAGTCATGGGAAATGGACTCGTCGCCCCGAATTCAAATCCTGGGCGTATTAATTGCATTTCACTTAGCGCTAATACCCTTGGGAAAGGTATGAATCTTACTCCCCCTCCAGCTATGGGTAAATAGTAGGTCAGACTGGGCTCTTTAACCTTGGTTAGGCAACTGGTCTAGGAGAAGGAAAACTCTGAATTCAAACCTGTTAAATTCCGCTTAAGAAATTGACCTTGTGTTGCATCCTGCTCGTGCGGAGGGTTTGGTAAATATATATATGATTGCCTTTGCTCTTATGGGAAGCCCCAACCTTTTTTTATCGTATGGGTGCTAGAAGGCGGTGGCTGAGTGTCTTCATATCCTGGAATGACGTTAAACTCGTATCTGATGGTGAGATTCCAGTTCTGGAGGTCTGGGGAATGTGGAGCGCTCCTTTATCACCATTGCTCCCAGGTCCACTCTGACCCGGAGTGGTAGTACTGTTAAATTTCCATCTATGGTTTAAATAGAAAAAACATGTGTTTATAAACAAAATTGATTATCCATTAAGAATTCATCTCAAAACTTTATCGGCATTAAATGAACACTGACGTTGATATGCCCTAAAAGAAAACCAACCAAACCTAACCAAACCAAAACCTTTTTCAGATACTAGCAAAAATATGTGCCCTCCGTTTCTAAGTTTCAATGTAATGAAACTCTTATTGAAAAATAGTTCAATATGTATAAAGTATAATAACCTTGATTTAACTCTTTCATGTTTTTTTCGTTTTTTTCCTTCGTTTCATCTTTCCATTAACTTTGACATACAGATTAGCGTTATCGCTTCCGTGCGCTTATCCCATATCTCTATCTTTCCCCTACTTCTTATTTTCTTTCTCTCTTTCTTTCTTTCCTTCTTTCTTATTGTATTTTTTCTGTACAACATGTCCTTTCCCCCTTTCTTTATAATAAACACGGAATGGTCCATTATTTAGATGAGGTGATGGCACTCATAACAAATAAGAATTCGACAGCAGATAATCATTTTTATATTTTTGCATTTCATCTTGGACGATTTGCTTGTCTCATTTTTAACCAAAGGTGTTGTAAGATGATAACGATCGGAAGATTAAGAAACAAGAGTATTGATATATAGATTAGAAAGATTAACGAAATTCAATGCGAAGGCATATGAAAAGATTACTCTTATTTTTATTTCTATATAAAATCATTCAGAGAATTGATTTTAATACGCACGAGGTTTTAATTCTCCCACGTTGTTGGCATCCTTCCGTCTATTAAAGACGATGGCGTAGTGTCCAGTTTCTTTTAATCAGCAACTGCATGAGTGGCTGAACAGACCAATGTTTGAATGGCAGTCTCTGTTGCAGTGACTGCATACAAACAGTGATGCTTGCTGGAGTTGCTGTTGTCTCTCCTTCCTTTTGGCTCTTTTTTCTGTGGCGGCTTCTTTCCTCTCTTTTTCACTCCTTTTCGTTCCTTGTTTGACGAGGAGGCGCCAGATCACATGGTCTTCTGCAAAAGCCTCCCATGTGTTTGTGTTGATGTGGCATGTCTTCATTTTCCTCTTGTAGACATCTTTAAAGAGCAAGCGTGGTCTCACTACCGGTCGGGTGCCTTCGCCATACAGTAGGTCTTTGAGGATGCGGCATTTGTCCATCCTCCTGACGTGACCAAGCCAACTTAGGCGTCTCTCTCGCAGATGATGGCAGGCAGGCTGTTCCTGTTAGCACGTTCCAGCACGTCTGTGTTGGGCCCTTTGTCCTGCCAGCGTATGCGTAGAATGCGGCGTAGGCATGTGAGGTGGAAATTGTCCAGTTTCCTATCGTGGCATTAGTATGTGATCCAGGCTTCGCTACTTCTCCCACGTAGTACCATTAAAACAAAGTAACGTCTGTTTGATCACTGTCAACATAAAAGGATTTATCTGACCATGTGTTAATTGTTCAGCGAGAAATTTCTAGAAAACATTGCAAACCACTTATGACACGCTCGATATTTCGCAGTAACTTCTCCATAAACTGGATCGACATCTTTTTAAGAATTTTGAATTTCTTAATCCTTCTTAGAATACAGTTTATCTTATTTGGGTGGTTTTGTTTTACGACATATCAACCCTTTCCGGGTTATTTAAAAATTAAGTCATTTTGATTTACGGTTTTTTGTGATCTGAGCATTAGATACATAAATTAAAGTAACCTCCTCTTGTTTCTTTCACTTTGAGGAAGCCGTTGTTTTGGTTGGCCTTTTACATTTCACCGTAAATCTATACTGGAAATAGGAATTTATTCGAATCAATACAACTGAATGTTTTAACACGAAAATATCATAAAACGTGTTCTTAATTGTGCTTGTGCATTATTTGAAATGAACTTAATTGTTATTAAGAACACATTTTATGATATTTTCGTGTTTAAACGTGTAGTTGTATTGATTACGTTGAAATGAAAATGGCTGATCAAAACAGACGGCGTCCTCAAAGTAAAAGAAACAAGTTACAATCATTTATATAGCCAATGTTTAGATTACCCGGTTTCTTACACTACCTGCTTTTGCTTAAATGGTAATTCATCTAAGCAACTTAACTTCGGTGATCAAGCGGGAACTGGTGCTTTCAACGTTACTTGACTGTAAGCAATAACAGCAGCAAAAGCAGCAGAAGCAGCAGAAGCAGCAGCAGTAGTAGTAGTAGTAGTAGTAATAGTAACTCTTATCTGTGTACTCATGTCTCGTTATAAAATTCTTAAGTCCTCCATAAAGCAGACAAAACACAAATCTACGTTAAAAAAATAAAAACAACCAAAAAGCACACACACACAGCAGAACAACGGAAAGGCGTGGTGTGGAACAAAAGCCCCATGGTCAGAAGTCAGTCTTCTCCTCTTCCTGTCAATTGAAGGTCCCTTTCCTACAGAATCCGCAACACAAAGGTGTCAATGGGTGTTGGCCAATGACGAGACGGCATTTCTCATACTGGTTTAATTGGTGATTAATGTATCATCCATTATTTGGCGCCAAATCCGCTGGCGAATCGTCACGTGACGGCGCCGGGATAGAAAGGAGAGCCACATGATCAATTGTTCGTAGACCAAGGTGTGACCAGCGAGCTTCAGTCGACAGACCCCCATTCCCATTCGATACGTTCCTTATTCAGAACAAAACACAATGAAATAAATGAATAATAAAAAAATAACGGCAAAATTGGTTGACAATAAAATAAGATTACAATTTGCAGGAATCATGATTGTAAGAATGACTTAAAAAAGAAGTAAGTATTAAAAACAAATCTATTTCATATACTAGCAAATATATGCACCCTCCGGTGCAAGTATTTAAGTTTTAATGTAATAAAATATTTGTATTAAATTAGAAAGGCTAATGAAACTAAATAAGAATACAGATAAAAAGATTTGAAAAGAGGGAGTATAATAAAAGATTTGAAACAGAGGGGGTATATAAAAAATGGAAACAACTGAAACTTACTCTCCATCACTCTCGTCTTTCATTGTTATTTTTTCTAATTTAAGTATTTAGTTAAAAGAGGAAGTAAAGAATAAATTGTCAGTTATTTTATCTTGTTAATGGATTTCATTTAAGATTCACTGAAGAGATTTTTACTATATTCATTAAAAAAACCAAACAGTTAGAAATCAATAATACTAAGCACATATTTATTAAATTCGATTTTTTAATATTAATATGCAAATTAGCCTTCCCGTTTACACTGTAAACCGCTATTTTGTTGTATATATAAATATAATTGCATGTTGTCAGTATGTAGGCATAGTTAACAGTATTAATAATGTAGGACAATTTTATTAATAATTGAGGTTAAATAAAATAAAATCATGGAGAATGTGATGTCAATAACTAAGAGAATTGTGACTTGAGTAGGAATATAGTTTCGGTTACAGACAGAAAACACACAATCTCCATTATAATAAGATATTGTAGTAAGAAAATTAACAACACCAAAAAAAAAAAAAAAGGAAATCGTCTGAAGAAAGAATTGAATATGAATGTCATTTTTCTGTATCAAGATTGTCCAGTCCAATCTGCAAAGAGAAAGAAATAATTTATTATAAAATGAATCAAACAAGAAACAATTATTTCACATGAATAATCAACATGCAACATTTCAAAAAGCTTAACCCTTTTGCAAGCAGATAATTTCTATTAATCCTCGTAGAGTAGATGAATAATTATTTCAGAAAATTTGCAAGATAAAGGGTATGTTCAAACACGTCACTTAATTATATATATATATATATATATATATATATATATATATCCAACAAAATCAACACCTCTTTTTCATTACCCACTAACAAGATAATTCAAATTTGTAGACTTTGCACTAGGAATTGCTTTTTCCAGTACGAGGGAACCTTCTACAGACAAAAGTTCGGGTTGCCTATGGGTTCACCTCTGAGCGGCGTTTTGGCGTGCCTTTTTCTTGAATTTTTAGAATCCGGTCCCTTTCAATATATTCTACCAAATAACTCTAATTTTTTCCGTTACATTGATGACACCCTATTCATTTACCCGAAAAATTGTAATTTAATTAACATTATTGACAAATTAAATGATGTTGAACCCTCCATCCAATTTACTCATGAACTGGAACATAACCACTCCCTACCATTTTTAGACACACTTATCATAAATAATAACAACAGTTTAGAATTCAAAGTTTATCACAAAATACTAACAAAAATGACTACATCCATTTTTATTCCAACCATAACACTAAGATAAAAAGTGGTATCATAATTGGTTTCTTTCTAAGAGCTCTTAGGATATGTAACAAGCAACATTTAGATGAAGAATTCAATTTTATTGAGAGGTCTTTCCTCAAATTACAATACCCCTTAAATTTCGTACACCGTGCCAGAAAAAAGGCATTTAAAATACATAATAAAAAACAAGAATAATATCACATCTCCAAACAATGACACACAACAAGTAATAACGTCTCTGATAGATACATCATACTTCCAAATAATCCTATTACTGATAAAATAATAGAAACTTAAGTAATATTGGTATAAAAACTGTCGCTCACCCCACGAAGACAGTGAAGAACATTCTTCAAAATAAAAATAACCCCAGACACACACATTCTGAAGCTGGAGTCTACACTATTGACTGCTTAAAATGTAAAAAGAAATATGTAGGGGAGACTTCCCGATCCTTAACTAAACGTCTATCGGAACACTAATATCACATTAAACGTGGTTTCCAAAACAATGCATTAGCTAAACACATCTTTGATCTCAATCATACCTTTGATTTCAAAGGTGCTAAAATATTAACCCACATACATGATAAAACACTGCGTAGAATTATGGAATCTTGTGTTATTCTTACCCATAAAACCATACCCCAAAGACAAGGCTTTAATATATCCCCTTATCTAGGACTCTTATTATCAGAAACCATAAAATCCCCTTCACATAACTTTTTCCGTTATTTACGTCCCATTAAATTAAATTTTGGTTTATTGGTTTATGAATAAGATCTTTTCCGTTTTATTTTGTTTTTGTTTTCGGTTTTAAAATAATACCTTACATTAGATCCAAATCGCTTAACATTATCTAAAATAATAACCAATTCCGCCCATAACCTTTTTTACTTTATATATAAAAACAAAACACAATAAATATTTAATCATTTACTAAATACAGAACTTAATAATAATAATAATTAGAAATTTAAAAATAATTAATCGTAAAAAAAAATATATAAAAACTCCTTTTCTAAAATATTAACATATTCCGCTCATAACTTTTTCACTTTAATATATAAAAACTAATCACAGTAAATATCTAATCATTTATGAATTACAGAACTTAAAAATAAAATTTAAATAATAAAAAACATTTAATCGTAAAAATTCCGTTACTAAAAAGTCTTTTGAATTCCAACCGTCACATTTCTTAACACCCATCCCATTCCGTTCAAATCGTTTTCACCTTGTTGCCAACATCTCAAAAATTCGCTACATTTGTTGTCAAAAGATATACATGGATCATGACCGACATATATATGGCGCGAAATGCCCACGTTGGTGAATATTGTAACGTCTTTCGTTTTTTGCAGTATTAAGGTTTTTTGTTTTTGTAAACTCATTTTGACTTTCCTCTCCGACCCAAACAACTACGGGAGTGAATGAGCTCTGATGATGATTTTTGTAAAATCGAAATATTGATCAATATCAGCTATGATTATATTATAAATTGTTTTCTTCTTTAACAGCATTGTGTGATGTTTTCATTCCACCTTTTCTTACTCATATATATATATATATATATATATATAGTTCAAGGTAAAACTCAAAAGAGTTTATTGTAAAAATTGTAAAAATATATAAAAAATGTAAAGTGGGTATCAAAAATAGTATAGTATATATATTTCAGCTGTTAACAATATACAAGTCCACATGGTAATTTGAAGAAAGATGTTAGGTTACCAAAGTTTACTAGTGGTGTTGAAGTCCGTAGATTTATATATGAAAGTCTTCAAGGTGTAAAATTCCAGATATAATGTTTTTTTACTCTTTTAAGTTTTACCTTGAACTATAATGCTTCTGATTTTTAATTAAAAAAAAAATAAATAAAATTTATTTTATTTTTATTTTTAAAACAGAACATGCATTTTCAAAAAATTTTCAGCGGTTGATATCAGCGTTCGTTTTGTAAACAGTCTTTTTAACGGATATTTTCTTCTCGTCTATGTCGCTCTTTGATGAACACCAACTTATCGTTTTGGTCGAAACAAGCTTGTCAGCAATCACATAACAAACATCATATGTTTTTTCAAAATGTTATATTTCATACTGTCGGATTAATTTCCATATATTTTTCATATTTGTCAAATGAAAATCATTATATCTGGAATTTTACACCTTGAAGACTTTCATATATAAATCTACGGACTTCAACACCACTAGTAAACTTTGGTAACCTAACATCTTTCTTCAAATTACCATGTGGACTTGTATATTGTTAACAGCTGAAATATATATACTATACTATTTTTGATACCCACTTTACATTTATATTTTTTACTAATTATATATATATATATATATATATATATATATATATTATATATATAAATGTAATAATAATAATAATAATAATAATAATAATAATAATAATATGTATATATATATATATATTATTATTATTATTATTATTATTATGGTATACACATGAATAACCTACTCGAGTTTCCCCATAAGGATTTTCAGGGTCAAATCCACCGAATTAATCAAGATATCTTAATTAATTCGGTGGATTTAACCCTGAAGATCCTTTCGGTGAAACTCTACTAGGTTATTCCTGTGTATACCATTATAATAAATTTGCTCTACTTACGTATTGAGCACTTTATATTTGTTATATCGCTGTCTTATCATTGTGAAAATTGCATCAACTAACCATAGTGACCAATTTCACCGGTAAGTCACCCTTTTCATATAAAATCACACATGCACACACGCTCGCGCGTACACACATAAAAATAATATATAATATATATATATATATATATATATATATATATATATATATAAAAAACAAAATAAACATGATATTTTGATAAACAATTATGTGTCATACTACAATAACATGAAATCTCTCATTTTTAATTTTGATATTTTGCAAAATAACATCTATTAATAATGGAGATTCGCTTCCGGTTTTTGTCTGTAACAAAAATTACATCACTGCTTACGTCACATTACCCAAAATCGTCATAACAGAATAAATGCACTCAAAATTTGAGCATGCAACATTAGACAGTCCTCGTTGTTTTTAAAACAAGTTTTAATAGATACATCCCCAGTATTTATATATAGTTTGTTTTATTTTAATAGATATTCAAAGTTAATAGAACTTAGTTTCGATTTTAAATTGGTTTTTTTTTACTTCTTTAATAAATTTGATGATTTTATAATTTATGATGAAAAACTCTCCGACATTTAATTTTTAATTTCCACCTCCTCAAGCAATATCTTTCAAAAATTATTTTTACATCGCCCGGAGGTTGTTTTTTTATTTTGCTAGTTAGCATAACTATTTTACTCGTACGAAGTGGTTGTAGGTTGGTTGGTTGGTTGGTTTGTTTTACGGCATGTCTACCCTTGTTGGGTTATTTTATGCCGAAGACATTATTTTATTCAATCTTGTTGGACATTCAATATTATTTTCAAACTCAATTTTTCATACACATTTTCAATACTCATTTATTATCTAAGAGCTATAAGGTTGGTACAATAATGTAGGTGATTGACGTGACGAACCGAAATAAAGGCCGAAATGAAGTGTTAAATATCAGGGGCTGCTCAGCTACCAGGAATCCGTCCTTAACCATCACCGGTCACAACACACGGCTAAAAGGTAACCTCATTGGGGTGGGGGTTACACTCCTGCAAAGTTGTAGTCCTTATATTCTTCAGTCACAACAAAAAAATTCCAAAATCCCTTATAAAAAGAGCAATAAAAAACGCCTACAAATTCTTGTGACTGTTAAGTCTTTAAGGGCCATTCCAGGGCCTGATAGCAGAAGCGCTTATCTGGTGGAATCCTTGATAAAGAGTCCGTCCACAATGTGAATCCTTTGGTTACTAAAGTGTCTTCAGTTACTGGTAATCGTATAAGTCCTTCGTGAGTATTGGTAAAGATCCCGGCAATCCAATGTGCGTCCTCAAAGAGTGTATTTGATGTGTGACCAATATGGGGGGTTTAAGTATCTTATCAGGCCAGTAGTACTGCCAGTGACTGGTTAGAAGAGTTATTCACGCGACCTTGGCCAGTCTATAAGTATATGCGGGGAACTAGTGCACACACCTTATATATACAAATTATATTATATTATAATATCATATATATATATATATTTATATGTTAATTAATACTAAACAAAATTAGATAGAAATACAATACAAGTTAGTGGGTTTAGTAATTTTAATTGGACTAGTTTTATGTCGTGCCCAAGACATCCGGGGTTTTTTTTTGGGGGGGGGCGATTACCCCTCTGCATGGAAGACAGTCGTCATATTCTACGGTCCAAACCGACAGGGCGATTTATTGTATATTCAAATTTTGTCCCCTATTTGAAAGTGTTCCCCTTTTTGCTCTTTTTTTTATTCCACTCACTGGCTTTGTAAAACAGCTACCAGGAATCCGTCCTTAACAATCACGGGTCACCATACACTGCTAAAAGGTGACATCATTGGAGGGGGGGGTATTCCCCTGCGAAGGTGTTATCCTCATATTCTATAGCCACAACAAAAAATTCCAAAATCCCTTATAAAAAGAGCAATAAATAACGCCTACAAATTCTTGTGACGAATCGTATAAAAACACCCAACAAACCTGGTGGAGACCAGCAAAAACCTATTTTTGTCTGGGAAATGGTGGTAAAAAAAACTTACACCCCTCATTTCAATAAGAAAAGCTAAATAAAACTAATTGAAAAATGTTTTTTTTTTTATTAATAAGGGATAAAACATAATAAAAAGAAAAAAAGAAAAATACAAATATGATTT
>CM042143.1:122080300-122085300 GCA_023376005.1 Doryteuthis pealeii | reverse complement strand
CGTCCCCAGCACAGAGGTGCTGGAACGAGCAAACGTAAACAGCATGCCCGCCATCATCTGCGAGAGACGCCTGTGCTGGCTTGGTCATGTCAGGAGGATGGATAAAGGCCAAATCCCCAAAGACGTACTGTATGGTGAACTAGTGGAGGGTACCCGACCGGCAGGAAGACCACGCCTACGCTTCAAAGATGTCTGCAAGAGAGACATGAAGACATGCCACACACACATACACACACACACACACACACACACACATATATATATATATATATATATATATATATATATATATATATATATATTATATATATATATGTATATATGTTTATTTTTCACACGACGGACATTTCATACTTGACGAGTTTCCGATCTTTTCAAATTGTCTGGCCAGTTTTGTAATTTTTGGGTGGAATTAGTTTAGTCCAGCGAAGGGCTTAACACAAATACTTTTGGCATTTCGTAGTGCCCAAAGATTTGTTTCCTGGTTCCTTGTTCGTTTTAACACACTATGATATGACGAAACTAATAGCGGTAGGAGTAAGTAGGGGGAATTCACGGAATTATATGGAATGATGTTGGAAAGGGGGAGGAGAATTAGCGGGAGATTATAAGCATATGAGAACGTAACTGCTGTATTCAAAGTTAATCTTGTTTTAAGTGTTTTTTTTTTGTTTAATGTATAGATATTTTGTTTGGTTCTTTCTTTGTTCAGTTGGTTGGTTAGTCATGTTTTAAGGCATGTCAATCCTTGGGTTATTTTATGCCGAAGACGTTTTTGTTAAATGCTTTTTTGTAAGGATTCCAGAATTGAAAGTATTAGTACAAAATAAAAAAACACCCCCCGGGAGATGTAAGAATAACTTTTTGAAACATATTGCCTGAAGGGTGGGAGTAAAAAATTCAATGTCAGCGAGTTTGTACCCTAAATAAGTAAAATCATCAAATTCATTAAAGGATTAAAAAATAAAACAATTTGAAATGTAAACTTTAAATATGTATTAAAATAAAACAAACTATATATAGATATATAATACCAGTCATGTATTTATTAAAACTTGTTTTAAAAAACAATGAGGACTGTCTAATGCTGCATGTTCAAATTTTGTGTGTATTTATTCTATGTTATGACGATTTTGGGTAATGTGACGTAAGCAGTGACGTAATTTTTGTTACAGACAAAAACCGGAAGTGAATCTCCATTATTAATAGATGACGTTAAAGTGCATGTTAGGGTTCCATCTATGGGTAAATAGATAAAAATTGAGTATTAAAAATGTGTTTGAAGAAAACACGACAAGAATAAATAAAACAATGTCTTCGGCATAAGGTAAACCAAGGGTTAACATGTCGCAAAAACCAACCAACCAACCAACTAGAATTAAAATCTCACCACTAGATTCAGTTTAGCCTACAATAAATTGGTAACCCATGCATTTAGTAACCCTTCCGCACGAACAGGATGTGACACAAGGCAATTTTATAAAGTACAGTTCAACAGGTTTGAATTCAATGTTTCCCTTTTCCTAAAACGGAAATAGAACTGAGTAGGAAACGGATCACCTTATCCCAGCAAGAAGGCCAGACCTAGTGCTGATAAACAAAAAATAAAGAACTTGTCAACTGGTGGATTTTGCAGTGCCAGCAGATCACAGGGTGAAGCTGAAGGAAAATGAAAAAATAGACAAATATCTGGACCTTGCCAGAGAACTAAAAAAGTTATGGAATATGAAAGTGAATGTGATACCAATTGTAGTTGGTGCACTTGGAACAGTCCCAAAAGGATTGGAAAAGGGTTTGGAATGTTTGGAAATCAGAGGAAGGGTTGAAACCATTCAGAACACTGCACTGCTGCAATCTGCCAGAATACTCAGAAGAGTCCTGGAGACCTGAGGAGACTTGCTGTCACTCAGACTCCAGTGAAAGACCATCAGCTAATGCTGATGTGAAAACTCAAAAGGAGTAAATAATAATAACAAGATTACACAAGAAAGAGCAAAGACAAACTACCTATGGCGGCCAACAATAGTAGAGGCGATCGATGGACAATCAGAAAAACAACAAAGACTAGAAAACAAAAATGGGAAGAAAAACAATTATATGGACGCTTCAAACGACAAATTGAAGAAGTTGCCCATGAAAAGACTTGGACATGGTTAAGAAAAGGAAACCTCAAAAGAGAAACGGAATCACTTATAATTGCTGCACAAAATAATGCCATAAGGACAAACTACATCAAAGCGAAAATCGATAGGACCCAACAAAATAGTAAATGTAGACTTTGCGGGAATAAAGATTAGACTGTAAATCATATACTCTGCGAATGTAGCAAACTAGCACAACGAGAATACAAAACTAGACACTACTGGGTTGGGAAGGTGATCCACTGGGAATTATGCAAAAAATGTAATTATCCCAGCAAGAAGGCCAGACCTAGTGTTGATAAACAAAAAAGAAAGAACTTGTCAACTGGTAGATTTTGCAGTGCCACCAGATCACAGGGTGAAGCTGAAGGAAAATGAAAAAATAGACAAATATCTGGACCTTGCCAGAGAACTAAAAAAGTTATGGAATATGAAAGTGAAGGTGATACCAATTGTAGTTGGTGCACTTGGAACAGTCCCAAATGGATTGGAAAAGGGTCTGGAATGTTTGGAAATCAGAGGAAGGGTTGAAACCATTCAGAACACTGCAATGCTGCAATCTGCCAGAATACTCAGAAGAGTCCTGGAGACCCGAGGAGACTTGCTGTCACTCAGACTCCAGTGAAAGACCATCAGCTAATGCTGATGTGAAAACTCAAAAGGAGCAAATAATAATAATAATAATAATAATAATAATAATAATAATAATAATAATAAACTTTCGGTTTCACTAATTATTGCTGCACAGAATAATGCCATAAGGACTAACTATATCAAAGCAAAAATTGTTAAGTCCGAACAAAATAGTAAATGCAGATTATGCGGTAATAGAGATGAGACTGTAAACCATGTACTATGCGAATGTAGCAAACTAGTACAAAGGGAGTACAAAACTAGACACGACTGGGTTGGGAAGGTGATCCACTGGGAATTATGCAAAAAATTAAATTTTGACCATACAACAAAATGGTATATGCATAAACCAGAATCTGTTCTTGAGAACGAAACGCATAAAATTCTCTGGGACGCTAAAGGAAAATGAAAAAATGGACAAATATCTGGACCTTGCCAGAGAACTAAAAATGTTTTTTTTAAGTTTAAAAAAAAGTTATGTAATATGAAAATCAATGTGATACCAATTGTAGTTGGTGCACTTGGAACGGTCCCAAAAGGATTGGAAAAGGGTCTGGAAAGTCTGGAAATCAGAGGAAGAATTGATACCATCCAGAACACTGCACTGCTGCAATCTGCCAGAATACTCAGCAGAGTCCTGGAGACCTGAGGCGACTTGCTGTCACTCAGGCTCCAGTGAAATACTGATGTGAAAACTCAAAAGGAGTAAATAATAATAAACTTTCGGTTTAAGTAAGTAAATTGGTATCAACTTACGAATGCCCTAACTTACGAGTGCTCTAACTTACGAGTGCTCTAACATTACAACCTCATCACTCCTTCGAGTCTCGTAACGCTACAACAGATCGTTGTATTTCCATACCAGTTGCTGTTGATACTTTTGCCTCATATGGCGATGAAACTGACATTCTTATTCAAAATATCGGAGGGCGCATTCCCGGTATCACTTTTCGGCGCCAGTGACAATACTTAGATATTATTCGAAGCAATGCAGCTACCATCTTCAAGGCCTGGAGGGACATAAAAAATAGAGAACTAACGAACCTTACTAAATACATTCAAAATTGCCAATTATATAGCCACAAATATGACTCTTATAAAAATTGGACACTGGATACATTTTAAAGAATAAACAGGATTTATATTGTTTGGGTAAAAAAAATAAAAATATGAAAAGAGATGACTCGTATGTTCCCTGAGTTTGTTTTATTTTACTTTTATTGTTTTTTGCTTTCGTTTTGTTTGTTTTTTGGGGGTTTTTTTTGTTTTTTATTACTTTTTGATTAGATTGATTTGTAAGTACTTTTGAAATTAAACCAAATCAAAATTAAAATCAAATCAAAATTGTTTTTCACACATTACATTTTTTTACAAAAAAAAAAAAAAAAAAAAATTAATTCATGGATTAATTTGTGGATGATGATCACTAAATATGACGGATCCTATCTAGTAGTGACCACCTCTGCTATTTCATTGGTTTTTAAGATTTAAAACAGTTTTAGAATGTTTTTTAAAAATTGAATGTGTTAGAATAGATAAAACTAATGTATATAATTGTTTTGTTGTTTTTTTTTTTTTTGTTTTAGATAGATCAATTTTAATATGTGTAAAAAAATTAAAAATTAGTAGACCATCTCATCCCTTTTGGCGTGAGACAATTTTTCTTTTACAAAAAGAAAACATTACGTTTTATCGTTTGTTTTTAAAGAGCCTGCGAGAGCTTTTAAAAATATTTTAACCGATAAGTAATTCTTTAAAAAATTCCATGACAGGGTTCTATTAAGGATGCATTTTTGTCAGAGGCATACAATCATAGATTTTATCTAAAAAATCTCGAATCTGAATTGTAATTATAATAATTTTTTATTCGTACCTCATCCATATCAATAGATGAGATATTGCTACCGAAGTATAAGAACTAAAGGTGCACATGATCACATTGTCAGTGATGTAATTCCAAAATCATTAGGCGTTTCGGGTCTTTCAATATCAGATACCTTCACCTGGATGACCCAGCTAGTGTTGATCAGCCACCAACTTGTGGTCAAAGAACGAGGCCTCTGCAGCAAATAAACCAGAGAGAGAAATTTCAGACTTTATACTGAGAAGAGCCAGCAATACCTTCAATAAAATGCGACTCCGACAATTTTAGTTTTGTAAGTGTTTTTTTGAAGATATCACTCACTACAACGAAAATTACCTAACCTGGTGTGTCCATGTGTAGTT
>CM042143.1:122050300-122075300 GCA_023376005.1 Doryteuthis pealeii | reverse complement strand
TTAATCTTGTATCATTATTAGTAATGTAGAATGGCATCCGACTCTCAACCAACTTTATTCTCTTTACTGATATTTTGTAGTGTTCTAAAAATGAATCGTATTCATGAAAATTACTTTAAAATTTCGTTATACATTCTCAAAATGTTATTACTCTCTCGATAGATGTACGTTATAATGGCAGACAATCCTGATTATTTATTTCGTTCTTAATCTTTTCTTACTTATATTTGATATTTTATTGTACGTGGTGACCAGTGAATGGGGGGGGGGGTATTGAGTCAAAGCTGTTTGTCTTTCGCTTGACTCTTTTTATGTGTGTTTGTCAATTCATTGACCTAATAGTTTCAAGATTTAACTTTTCTAACACTTCTTTAGTAATTACAAGTTATTATTATTATTTCACTCCATTCAAGTTTTTCACACCTGCCGTAGCCGGTGGTTCAATAGGGTCTGAGTGACAGCAAGTCTTCACAGATCTCCAGGACCCTTCTGAGTATTCCAGTCGATCTCAATAATGCTGTAGTCTGGATGGTCTCGATTCTTACTTTGATTTCCAATTCATCCAGGCTCTTTTCCAAACCCCTGGGGATTATTCCAAGGGCCACAATTACAATTGGTACGACCTTCACCCTCATGTTCCACAGTTTTTTCAGTTCTCTGGCAAGATCCAAATATTTGTCGATCTTTTCATTCTCTTTTATTATTATCTATTCCTTTTGAGTTTTCACATGGAGTTTTCACATGGTCTTTCGCTGGAGTCTGAGTGACAGCAAGTCTCCTCAGGTCTCCAGGACCCTTCTGAGTATTCTGGCAGATTGCGGCAGTGCAGTGTTCTGAATGGTTTCAACCCTTCCTCTGATTTCCAAACATTCCAGACCCTTTTCCAATCCTTTTGCGACTGTTCCAAGTGCACCAACTACAATTGGTATCACCTTCACTTTCATATTCCATAACTTTTTAGTTCTCTGGCAAGGTCCAGATATTTGTCTATTTTTTCATTTTCGTTTAGCTTCACCCTGTGATCTGCTGGCACTGCAAAATCCACCAGTTGACAAGTTCTTTCTTTTTTGTTTATCAACACTAGGTCTGGTCTTCTTGCTGGGATAAGGTGATCCGTTTTTATTTCAAAGTCCCAGAGAATTTTATGCGTTTCGTTCTCGAGAACAGATTCTGGTTTATGCATATACCATTTTTTTTGCATGGTCAAAATTAAATTTTTTGCATAATTCCCAGTGGACCACCTTCCCAGCCCAGTTGTGTCTAGTTTTGTATTCTCGTTGTGCTACTTTGCTACATTCGCAGAGTATATGGTTTACAGTCTCATCTCTATTCCCGCAAAGTCTACATTTACTATTTTGTTATCGATTTTCGCTTTGATGTAGTTTGTCCTTATAGCATTATTTTGTGCAGCAGTTATAAGTGATTCCGTTTCTCTTTTGAGGTTTCCTTTTCTTAACCATGTCCAAGTCTGTTCATGGGCAACCTTTTATTTGTCGTTTGAAGCGTCCATATAATTGTTTTTCTTCCCATTTTTGTTTCCTAGTCTTTGTTGTTTTTCTGATTGTCCATCGGTCGCCTCTACTATTGTTGGCCGCCATAAGTAGTTTGTATTTGCTCTTTCTTGTGTAATCTTCAAGTTGTTGGATTATTTTATTATTATTATTATTATTATTATTATTATTATTATTATTATTTACTCCTTTTGAGTTTTCACATCAGCATTAGCTGATGGTCTTATACTGGAGTCTGAGTGACAGCAAGTCTCCTCAGGTCTCCAGGACTCTTCTGCGTATTCTGGCAGATTGCAGCAGTGCAGTGTTCTGAATGGTTTCAATCCTTCCTTTGATATCCAAACTTTCCAAATCCTTTTCTAATCCTTTTGGGACTGTTCTAAGTGCACCAACCATAATTGGTATCACTTTCACTTTCATGTTCCATAACTTTTTCAGTTCTCTGGCAAGGTCCAGATTATTATTATTATTATTATTATATTATTATTATTATTATTAGTAGTAGTAGTAGTAGTAGTAGTATTTCTCTCCTTGCGAGATTTTTATACCAACATAAGCTGATGGTCTTTCACTGGAGTATGGGTGACAGCAAGTCTTCTCAGGTCTCCAGGACTCTTCAGAATATTCCAACCGATTATTATTATTATTATTATTATTATTATTATTATTATTATTATTATTATTGTTGTAGTAGTAGTAGTAGTAGTAGTAGTAGTAGTAGGTTACTCCTTCCGAGTTTTTTTTCTCTTAATAATAATAATAATAATAAAAATAATAATCAGCTAGAATATCAGAAGAGTTTGCAAGCTACACTTGCAGATCCACTACTACTGCATTCTGATTCCGATCCTCGCTGTATACCCCATACTTGTGACCTTGTGTCACATCCTACCCGTGGTGATCAGGCTGGGTAAACATCTACTATTAATCAGTTTTGATCTTAATCAGCTTTCCGTTGTCTGCTGTATTAAATGGAAATTGTTGTTCAAACAGGATTTCTCCGATTTGTTATCATTAAAAAAGTGGCAGTCATCTTAATCTTTTAAACAAAACTAATTCCTATGGGCAACATCGAAAATATGATTTCCTATTTTCTTTTTTTCTTTAACTGGAAGTCGATTCAGGAAATCGCAAATTGAAATTGACAGGAATGTTCGCCAAACAAAATAAGCCAAGAAATTTGTCTTTACCGATTCTACATTTCTCAAAACTTTAGCAAAAGAATATTCAAAACAAATTAACACAGGAATGATACTATCATATTCAGGCAATTGTGTATTATAGTTGATGTTAAATAATCGACTTTTGTTAACTTTAGGCTAGACAAGTCACAATAAACTTGTTGAGATTATATTAAAGTTTAAAATGATACGGATGAAAATTTGCTGACATTGTTTTCTTTTTTTTGGAGGGGGGGGGGTTCAAATGAAGAAATAATAACATTTTATTGAATAAATATTGCATATATGTGAAATGGGAAAAAAAAGCTAAAAGAAAGGAAACAGATAGCAGGAAGGGGGTGAAAAAAAGAAGAAGGGAAAAAACGAAAGTACGAGAAGTAACAAAAAAGGAAAAATTTTTATCTTCTTCTTCTTCTTCTTCTTCTTCTTCTTCTTTCTTCTTCTTCTTCTCGGCCTTCTTCTTTTTCGCCCTTCTTCTTCTTTATTCTTCTCTTCTTCTTCTTCTCTTTCTTCTTTCTTCTATATATTCATTATTATTATTATATTATTATTCTTTTCGCCCTTCTTCTTCTTCATCTTCTATCTTCTTATTCTTCTTTCTTTCTTCTTCTTCTCTTCTTCTTATTATTATTATTATTATTATTATTATTATTATTATTATTATATTATTATTATTTCTCTTTCGCCCTTCTTCTTCTTCATCTTCTTCTTCTTCTTCTTCTTCTTCTTCTTCTTCTTCTTCTCTTCTTCTTATTATTATTATTTATTATTATTATTATTATTATTATTATTATTATTTATTATATTCTTTTCCCCTTCTTCTTCTTCTTTTCTTCTTCTTCTTCTTCTTCTTCTTCTTCTTATTATTATTATTATATTATTATTATTATTAGTAGTAAGTAGTAGTAGTAGTAGTATAGTAATAGTAGTTAGTCAGTAGTAGTACAAAATATAAAACACCCCCCGGGCGAGGTAAAAAAAAGATTTTTGAAAACATATTGCCTGAGGGTGGAGTAAAAAGTTCAATGTCAGTGAGTTTGTACCCTAAGTAAGTAAAATCATCAAATTCATTAAAGGATTAAAAAATAAAAACAATTTGAAATGTAAACTTTAAATATGTATTAAATAAAACAAACTATATATAGATAATATAATATCAGTCATGTATTTATTAAAACTTTTTTAAAAAACAATGAGGGACTGTCTAATGTTGCATGTTCAAATTTTGAGATGTATTTTTATTTCTATGTATGCGATTTTTGGGTAATGTGACGTAAGCAATGACGTAATTTTTGTTACAGACAAAAACCGGAAGCGAATCTCCATTATTAATCGTATTATTATTATTATTATTATTATTATTATTAGTAGTAGTAGTAGTAGTAGTAGTAGTAGTAGTGTTACAAACCATTGTTTTTCTTCAAATAATTATATGCCTTTATCATTCAGTTTCTTACAAACTTTTTCTTCTTGCCGTCTCTTTTTTAACAATACATTTTGTTGTTGTTGTTGTTGTGTTGTTGTTGTTGTTGTTATTCTTCTTCTTCTTCTTCTTCTTCTTCTTCTCTTCTTCTTTCTTCTTCTTCTTCTTCTCACCTTTGAAGAATTTCTTTCCNACCTTAGCTCGTAATGACGGCGACGATTAAAAGGCAAATCAACTATTTGATATTCAATTACTTGCTGTTTATATATTTTCACTATTTATTAATATCTATATATCAAATGAAGATTACTGAGTTTGTCTGTCTGTAACGCCTGGCCAATAACCTATATTCTCTATGCAAGCAGCCACGTTCCTTAGTATTTACTCACATCTCCATTATCTGACATTATTTAATTTAAACCTCAATTAATAATAAAGATTCGTTTTACTAGTCACTTGAGAATGAACTATACACAGCTGGGAGAATGAGAAAGTTCATCGCCTTTCTAGTGATGTTGAGACTTTTAATTTAGTGCGTCCCTGGGACGCACAATATGATTGAATAGTCCCGGAAAATTTGATGGGATTACATGCCCTAAACACTAAACAGTGCTACTTATAAGTAATTATATATAACAACAAGACATAAGAAGGTTTTACTATGTTAGGTTAAATGGGAAGAGCCTTAATTTGCCAATGAAATCTTAAATAAAGTGATCTGTTAAGAGTATTCAAAGCAAAAACTAGAATAATTAGTGGATTTTTAAGTATGAGAGTTGTGGTCTCACTAACTGTGAGTTGAGAATTAAGCTAAGTAAATCTCCTGCAAATAAATAGATAAAAGAAATCCATAACAGGAAGACGAATAACTGTACGAATATATTAATTTCATTTAACCTGCGAACTTCTAAACTAAACAGTTAATTAGGAAAATTTACCAATGAAAGACTGGGAGTAAACGGAAAACTGAGGAGAGATGTAGTTTCAAAGTTGTCTATCTTTGTAATCAATTCTCACTCCCCTTCTGTTACCAAAATCTTTTTATCTGCATCTTATTCAGTTTCATTAGCCTATCTAAATATAATATATATTTCATTATATAAACTTAGAATACTTGCATCCCCGAGGGCAATATATTGCTAGTTTAAATAACTTCCCAAATATAAATAAAAATCTCCGTAAATTACTTTTGCTCAACAAACGACATAACCCTGATTATAGTGAATAAGATATATAGCCAATACATACATATTATATATATTAATTTTCCCCTTATGTGCATGTGTAATCTCTTCGAATGCCAGGAGGGGTCTTGGGTAAAGATTCATCCCCCGGACTAGTCCAGTAGTACAATGGAGCACATAAAACACCCTTATGATGCTATCTAGCGATAGGCGTCGTGGAGCTAACACCGAATCCGGGTTGTATGGTGCCGGGTACGCCCAATCGCGAGGCGCCTATACACAGCAGCAAAGCGCTGCGCGAACACAGTCTCAGCGGGACAACGCGTACTCGACTCTCGCGAACCGATCAACAATAATAAGATGGCTCGATAATAGCATCAGGTTTCGAGACGTGTTCTGTGATAACTCACTTGCTTTTTTTAAAGCAAACAAGGAACGCGAGCTCAAAATAAACAAGTGAAGCGAAAACAATGTCAACAGATATGTCTATTATACTATACAAGGGGAAATGAGAAGATAACGCCTCCCTATGGTCGCGCGAGAGCTTAAACAATGGGACGACACCATGTGTATCGAATTCTGCGATAAAAATAAAATCTCCATTTTCAGAGTGATTCTGTTTGCGGACTCAAATGGGCTAAGTTAACAAACTTGTTCTTCCATTAAAGGAATACGATTCATAAATCATTTAAATGAAATCTGCAATTTCTAATAAATGTGGAGGGTGGTTATTCGCTTTCTATTACTATCTCGCTTCCTTATTTATTTATTTCCTTTTATTTCTAATTAGTGACTTTTATATTAAGATACCGAGTAACTAATATACGCGTACTCGTTTATCACCTAATACATACAAAAGGATATAAAAGAGTAAATAAGAATTTTATAATAGGCCTACCTCATCGAGTTGGCTTACGGTCAAGTCACGTGAAAACTCCGGGTTCACTAGATCACTGAAATTAAGGCAGACATTAAATAGCTGACCCTCATGAAACTATCAATACCTGTAATCCAGCAAACCATGATTGATGCAAATCCTTTCGTATAATGGGAATACTGAAAACATATAAGTAAGTAAAAAGTCGAACGGGTGGCCTATTCGTCGGAATTTTTGCAGTGATGGAGTCTACTCCTATTTCTCTGGCCGCTAACAGGAGACTTTTAGCATCTGAGTGGAGCGCCGCTCTAACCACAGCTCAAGTTAGCTTACGTCAAGTCACGTTGAAACGTCGGTTCCACTGACCACAGAATTAACAGCATGAGTCCTGTTAATATTTAAAATGCGGATACCATTTAAGCAAAAGCATGTACTGTAAGCCAGGCAACAAAACAAGGGGCTATACAGACATTTAATCTATGCGACCCATCATACATACCATAGTAGGACCAATACCTTTAGGAACCCCTTTTGCGATCTTGATTATAACCGTACCCTCCCACAACTCCTTTACACCGTCACACACTGCGGTTAATTGTTAATCGACTTTTTAATTTTTTTTTAAATATAAAACACGGTTTAAAGGGCAGGACCTGGGTTTAATAGTTGCCCCGGTCCTGAGACGCTCTCCTTGAGGGGCGGGATGCCGAGCAAGATCAACGCATTTCCCTTTTTGCACCCGCTATCCACACCCAAACCAGTTAAATCCCCCTATTAACCGCGTAACACCATAACCCCTCAGCAAATGCACTGGAGTTTGACCGCGATAGTAAATCGAAAACATTAAACTTGTTCCAGGTGAACGAATTCAGAAAAAACGGCAGCCCTTAAATGTATACGGTATACCCCAGTTAATGCTCACACCTACTAGATGAGATGCGTCACAGAAAAGCCCCATAATGTGTATAAAGCAAATCCTGTATATTCAGATGTGAGGAATATACTTGAAACCATATAGCTTAATGAAAATGCATTGTTAGATTGGAAACTTGAAACCATATAGATGTAGCGAACTTTCTAAGATGGAATACAAAACACTATATAAACTAAGATACAAAAGATCAGTCGACGGTAGTGCCATGTCGAGGAAGTTATTAGGAGCAGCTGAGAAGAGAGCAGCTCTCTGATCCCAAATAATTCTACTAGCCGCTAGACCAGAGAGTAGTCGGAGGTAAGGCGGAGCTAGGAAGCGGGAGAGAGCTGACCAACAAGTCTTAGCCACAGCTCCCCACTTCCACCCAGAGAGCAATGCATCTATGCCCTTTGTTGCCCAGCACATACGCTGCGAGCTGGCGACGGCGAGAGCCGTACTATTTCGCAATCGCGAGACATATGGTTCCCGAGTCTACATACAGATCTCTAGCCGACTGAGTAAGCCCGCAGTTGGCAAATAATTGTTCTTATTAAATAAACTGTATCAGCTGAAAAACATATAATATGAAAATCATTCGTTACGAATAACATTAATATGCAATAAAATGAAGTTAAAAGTAACTGTGGAGCAAACTCCAACGATTAAGAACCTATCCTAGTACTGTATAAAACTAAACCTGCTCCTTGAGGCATCTTCGGTATGTTAGGTAAATATTAGTGTGTAATATCGGTGTGTTTTTTTTCGGATGACTCTGGCGTATATTCAAAGTATAGAGATATAAATGGAATAGATGAATAGTGTCGGCAGAAGCGAAATCCATATGATACGAGAAATTCACAGCCAAGACTGCGACCTGTACAACGAGAATAATACACATTCCCAACCCTCTATCACTAGCGCTAGATCCAAGGAGATTGAGCGGTATTACATCTAGGTAGTAGAACCACACCTACCATCACGCTCCATGTGGCTCACATTCCTTGCATACTAACAATGCGAAGATGCGAGGGAGCCCAAGGTTAGTTCCTGCGCCACGAGAACCCGGAGCCTTGTGAGCCCCAAAGTTTGACGCTTCTACCGACACTAAACCGCTGTCCCGTGGAATGAACAGTCTCACGGAGGTGGACTAAATTCAATATCAGCCAATCAGCGAGGGAGTCTATCGCCCATTATATTTTACAAAGTCTCACTTGCGAGAAAGCATGTGCTAAAGGGATCCAAAGCACACTCAAATATTGCATCAAATCTTTGGATCTGACAAGATGTATGCTTGATAGGAGGTAAACCACACTACCTCAGCTCCCATCATTTACAGACACGATCCCCTGTACTGACGTCTGAATCGCATACGCTAGAGGAAAAAACCTAAGTAGCGACGACACGCGTATCCGAGAAGCTAGAGAAACTCTTGTGGGTTTTCTATGCTCTCGAATTTGCTGTCTCTACCCGCACCTGACGCTTCAAACCCACCCCGAGCCCTATCGTAACCTCTCACTAAACAGCGGTAGATAACAAGTTTATCGACGACACATGTATAAAAAACCTTATAAGTCTCAGACAACGAGAGATTACCAACCACGTCGTACGGTGAGAAAACACAAAGAGCGAAAATTCACCTAATTGATGAGCATCGACTGAACTACTGTGAACGTGGTTTTTAATAGAAGTTTAAGCTACCAGAACCGAGACAGACAGGGGGCTAAGCGAGGGGGGTTCGCACGGGCGCCGTCATATGAGTGCGATATGTGACAGAGTGGCTTCCTAGTTAAAGAGTGACTGGGTTGCTGTAACTACCATGCCACACCTTATACCGAGTGGAGAAGAAAAATCCATACTGACACCCTCGAGGAAGAACACAGTGGATGTGTATGAGTCATTTCATCTTTGCCAACCCGAAAGAAGTGCCAAAGAGAACTGGACCTACTATACATATTGCGCGCAGAAGAGCTAATTCCTTGGGATTAACTCAATCTCAAAGCATATCAACGAACTTCCTTGCAATGATACACTATAAAGAAACCGAACTGTCGTACCTACATACTAGCCGAACTGGGCAGTCACTTATGACAAGATGATAACGGCGTACAATAAATGAACAGATTTTAAAATAATTCACACAGAAGATGTGAGACTGAGGACTGAATCATAGTCAATATTCAAATCGCCGTTAGTTATAGCCCGCCTCTTCTATTGTTATTGGATACAACGTTTTCCGGTTTAGCAGAGTAAATGCCCTCGAACAGACCCTTTCAAACAACAGTATCAGATCATTGTGCATGAAAGAGAGGAAGGGACATCACAACCTGGTCCGTATGAGGAGCTCCCGAACGAAAACACATACTGAAATTAGTCGATTACGACAAGCAAAGTTCCCGAGTTCAAAAGAAGTTCCGAGTCCTGAGTAAATTTTCCGAGTCCGACAAGAAATCCTAGAGAGACCAGGAGGCATAACGGTCGGCGAACACGTTTACGAATAACACATCATGAAGAATGAGGACAAACAGTCCATAACGCAGATAAACCTAATGAGTTTTAAATCTTCACAATATGTGTATATCGTTTTTACCGTATGCGAACTATTAATAAGGATTTTGATCAATAACATATTATTCTAGACGTTTTATAATCGGTTTATTTCATTTCAAAACAAGTGATATATGTTTACTCATCGCAGAGTCATCAACATCTGAACATGGCGTATTGCCATCAATGCACATAGTCGTCTAATAGTCTGGACAATTGTAGATATTTAAACTCAATGCACAAGGGTAAGGATTACACACGTGGTTAACAAGTATGCGAGCATCCAGACCGACGGTATGAACTTCATTACTACAGCCGTATACCCCTGGAAAGGTAATGAAATCCATCATCATCATTTCCAGCAAGACGTAAAATAGTACTTTATACATGGCATAGAAACTGGTCTACAAGAGGATAATTCAATTGGATTGTGGAAGAGAGAATCGGAGTGCACAAAGCATTCTTAGCCAAAGATTCTGCTAAAGCAGATTAATTTTAATCCATCCTACCACTTGCACTTTCACCAATATAACGTAAACCAGGTGTTTTTTAGATTGAAATGAGTGAGATTAACTTAGTAAGAATTTGAAAGCCACTAGTAATTATGGCGATGACAACATCAGATACAAGTGTACGCCCACTCAGGTCACTTTTTTTTGAGAGCATTACATGACAAAGTTACCTTGTATAGTCTCATTTTAAACAAAAATGTTACTCAGATATAAATCAGAGTCGTAATGTTAAAGAAACACAAGACATTAATAAATAAGAGGCGACAGTATGAATAAACGAACATATATATGACATATAGCAGAGCCTAATAACAAACAACATTTTTTTAATTGATATGATCATTAAAGGTCAAGGCCGAGCACTTTCTAGTAAGTGCCGCACCTCCCAAGTGAATTAGGTTATGATTCAGAGAGTTTCCTTCTCACTAGACCTGCCTCATAAACCAAGATAAAAGAGCCCAGTCACACTACTACACGTATCAGTAATACGCAGGGACACTAATGACTAGATTCATACTACCACAGGTATTACCCGCCTCACGAATACTGCTGACTCACGTTCAAGATTTGCAACCCAGGTTCGACGAGAGCCATGTCCACCGACTCTAGAGCCATTACACCAGCGCCTACTCTATCTGGATAACTTCCACGATCCGGTCAACAACTCTATAATTAAAAAAGAACTTCCTGAAGTATCTTAAAAACAAGCACCACGAGCGCACGATAATACCATTAGAATGATAATTAAATAATTCAACATTTGAAATAATGACTTACTTTAAGGCTACTCTAAATAGTTCATTATTAGATAACTGAAATGTTATAACAACAATCTGATTTGAGCTACTACTCTTTACTCTCCTCAAATCTCTCTCTCTCTCTCCTTTCACCCTATCACACTACTCTCTACACCATCTAAGCACTTTCTTATCACTTTTCAAATACTAATCAAGTTCAATATGTATTCTTGTACTTCAAACACGACCTCTATCCTTTATCGGTTCCGAGTAAGGAAACCACCACCTCTCTATATGCTACTCAATAGGATTCTTGGTACCAGCATACTGCGAACATAAATCATAGAATAGATTTGAATTAGTACAACAGATATGTAGAAACAGTAGAAACAGGATACGTAATAACTTCAGAAAAACAAGGGTTATACAGTGGAAGAGCTACCACATTACCTATACCTTTAAACCACCCCTGAAATTAATTATTGAATACACCCAGCCATAGACCACAGTTAGTCACAACAGTGTTTGATTTGTTAGTATTGCAAAATGTACACCTTCCCCTCATCATACTTGGTTTATAAAAATATTTTTTTAAAACATTAAATGTAATAGTAAATTTTTTAGAATATCTTAAAAGCAATGACGTTAATTAAAAACAACCTTAATCCCCACCGAACAGTTATTGAACGAGTAAAAACCTTTGCTTGACCCTTGGAAAGCGCGCGATTAGACCGTGAGAATTAGTTATTAGCTTCAAGATGCGACCAACCCTGGAAGTCTTGGTACGTAATTCTACAGCAAGAATGACTAGCCCAACAAGAATAAAGAAGCAAAATTAGCAAGGAAGACGAAAGATAGTCCGAGACATAGAAGCCCTAAAAAGATTGGCGTAGGATATAGAGTAGTAGAAACCGCGAGTACACAAGTAATACCCCAACCACCAATATAAATGCTGTCTGTCTTTCCGTTCACCATACAATCCCGATGTTATAAGGGTATATAACAATACCATTGAGGGATTATCTTTGTTTGCCGGAAGAGTTACTCTCGCTGCGTTGCGTTTTCCTACTAAGGGGGACCTCTGAGTTAAGCGCGTTCATTGGAACTTTCATAAGTTATCTAACCACCTTCTCGCGGTGCGGGCTTTATGCCGCGCTCACCATTACACTTACTGTAAGTCTCTAGTATCACAGCAGGGAGTGCATCCTAATTAGTACGTCATGTCGTAACACACCATTAACTATAACAAATAGAAATGCATCCGTATTTTTAACCTATTTTATGTTCGTGAACTAGGTTAAACTGCTCTCAGCGTGAAAGATCAACAAATCTGAAGAAGGCCCTGAATTGTTGGCCAGTAGCCCCTTTTCATCACCAATAAACGACTCTATGGTCCTAATTGGGCACCCTGAGTAAATACACCTGTTGAGAGTTTCTAGTTATGTGGGACCAAAAGTTGTTAATACGGCCCAGCCGGGGGTCATGTAAGCTTCGGCCGCTGGATCAGGTTAAGTTAAAATAAAGCGTCGAACGAGAGCGGCTCCCCCCCACCACCGCAATACTGCAACCATGGACAGGGCAGGGTTATTGCCCGCAGGCGCCTGAAAGCGCCCTTGTGGAGGGAGAATGTCCCGACGGAATTCGACGCAACTCTTTTCCACTAACCCACCCAAACCTTTCGTGTGGTGGGTCCCATCGAGAAAAAAATCCTGTCAATACCCTCATAAGCTGGTGGCGCTAAATATACTATTTTATTATGAGGTTAAATATAAAAATTGTGTCTAAAAATGGAAAGCTCCTTCTCTTGTATGTTGACATACCATCAACGCAAGAATAAAAACAACAACATCTTGGCAGAAAATAAGTTTAACTTTCGGTAGAATTAATATAACAAGCCCAATCTTGGAACTGCGGGATTCACGACCTCCTCCCGTGAAAATGAAAAATGAATAAAACAAAACTTCACCAATAACAAAGACTACACTGGGATTGACAGACCCGTTTAACTCTTTAGAATCAGATTATATTAACTAATCTTTGTATTAGTTTTGATTTTCGCACTATTGTCCTCCAGTTTTTATGTGATCTGTATCAACGTTTCGCCCCGATGTGCCCTTCTGGCTTCTTCAGCGATTTCTTGTCATACTCGTGAACCTCCCGAACTCAGGACCACTACCTCATCGAACATGGACCTTCCCTCGAACTCGGGAACCTTTCTGTCGCGTAATCGGAGCATCCACAGAACTTGGAACTAACATTTATTCAACCCAGCGTAGACTGTTCTCATTCCATTAACTATAATTGGTATAAGTGTGAAGCTGTGTTAACAATTCTGTTACTGTTCGCCCTTGACCAGGATTGAACTGCAGCTTAGAGATAAGTCACTTAGAACTGATTAACTCAACGCCATGTGTCCAATTTGATCGAATTTAAGAAACTTATAAACCTAATGCCCTGTTTTTACCTAGAATTGGCTGAACTTGCACAAAATGTCAAAATTAGAATATTGACCAGAAAAACAGAACCCAAATTATTTAATTTTTCCCATTAAACTAAACTTAACCCCAACCCGACACTAACCTTAACCCCTAACCCTAACCCTAACCCCCCTAGTTAAAATTAACAGTATTTATTACAAAATTTGTGGGTTCTGTTTTTTCTGGTCACCGGTATACAGGTGACCAGAAAAACAGAACCAAATTATTTATTCATTTTCCCATTAAACTAAACCTAAACCCCACCCTAACCTAATCCTACTCTAACACTGACTCTAACCCTAACCCACCAATCCCATAGTTAAAATTAGCAGTTTATTGCAAAATTGTGGTTCTGTTTTTTCTGGGTCACCCTAATTTTGACACCTTTGTACAAGTTCAGCTGAATATTTACCTCTATATATAACTTTTTTTTTTACTTTGGATCATATTGTGTCATAAGCAGCTTATGGTTTATGTACGTACCTGTAGTTAGATACTTGAATAAAGTTCGGTAGAGTCAGAAGAACGGGATTTCAGTGGAAAGTTACTGTGGCCGATGATTGACAACCAGTGACATTCCGCCGACCTTCGATTAGAAAACGCACGATTAAGCATGAAATAGTTTTCGAGTAGAGGCGACTGAGATTTCAGACCGAGCAGACTCGAAAGTCGCTCGCTCCACTATCGGTCTCCCTGCGGTGGAATCATGGGCTGGGTTGTTTAAATAAAGCTTTATTAGAAAACAACCAAATCTTTTTAATTAATTATTAAAAAAAGAAATAACCAGTCCAACAAAAGAAGAATCAACCCTGAAGAGAAAGCCCTCAGAGAAAACAGACCAACAGGAGAACGTGGCGGCCGGGCCAGTTTGATGCATAAGAAGATATTAACAGGTAAGAGCCATAATCCTCTATCTACTATCTATCTGTCTGTCTGTCTCCCGTTTATATATCCGATGTCTTATAAGGGGTATACAGCATTTTTTGTTATTTCTCTGAATTTTTTAGATGAGACTTGATGATTAGTATTATTTATATTATTCGGACTTTTATTCTCATCTTAATTGTTATTTGTATAACGTTTCGGTCGATGTGCCCTCCGGCCTTCTTCAGATATTTCTTGTCGGACTCGGGAACCTTCTCGGACTCGGGAACCTTCTTGTCGTAATATGGAACCTTCTTGCCGTAATCAGGAGCCATCACGGAACTTTGAACCTAACCCTTTATTCAGTCCACGGGGGTATCCTGTTCTCATTCTGCTAAACATAGCTGGGGTAGAGGCGTTAAGATTTTTTAATTATCATTCTATGTTACTACTGCCCCTGACCAGGATTGAACCTGCATTCTAGAGACAACTGTCACTTAGAATTATCTTAACCTAACTCCTTTATCCACTAGGCCATGTGTCCAATTGGACCAATTGAAGAAGGCCGGGTCGCACATTGGCCGAAACGTTGTACTGATAACAATGAAGATGAGGACAATAGTCCGAATAATTCAAATAATACTAACATGTTTTGTGTTATTTATCGCAAATGGGACTATATGCTTTATCTGTATTAAAATTCCAAATCAAACTTTAACATCCTATACCGCCTCATTCCATCCGACCAGAAGTCACATTCATTTTCCTAATCTACCCTAAATGATAGCCTTTGTTCAAACGTAATATTAAACATATTTAAAGTTTTGATTTAAGTGAATAACAGGTAATTTTAAATGAAAATGCATATTTAGCCACTTTTTGATAAATGGTTATAGGAATGGGACTCTGGACTTAGTTTTTTTCACACCGTGTATTTCCGTTGGTCCCGTTAGTCATTTATTAAACAGTACAAAAAAAAAACGAAAAAAAAAAGAAAAAGGAAGTGTCGCTAGTTGCATTGGCAAAATCCCGAAATAGTACGACACTCAGTTCTAATGTGGCCTGCAATTATCTCAATCACGCAGCGTTTTTGTTTTGCGTGACTATGTATTGGCTGCCGTGAATGTGCAAAGCGCCAACCAAGACATATTACAGGTATGCGGCTGCACAAGGTGCGCACAGAGCGATGAAAATCCGAAGACTTGTTCACAGCCACACCCCGCCTCTGAACCACGTGATATTTGCACTCATAAGAAACGTGACAATGCATATTACATGCCGACACTCGGGAATGTGAAAAACAATCATGTTTTTTTTCTTTTTCTTTCTTTCTTTCTTTTTTTTTTTTTCTAAACTGTATTTCTACGCCACCCCACACCACCCCAATTTTACCTTTTTAATTATTTCTTTCGAAATATTTCTCTTCTTGAAGAGTGTGCTTGTTTTACATATATAATTGAATTTTTGCTTCATTGTTTTTTGGAGTTTTTCTTTGGTGTGTGCGTGTGTGTTTGTGTGTGTGTGTGTTTGAGTGTGTTTGTGTGTATGTGTGTGTGCTTGTGTGTGTGTGTGTGTGTGTGTGTGTTTGTATGTGGTTGTGGGTGTGTGTGTTTGTGGGGTGTTTTTGGGTGTGTTTATGGGTGTGTGTGTTTATTGTGTGTGTGTGTGTGGTGTTTTTGTGTGTGTTTATGGTATGTGTGTTATGTGTGTGTGTTGTGTTTTTGTGTGTGTTTATGGGTGTGTGGTGTTTTTGTGTTGTGTGTGTGTTTGGGTGTTTTTTTGTGTGTGTTATGGGTGTGTGTGTTTATGTGTGTGTGTTATGTGTGTGTGTGTTTGTGTGTGTTTTGTGTGTGTTTATGGGGTGTGTGTTTATGTGTGTGTTTATGTGTGTGTGTGTGTTTTCCTTTCTTTTCTTTTTCTTTTTTTTTTTTGTCTATTTCCTTGAATTTTTAGTTTTTCCATTTTCGATTCATTTTTTGATTTTTGTGCTGAATTCTATTTAACATATTTTTTTTATTTATTTATTTATTTATTTATTTTATCACGTATTTTTTGCTTTTCCTTCGTTTTCTTTACGTTCTATTTTTCTTCTTTTGTTTGTTTGTATGTGTGTGTGTGGAGGGGGCTTTGTTTTTTTCTTTCCTTTATACTTATGTATACCTTTCATTTTTCTCTCTCCTTTTCATCTACTCCGAATATATCTATATATGTATCTATATATGTATGTATGTATGTATGTATCTATCTTATCCTGTTTATATCTATCTATCTATCTATCTATCTACTAAGCTTATCATGTTTATATCTATCCATCTATCTATTAAACATCCTGTTTATATATATCTATCTAGCTCAGTAGCTATCTATCTAGCAAGCTAGCTAGCTTATACTGTTTCTATATATCTAATTATCTATCTATATATCATCCTGTTTATATCTATCTATCCGTCTAATCCTGTTTATATTAATCTATCTATCTTATCATGTACATATCTATCTATCTATCTATCTTCCTATATATATATATAACATATTATATATATACGTGTGTGTGTGTGTGTGTGTGTGTGTTGTGTGTGTGGTGTGTGTGCGTGTGTGGAGAAAGGTAGACACACACCACTGTTCACCACTGAGCAAGAACTCTATTCCTAAAGTCCTGAAGAAGGTCTAACAGACCGAAACGTTCCATCGTCGACATCACTACATATATATATATAATATATATTATATATATATATAATATATATATATATTGTCCTGTTTTATATCTATATCTATCTTATCCTGTTCATATATATTATATATATATATATTATATATATATATATATATATATATATATATATATATATATATATATATATTCAAAAATAATGTTCATCTGATGAAAAGTCGATTCTTCTAGGTGTGCGAAATTTTTCACACACATAAACAGACCGAAACACATGTGTAAGTGATATCGATTAATGTGATATCGATTAAATTCATTTTATTCCATCTACATTTCTTTTCTTTACTCATTTTTCTCATATTGTCGGATTCAATTCCTTTCCATTTTCACACACACACACCACCACCACACAAAACACACACAACACACACACACACACATATATATATATATATATATATATTATTAATTATATATAATCATGTTAATTTTATCTATCTATTTATCCTATCCTGTATATATTCTATGTATCTTCTATCTTTTCCTCCCCCCCCCCGCAATTTTACCTTATAATTATTTTTTTTCAGAATGTTCTCTTCTCTTCAAGAGTGTGCATGTTTTAATAATATTGAAGTTTTACTGCATTGAGTTTGGACTTGTTTTTTGTATGTGCTCTTTTTTTGCGGGGGGGGGTACTTATTTCACCTTTAACTTTTTAAGTTTTTCGATTTCCGATCATTTTTGATTTTTGTGCTGAATTCTAATAAAACTGTTTTTTTATTAATCATTTCATCACGGATTTCTTGTGTTACCTTTTTTTTCTCTTTTCTTTCTTCTTTTTTCTTTTGCATTTCTCATTTTCCATTATTTTTTTGTATACCTTTTCCTTTCATTTTTCTTTCCCCTTTCTATATTCTTCGAGCTATCTCTCTCTCTCTCTCTCTATATATATATATATATATATATATATATTATATATATGTGTGTGTGTGTGTGTATATATATGTTGTGTATATATGTGTTATTATATTATATATATGTTTGTGTATATATATATATAATGTGTGTGTGTGTGTGTGTATAATATATATATATATATATATATATATGTGGTGTGTGTATATATATGTGGTGTGTGTAATATATATATGTCTATATATATATATATATATATATATATATATATATATATATATATATATATATATATATATATATATATATATAGTGTGAAAAAATTATTATTAAGACAATCAGGAATATTTCTTGTTTGTTGTTTAATCTCAACTAGTTTCGACCTTCGGTCATCTTCAGGAGAAAATTATTATTTGAAGAAATGTTGATACATTATTAGAAAGGGAGCATTATAGAAGAGTTATAAATGTTCAAGTGTTATAGTGGGTTTAACATGCTGTTAAAATCCGGGTAGGCGAGTGTGTTTGATAGTAGCATGTTCATTCGTTGTGAAGAACCTCTCTCTCTCTCTCTATATATATATATATATATATATACTAGCAAATATAAGCACCCTCCGGGTGCAAGTATTTAAGTTTTAATATAATAAAATATCATGTTAAATTAGAAAGGCTAATGAAACTGAATAAGAATTCAGATAAAAATATTTGGAACAGAGGGCGTATGATTGAAAAATAGAACAACTTTGAAACGAACTGTTCCATCATTTTCCCTTACTCCCGTCTTTCATTGGTAAATTTTCCTAATTTAACTATTTAGTTAAAATAGGAAGTAAAGAATAATATTACAGTTATTTCTTCTTGTTAATGGATTTCTTTTAAGATTTATCCCCGAGATTTTTGCTCATATTCAATAAGATAAAACCAAACAATTAGAAATCAATAATACTTAGCACATATTTAATAAAATCACATTTTTAATATCAATATGCAAATTAGCCTTCCCGTTCACACTGTAAACCACTATTTTGTTGTATATATAAATATAATTACATGTTGTCAGTATGTAGACATGGTTAACAGTATTAATAATGTAAAACAATTTTATTGATAATTGAGGTTTAAATAAAAATGCAATCATGGAAAATGTTATGTCAATAACTTAGGGAATAGTGATATGAGTAGTAATATAGTTTCGGTTACAGACAGAAAAGCACACAATCTCCATTATAATAAGATATATATATATATAAATATATATATATTGACAAAGTTACTTTCCTTGGGTGGGGGTCATAGTTCTAATAAGTCATGTTAAACAACGGGACGAGATAAAAAATAAATATACTTTTTCTTTTTTACAAGTTCCTGTAAAACGAAATGTATTAGATGAAAAAGTTAAATGCATTTGGGTATAATGTTAATACAATATTTACTATTTAAAATAAAAATAAGTGACTTATCAATTCCCTCACTCTAGGTCTTGGGTAAAGGATAGGGATATCCTGTGGATGACACTAAACTGCATCTGATGGCGAGGTACCAGTTTTGGAGATCTGGGAATAGTTTGAGTATTCATTTATTGTTATTACTCCCAGGTCCACTCACACTGGAGGGGCAGACCCTCTTATGGTCCCATCTATGAGTCAAATTTCTTTAAAATTATTCGTATTCATATTTGATGTGAACGTGTACACATGATAAAACACTTTAGAAATAACTACACAAAAAATGTGAATAAGAAAGCGTTTGCATAACCCCGGGCATGAAATAAACATAGACGGGTTGACATGCCGTTAAAATTCACGGTTTTTCTGAGTATTCGGTTATAAAGTAAAGTATAGAAAGCTGTTCGTATAACGTTAATAGGAACGCGTTCCCTTAAACTCTAGTCATAAAATAACCCTAGACGGATTGACATACCATTAAAATGCACTTTTTTTTGCTGAGAATTAAGTTCAAAAGTAAAGCATAGATAGTAGTTCATACAATGTGAATAGGAACGCGTTTCCCTAACGTCTAGGCATAAAATAACCCTAGACAGGTTGACATACCATTAAAATGCACTTTTTTTCTGAGCATAAATATAGGTTCAGGATTAAAGCGTAGTAAGTAGTTGGTATAATGTAGAAACACAAGAGAAGGGGGGGGGTGATAAATACCCGCTGAAATATTCAACAATGATGTACAAGTATAATTACAGCAAATTAGACGAATAAGGTTTTTTTATTTCTGTTATTTTATACGAGAATAACAATCTTTATATCAGATTATATGATCGATCTACTTTACACAGTACAAGAAGAGACGCGATGAGGGTGGAAGTAAAATGAAGTTTACACGTGCACTTATGTCTGAAATATTCATAACGTAAATAAAATATATACAAGAGATTTATTTGTTTTTAGTTTTTAATTTTTTTTTTTTGCTTTGGTTTATTTGATTCCTGTCTGCTTTATTAGGAACTCTTTCCAACGTTGCCTTTCTTAACAATTTCCTAATAGTGTGTATGTATAATGGGCCGAGTTAGCTCAGTCGGCAGAGCGTTCGGCTAGAAGCCACAAGGTTCTTAGTTCGATACCGGTCCAGGCCAACTCAGTGCATGAGTAGCACAGGGATCTGTGCAGTAAAGGAAGGAGCTGATGTTAGGAGTAGCGTTCCACCTCAGACGCCAAAACCATCTCCTTGGTCTAGTGCTATTGAAAAGACTCCCTCGCTGACTAGCTGATACCGACTTTAGGACGTCTTTACTTTACTTTATTTATCTATCTATCTATTTCTCCGTCTGTTTGTGATGGGAATGGTAACTATATATATATATATATACTAGATAAAATGTAACCCGTTGGGTCACCCATTGAGCCCGGGTAAGATTGTTGGAAAAATCACATGATCAAATAATTTCATTAATTTAAAGTTTTTTCCAAACTGTTCAAATAAGTTATTTAAACTGGAGTAAACATTTTCATTTGACCAGAGGAAAAAAACAAGGGAAGGGTCACATAGTTAATTTCTAATTACAGGTAATTAGGATTTTAATCATGGATATCTATGACAATCTTTCGCCAACCTTACCCTATCATTCATTGCTCTCACCAGGTCCTCTGCACAGAATCCTGTATCTGTGCAGATTTGATCAAATTACGTCTTTGCTCAACGGTCCACACTAGCATGCCTGTGTGCTGGCTTCCATAGAAAAATGTCTTTTACGAATTTATCCTAAATCCTCCCGCAGTGTCCAGCATGTCTTGTTCATCTTCCTCGGATGGTTTGTATGATAAGTGGCAAGTGGATATACAGCTGCTTTCTGTAATTGTTTGTTGGAAATGAATATATATTAAAGGAGGGTTAAAATATTTACATTTAATTGTCGAAAAAAGACTGGAGTGAGTAAAATATCGCATTAACTTTTCCGAAAAAACGCTTAAGCGCTGTTTTTCTTTTCAGCAGGCACCGCATCAGATGGAAGACTTCATTCGTAGGTGTTCTTTTTAATTTTTTTATCACCGCCTAGACTTTTTTTAAGGTCGGGGGCAATTCTGCAAATAGCACCGTATATACCCCACCAATATTTCACATCCCTCAAAAAATAAGGGGGGTAAGTTGAATGACATGAAAGAATTAGCCAGTTTTGAAATGAAATAACTGATACATTTAAAAATTCATTTATTGATAAATCAACATTGAAAATTTTATTAAAATCTGGTAATTCCCAGATTTTTGTTAATTTTTATTCAGTCGGGTGGTGGTGGGTAGATGTGTTTTGTAAAATAGGGAATTTTTGCCATTTTTGTAGTGCCTAGTATAAAATGTATTAAAAATAAATTACATGTGTAGTACTATTTTGCTTTGTTTTAAAACTCATCCTCATAATGTTATTACTTTTTGACTTAGACAAAAAAAGTGCATATCGCATAAATACGCCCTGGTCTCCTGCCCTAAATCACTAAGCCATGCCTGCTGAAAATTCGACCCGTGGTACTTATGGACTCCCTGGTTGTTTGAAGGCGTTTTTCATGAAACGTTAATGGTTTTATCGACTAATAACTTTTAGTGGTTTGAAGGTGATAAAAGTAACCCACCCCAGGGGTTTTTTTTAATCAACAAATAAATGCAAATATTTTGTTTTTTCCTTTCATTAAAAAAAAACTGTAAAAATATTTTAGTAAATATGACGGAGTTTCAAAAAATCAAATAGAAAATGTTTATATTTCCTTGTCGAAAAAAGACTTGGGGGGGGGGATATCGCTTTCATATCATATATATATATATATATATATATATACATACATATATATATATATATATATATATATATATACATATATATATATATATATATATATATATACCAAGCCCTCCGCACGAGCAGGATGTGACACAGGGTCAATTTTTAAGCGGAGTTTAACAGGTTTGAATTCAGAGTTCCCCTTCTCCTAGACTGGTTGCCTAAACAAGGTTAAAGAGCCCAGTCTGCCCTACTATTTATCCATAGCTGGAGGGAGAGTAGAATTCATACCTTTCCCAAGGGTATTAGCGATAAGTGAAATGCAATTACCACGCCCAGGATTTGAACTCGGGGCGACGAGTCCATTTCCCATGACTTTAACCATTACACCACGCGCTTCTACTATATATATATATCAGGTAATGTTATGAGTACAAAGGGAGAAAATTGATTTCTTTCTAAAAAAAAAAAAAAAAGAACGTGCGCTAAAAAAAATTTGCTATTCAAAATTTTTTTAAAATTTTATTCAGCAAGACATTTCGGATCTTCTACTATCTTCCTCGGGCCTCGTTTAACCACTCATTCTATCTCTATCTCCCTCTTTTCCTCTGTCTGTCTGTTTCGCTCTCTCTCTCTCTCTCTATATATATATATATATTATATATATATATATATATATATATATATATATATATATATATATATTTTTTTTTTTTTTTTTTCATTAGAAAATAACGGTTAAATGAATTTGAATAAACATGTCTTTTTAGCCGAGTACAACTGAAGCCGTTAAGATTGATTGATTTATTTTAAACAGCTTGTTCACGTGTCCAATTTTTTTTTATGCTGAGGTTCTTCGTACATTTATACTCGGCTAATCCCAAATGTAAGGTCTCCATAATATTTAGAATTTACGGGAACGTTTATTGTTTATTGTCACTGATCTTAAAATCATTTTAAAATTTGAACATGTAATCATTTTTCTACCCAATCAACATTTCGGTCGCTCATCTTTCTATAGGCTGTGCAATTCTTCTTTGTGTATGACATATTGTTGTGGAAGTCTTAAACCTTGTCGTTGTTGCAAACTCCCTTCAACGCTTGTTGATGTTTTTGACATCTATGCACGACTTGCCATACACTTCCGTTAATTGGCGCTAAATTTCATTTAGTTTAGTTCCTTTTGCGCTCTAAAACTGAATAACTGCACGAACTTCAAATTTGTTGGTAGCATCAATCGGGAGCTCCATCAGAAACGACAGAAAAGCAAGCCTGGTCGTGGCTTTGATGTGCGTGCAAAGGCAACGTCAGGAGCATGCGCAACAAATACATCATGTTGTCAATACCCACACGAACAGTTTCACTGCCTCGTCGAATTTACCTGTTTTTTTTTACATTGTTTTTTTTTTTGGGGGGGTTGTGCTGCAGTTAAAGAACTTTTTCCATGTCATGTCATATCTTATCAAGTAATTCTATCCAATACAACTAATTTGCACTTGGTTTTGTAGTTACCTGTATTCCTATGTAATGGTCAGGACTTCAGCCTGACAGGCTCGGGTGAACTGGTCCATGAGTGTTTGAAGTTGCTCCTGGGAATGTGCTCAACTCCCCAGATTGTGTTATCTACTGAGACACCGTCGTCTCCGATGGCTGAGTCATGTCCGCCGGATGGATTATGGACGAATTCCGAAGTAGTTTCAAGATTGCTTGGTTAATTGGTTAGATATAACGGCATGTCAAAACTTGTTGGGTTATTATATGCCGAAGATGTTTCGCTTTATTCCTTCTTGATGGTTACTGAACATTTTTTTAAAACTCAATTTTTAATATTTGTTAACTCATTTTCTTCCATTTAACCCATAGATGGGACCTTAAAAGGTACTATCACACGGGTTAAGGGTGGATCTGGGAGTAGTGGCGATGAAGGGGTATTCCACACTCCCTAGAGTACCAGAATTGGAACTTCACCATTAGATGCAGTTTAACGTCATACCCAGAAAACTAAGACACTCAACCACAGCCTTGTAGCACATATATGATATGATTGGGGCTTGCCATAAGGGCAATAAGGATGGGACAATAATGTAAGCGCTAGGGTTTGACGTGACCAGTCGATTGGTCGAAGGGAACTTTTCTGACCGACCGTCTAGCCTAAGTAAAAGCTGAAGTGGAGTGTTGCATGTCATAGACTGCACAGCCATCAGCTTTCTGTCCTTAAGCATCACAGACAGGTGGTGCCTGGGAGGATTTTAACCCACCTATCTCTCTCTCTCTCTCTCTCTCTCTCTATATATATATATATATATATATATATATATATATATATATATATATGCAAGTAATAAAAATATATATTCAAGTAATAAATTTTTAATATAAATATAATTCAATTACTTGAAATCATATATCACACTATAGGCTGGGGAAGTAGAATACGCGAAACTTTATTCTCTTCTCTCTCTCTCTCTCTCTCTCTCTCTCTCTCTCTCTCTCTCTCTCTCTCTCTCTCTTGGTGTATTTCTATATAGATAATAGCCCCGATAATTGTTTCGTGAACAAACCGAAAGATTATAGCGTCGGCTGATGAATAATATCATCTTTCTGAACACTTTGTTGTTTTTCATATATATATATATATATATATATATATATATATATGTGTGTGTGTGTGTGTGTGTGGTGTGTGCGTGTGTGTGTGTGTGTGTGTGTGTGTTGAATTAAACAAAAGACACATCTCCTGTTTAACAATTTGATTTTTGATTTTTTCGAGTTTTCTAGCCAACTTTTTAATAATTGGGGGAAATTCATGGATTAGTCCACCAAAGTTCACCTCAACCACATTGTCACGTCGTCTAACCCTCCATTTAACAGATAATAGCTCCATTTCACAACACCTAAAATTACATTCATGTCCCCACTCTAATTACCGAAATATTCTAACGTAAAATACACACATTCTGCACA
>CM042143.1:122000300-122045300 GCA_023376005.1 Doryteuthis pealeii | reverse complement strand
AATCATAAATCAAAAGTGAATATGAGAAAAAAAAAAAAAAACACATGAGATGTTTAAAATCCTACAGCCTGATTGTAAAGTATTTTTAAAATCTTATAATTTATTATAATTCAATGTCAACCCGTCCACGAAAAGGAAAACACTGTATTCAAATCTTTTAGACTTTGCTTTAGAAATTGAGTTGGTGTCACATCTTGCTTGTCTGTAGATGCTGATATATATATATATATATATATAAATATATATATAATATATATATATATATATTACCAAACTTTTTGGTAACCCTTGCAGCAAGAAAATAGTTTGTTTGTAAAAATATACGACCAGACATTTACCTGGGAAAAAACTTTCAATAAAGAAAAGACCAAGATTAGTTTTACCAACCGAAAATAATCGGTTGATACTACAATACTTGGCCAAAAGAAAAAAAAACAAACAATTTATATATATGTACATATATGAAATATATATATATATATATATATATATATATATATATAAAAACCGCCAGGATACGCTAAAGGTAAAAGTAAAGAGTGTGCAATACCTAAGTAGAGCAAATAATAAAGTTAAATCCAATGAGTCAGATATACCTACTAACAGTTTCTCTTAGTGCTCTTCGGGGCTAAGATCTGACTAAAGAGACTTGGAACAAACGCACTATTATACAAAATTTCCCATCGTGATTTAAATAAATTAGCATAAACTAAAACCAACCAATAAAAAACAAAGACAGAACACCATTTAAATCTATTATTTTATTTTTATTATATATTTCGAAAAAGTTTTATTTAATTTTTTTTTCACCCAAGTTCCAATATATACTCCTATATATACTAAGCGAAACTATTAGTAGGCATATCTGACTCATTAGGTTTAACTTTATATATATATATATATATATATATATATATATTATATATAATATATATATTAAAGAAAAATGCTTAGATTTCGCTCATATTACCAGTTATATATCTATTTGTTTGTGTACATACATATGAGCTTCTTCAGACCGCTAATTTTATTGAAATATTTTTTGTATATTTGGGTTGATTTTTGAATAAACTTTGAATGGTTCCAAGGGGGTCGCTGTTTATATTCAGGAGTTAATTAGGCAGGTGGCCGAATGCGATGAGTGATAGACGTTGTGGGTGCGTTTCTTACTGCTGTCAATCTCACTAAATTCTTATTTAGGTTTATTGGTTACCCTGCCTTAATCTTTTGATTTTTCATATCAATAAACAATGTTTAGAGTTTCTAGAATATGCATCTATTCATTTTATGTATGATTTTTTACCGAGACCCATTTTGTTTTATTTTATTTAAAAAAATCTGATCTACCTTTCTTAGTTATTGGTTCCCATATTGAATTCATTTCTATGCTCGGTCTACTTAACAGCCCAGTACAGCCTATCATATGAGCTGACTCTTTGAGGCGTCTTCTCTTCCAATGTTCTTCTCTATCTATTATTCTAACTTCATCCGATAAGGGCAGATGGTTTCCCTTTTCATTCCATATATGGCCAGCCATACACGACTTTTCTATTTCTCCTCGGACCACTGAAGGCCGGAGGGTATATCGACCGAAACGTTGTACAAATAACAATAAAGATGAGGACAATAGTCCGAATAACGCAGATAATACTAAGTTTATCCAACATTTCCACAAATGCCAAAATATTCTTAACATTACATTTCTTAAATCTCATAGGATTATTATAATACAATGAAAGATGAGGTTAAATGAAAGGAAATCATAACAAAGAAAAAGAAAATCAGAAAAATAAGACCTAAATAGAGTTACAATATATAATATCATCAGCATTGCAGTCTCGGAAGACTATCTATTTCTCGTGCTCCTGAAGCTAATGTTAGAAATATAGTCGCGACCACAGATGTCGCATGCGAAGGCTGTCCCAGGAGATGTTGATGTTTCGGTGTTTGGTTGCCGTCGCTTTCTTCTGGGCCTCTTGGCTTCATGATGTTGCACAAGGGTTCAGACATAGTCCGCCAGGGAGAGCCTGCTGCCACCTAGAGCGATCCTGATCCAAATTTTCTCAGCTGGAACGGGTGATGTTAAAGCACCTGAGATTATACTTGCAGATATCCTTAAATCGTGACTGGGGACGAGCAATCTGACTCTTACTAGATAAAAGTTCTGCCTAGAGGTTGTCCTTTGGGATTCATCAATCCATCCACCCATATAAAGTAAACCTAATAAAATAAATTAAAATTTAATTGAAAAAAATGTGATCTAATATAAAGGATAAAAGACAATTTTCTATATATTAATATATCTTTAATAGCGTTAATTTAAATTCTTTAAATTTTCTATTTATATTATAAAAGAACATAAAAAGATATATATGTATGCTCATTCGCATACAATCCAATTTCGATGTTTCAAGGTTCATCAGTGTGACTAGAGAAAAAGGCCGGTTCGAAATGTCAGCAGTCAGAAATCTTACCAAAGCGCTACCCACAGAGCCAAAGGAGAGCTATGCAATTTTTGATTATTTGGAGAGCTCAAACAAACAAGAGTGGAGACCATATGTATTGTCATTAGTATTATATATATATAATATATATATATATATAATATATATATATATATATATATATGTATCTGTATCCGTTTTTTGGAAGTACACAAATCTGGTTTGGGCATTTGTGTGAAGCATTAATGTGCGCTATTATAATAGTGTTATCATAATATATTCATCAGGGATTAAATATCAGAAAATTCGTTTTTTTGGTGTTTTTTTTTTTTGGGGGGGGGTTAGTTTCTTTTATTTAGTTGTAGTGGTGAATTTTCGGGATTGTAATGATCTCCCTTCTTCAAGACTCTGAGGACAATAGTGATTTTCTGGCTGTTGGAGGCTCTTTTTGATGAGGAGATGCCGGATGTTGATTGTTTAGACGATGATTGATGAGTTTGTACAGTGTGTGTAGTAGTCTGATAGGGGTCATGGGGTTGGTGGTATGGGGGCATCTTGGAAATATGTGTAAGCTTTTAGTGTGCCGGTGTCTGCGTTTAGTCCTTTTCTGTGCGTGGCTAATCTAATTATCCATCTTAATTCAGCTAGTTTCCTAGCTTGAGTGGATGGGAAGACTCCCAAACAACACCATATATATATATATATATATATATATATATATATATATAGAAAGAGAGAGAGAGAGAGAGAGAGAGAGAGAGAGAGAGAGAGAGAGTTACTCATCAGATATACATACGTGGACCACATAACAACATCATATATATAATGTAAAATAATAATTTTTTTAAAGAAATAATCCATTTTTCGGACCTTGCTTTTTTTTATAAAATATTTTCTTTTCTACCGTTAGACCCATAACAAAAACTTTATATATACACGCGCGGGGACGCGCGTGCATTCGTGTGTGTGTGTGTTTGTGTGTGTGTGTGTGTGTGTGTGTGTGACTCATTTTTGCAGATGTTGCTCACTTTTTTTCCCTGGACAAGCGAAAGCTGTGACCACGTCCCACGTGTGAACCAGCTTTGGAGAATGGATCAAACATTATGTGACCCGGCAGCCGGTCATCGGGTCCGTGACTCTCTGACGCTGAGTGTAAAACTGACAGCGCGTCAAACTGATAAGAGAAAATCACTTGTTGAATGACGAACGATCGGGTCAACCGCCCCCCCCCCAAAAAAAAAAAATAAAATAAAAAAAACGAAACTTGAAATAAATAAAGCTGCTAATTGGCTTCGGCTATCTTGTACGCTTGTCACCGGTCTTGAAAAAAAGGGGATATTTCACTCGCTCCTCCCCAAAAGAAAATCATCGGGAATCGGAAATCTATTATTGTTTACTTACGTATGTCTTTTTAATCTATTTAACCAACTAAACGCCACATATAATATATATATATATTATATATATATATATATATATATATATATATATTGTGGGCCTTCGCCATTTTCAAACACATTGTTTGTCCACTTCATACTGTCGTGCCATAAGTCACCCAAAAAGTGCGATATACACATCAGTTTAAAATAAAAACGAGAAATTCTGGGGAAGCCAACTAGTGTAATGGTTTGAGTGTCCGCCTGTCAGCCTGTCAAGTAGGGTTCGAATCGCGCACAAAGTACTGCCCTGTCTATCGCTCTGCTGATAAGGCCTAATAGGCTGAAATGTACATACTGAGATCGACTTTTTCTCGATTTGTTTACGCTTTACATTTAAACCGATATGCACGCCTAATTCATTTAATTATAATTAATTAATTAACAAATTAGTTATGATTTTAATTAAGCACATAATCTCCCCAAAAATTGTCGGCCTTCGCCATTTTCAAACACATTGTTTGTCCACTTCATATAATATATATATATATATATATATATATATATATATATATATATTGATAGATAAATAGATATACTCATTACATATACCGACAAAGAAGCATCTTATATATATATATATATATATATAAGGTGTGTCAAAATTTTATCGAGATATTTTGTACTTTTTGACACACCTTATATTCTGAAAACGTAGCGTTCCATTTATTCTTCATTTCTATCTTAGTAAATACAACCTTAAACTTGCTTCTTTTTTACACACCTTGTATTCTGAAAAAACTAATGAATGGAACATTATTTTTTTTCAGAATACAAGGTGTGCCAAAATGTATTAAGTGTAGATATTTTGTACTTTTTGACACACCTTGATTTCTGAAAAATAAAATAAATTGATTAAATAGCGTACCATTTATTCTTCATTTCGATCTTGGTAAATACAGCTTTAAACTTGGTAATTTTTTGACATACCTTGAATTCTGAACGTTATTTTTTTTTCAGAATACAAGGTATGTCAAGAGTTTTTTAAAAATCCAGTTTCTTTTTAATAACTTGTATACCCCCCACACACACACATATATATATATATATATATTTCTTTCTTTTAGAAATCTGTCGCTGACGACGATAAAGTCATTCAATTCGTTGTGGACCCTGGTGGCCAATTAGTCCAATTCAGGACATGCGGATGCGGTCACGCACATTGCAAGGGAAATTTCCATTGGCATTTTGTGGTGCATGGCGACGGAGACATCGCCGCTCTGAAGCCCTATTGAGCCGGTATTGAGCCGCCCAGCTCCTGTGCGGAATGTGTCTTGCCAAACCTATCTGTTCGAGATCAGATTGTCCAGGCTTGAAGGTGTAATGGCTCATGTATTCAGTCATCTTCACATGCTTTTTGAACCTCTTTGGCGGGGCTTCTGACTTCCAATTGCTTTTTGTGAATTTACCATAAAGTACTTTACGGGGGAGTCTGTCTGCAGGTATGCGGATGGTGTGACTCAACCATCGCAATTGTGTTGTATACCCTTCTTTACTTTCTTCTATTCTTCTGCTGTTCCTCTTTTCTATCTTAGGTTCTTCTTCGAGTGTCTCTTCTAGCGCCTGGACTTCGTCTTGGTGGTCGGTCGCACTTAACTCATTTCTTCTTCTAGATCAGTCTTGTTACCAAGACATTCACCAACCACAAAACCGTGTTATTTTCATAAGCTTTTATTTACTTAACTAAACATTTCATGTAACTAAACATTTGACTAACATAGCGAGCGTATGCAGTGAGTTCCAGTTAAGGCAGTCATCCAAACTGAAACTGAGGACCCAACCAGGTCCCACGTGACTTCACATATTTCGTGGGCTTTCTGTAATTTTCCATGGAAAGTCCCGCCCGTGATATGAAAAGGGCCATCCCTTTAGAAATACAGGGGATTTACAATAATCTTATGTAACCGCATAGATTATTTAACACTTGGCATTGCGATATGATGGTCTCAATTGGGTTAATGCGTGGTCTGTTTTGAATTTCTGCGTGGGAGATTTTGTGACACGACATTACGACCAGTATGTTTTGGAGGCAGTGGGTGTGGAATGTTCCCAGTTTCTTCACGTGTCTGTGATACAACACCCACGACTCGCTTACGTATTAGAGTATGAATAATATAATAAATAATTTTATATTTTATATAATGAGATCTTAGTATTAATGCTGATATCTCTGTTCATGAACATTCTGTGAGATACAAAAGATGCTGAAGCCAGGCCAATCCGCCGTTGCACTTCTTTTGTTGAAAACATTGATGTTGCAAAAAAGTTATGCGGAAGTTTCAAATATAAGCAACCGCCAACGCTTTTCTCGGTCAGCAATTTGTTTTCGTTTTAAATTCATATTATTTTCGTCTCCGCTATTGATAAGTGGAGTATAAACAAGCTCTGAAGATGATTTTATAAATCGAAATATTGTTCAATATTAGCTATGAATAAGATATAAATGTTTTCACTTTAACAGCATATTGTGTTTTTTTCATATCCTTTTATCTATACTCATACCGTCGGATTCATTTTCTTTCTCTTAACTTATATATATATATATATATTATCCACAGACACGAGTTTCGAAATTTACTTCTCATAAGTGCGGCCCGATTTTTTAACAGCTATATATATATATATATTATATATATATATGTGTGTGTGTGTGTGTGTGTGTGTTGTGTGTGTGTTGTACTACCAAATTGTAATGAGCTCATGTTACCGACCCGTCCCTTAAAACCCTAGATTCTGCCTAAACTGAGTTCCAGATTATCATAAGAGATGAATTGAGTCTGACCAAATACTACACGAGCTGTGAACTACTTGGAAGAGCCTATCAAGATTACACATGAAATAAGTAAACCCGCCAAATTGGCTTCGGCTATCTTGTACGCTTATCGCCGTTCTTAGATAAAAAAAAAAAAGGAACTTTTTAAAAATTCCCGTTCACCCGTCCCACAAAAAATCGACAATTTATTATTGTTTACTTACATATGACATATATATATATAGATATATAGATAGAGAGAGAGAGAGAGAGAGAGAGAGAGGGGGGTGCCGGTGATTCTCAAAGACAAGACTCTTTCGGTTGAAATAAATTTATAACCATTCCGATTATGTTTATCAAAACCATTAGTTTCTACCTAAATCCTCTAATCTTATAAATATTGCTCTGTATATTATTACTAAATTATTATATAATTTTGAAAGAGTCTCTCAAGATAAAAACTATATTACTATATTCAAAAATGAGTATTAATGATTCCAATGTTCATTTCATAGTTATTTTTTTATATATTTACCCATCCCCTCCGCACGAGTAGCATATGGCACAAAATCAATTTCTAAAGGGACGTTTAACAGATTTGAATTGACAGTTTTCTTTCTCAAAACATCCAATTATTGCACTTGATTTGGCAACAGTAGGATATGACACAAAGTTGCAAATGCCTCCATTTAAACAAGAAATGAAAATAAAATCAAGATTTAAATTCTTGTCGAAAATATGAACAACGAATAAAAAGTGCTATTCACAGGCGGTGATAGCTGAAAAGAAATCCCGCTCTCCGAATGAAGTCTCTAGCTGTTGTTTTTAGTTAGAATAAAAATCTAAATATTTTGATTTTTTATTTGTAATTGATTGTTGGAACTAAATATATTTAAATTAAATAAAAATACCGAAAAATGTTTTGTGATTGTCGAAAAAAAAAAAAATGAAAATGCAAAAAAAAAAAAGATATTCTTTCAGCGGATTGAAGGCGTTTTTATTGACAAATTATTTTTTGTGGTTTGAAGGCGTTAAAAGTAAGCCATATTTTTTATCGGCAAGTAAATGTAAATATTTAACCCCTCTAAAATATTTTTAAAAGGGGTAGGGTTAAAATATTTACATTTACTTGTCGAAAAAAGACTGGAGGGAGTGATATATCTCATTTACGTTTTTTCAGTTATCACCGCCTAGTGTTTCTTAAGGCAGGAGGCCGAGACGCAATTCTGCGAATAGCACCGAATAGAACTGTTAGTTTTAAAGCCTCGTATCTCTTCCAATTCTCCAATTTTGCCACTTTCTTTGGTACAAATGTAATCTCTGTCTAGAATTAAACAAGATACGAAAATAAAAACAAAATTTACATTTTTGTCAAAAATATATACTATTAAGCACGAAGTCAAGGGGTTTATGTACTAGGAACAGCACTAAGTTAGATGTGTTTAAAAACTTATATCTCTGCCAATTCTTTGAATTTGTCACTTGCTTTATCTTATCATAGAGATCAGATTTCCATAAGATCAATAATTTGTCCATATCAGCCGATGACTTTCATATACTTATATTGACATCACTTTCAGTGGATGAGATGTAACTACCGAGGAACTGGTCTATTAAATTCAAAGACTTACGATCCAGTGTGCAAATGTCTCCTTCTTTTTCCTGATTGATCCTAACGGCATGTCAACCCGCAGGGATTATTTTATGCATAGAGGTTCGAACATTTCTTTCATTGTACGTTTATATATACATTTTTCGTTTAGTTTCTTCAGGTTTTTTGGTGCACATTTATATGATATCAAATATTCCTATCTATTTACTTTAGTCTATATATTAATATCTATGTATTAATACCCGTGTTCCTTAATTGTACGACCGTTATCATCATGCTTCACCCTCTGCTTAAAAATGAGACCGTCCAAACTGTCCACGATTAAATGGAAAAATGTAAATCATCATTATGATATATAGTTCTTTTGCGTGTCATGACCTCAGCTAAATAATGGACCATTCCGTTTTTATTATAAAGAAAGAACGGGAAGAAAAGGACATGCTACATAGAAGTATATTATAAAAAAGAAAGATAGAAAGAGAGAGGAACTGAGCTCGTGGAAACGATAACGCAATATTTTTCAAAGATAATGAAAAGATTAAAAGAATGAAAGAAAGAAAGAAAGAAAGAAAGAAAGAAAGAAAGAAAGAGTGACAGAGAATTAAATCAAGATTATTATACTTTTTGCATATGGAACTATTTAGCAAAAGTAAATATATCAAACGTTGTAGTAATTAAATCATCATAATGTGGTATATCCACAGGCCCTGCTAGTGAAAATATTATTGCATATCTAATCTATTAATAATGGAGATTCGCTTACAGTTTTTGTCTGTAACAAAAATTACGTCACTGCTTACGTCACATTACCCAAAATCGTCATAACAGAATAAATACACTCAAAATTTGAACATGCAGCATTAGACAGTCCTCATTGTTTTTTAAAACAAGTTTTAATAAATACATGGCTGGTATTATATATCTATATATAGTTTGTTTTATTTTGATATATGTTTAAAGTTTACATTTGAAATTGTTTTATTTTTTAATCCTTTAATGAATTTGATGATTTTACTTACTTAGGGTACAAACTCGCTGACATTGAATTTTTTACTCCCACCCCTCAGGCAATATGTTTCAAAATCTATTTTACATCGCCCGGGGGGTGTTTTATATTTCGTACTAGTTTTGCTAATAAAATATTTTTTTAAGTGACAGGCATTACTTTCAGAACAGCCAAGTATATTATTTATCTTTTTTATAATAAACTTTTTGCTGTTGAAGATTTTTGTAACCCTAGACTGACCGCTGGTGTAATGGGGATTATGAAAAATTTAGGTGCTCTTTTCGGCGGTGTAAATGGTCATAAGCTCCTAAAATCTTAAAAAAAAAAATATATATATAAAAAATAAATAAAATTACCTGATGAGTCATGTCACCATGTCTACAGTTGTTGTTGTTGTTGTTGTTGTTGTTGTTGTTGTTGTTGTTGTTGTTGTTGTTTTATTTCCATTAAAAGAAAAAAGAAACAAAAAAAGAAAATGATGAATGCAGATGTAATTTCAACAAACATACTAAATGGCCCCTGAACAAAGACAAAACACGTTGCATAAAAGCCCGAGACAAGGTTAGAATAAAGCGGCCGGCAGCTTGTAAGCGATCTTGGGCTTAAAGCGACTAGGACTAAGGTCATTAAAGTATCGCTTCACATTTCTACATTTATTCCGAACGTTGCACTTGGAGACCCGCACCTGGGATCACCGCCGCCACCGCCGGGCAGCCGCCGCCACCGCCGGCAACTTCTCGGCCGAGACAACAAAAGTACGACAACGAGACCTGTTGTCGTGGCTCATCTCATAAAGCTGTTGGCTTTTTGTTTGACACAACTCGATTCGAAGCAGGAACTACCAGATAGATCGAATTATTAGTCAAACCATCATCATCATCATCATTATCATTATCATCATTATCATAATCAGGTCCTGCTCACAGCACAGATTCCCCTGATACTCTCCCTCCGTCCCTATCTGTCGTCGCTCCCCTCCCACCCGCAAGTCCTCCGCGCAGCATCCATAATCTGCACAAAACTGATTGATGTAGGTATTTTTTTTGGTCGGCCTACAGCGGTGTGTCCATATGTTGGTATCCACAGAAGATCGTCACTTATGAGTTCGTCCTGGGTTTTTTTTAAGTAGAGTCCAGCATGTCTTATTTGTTGTATTCGGATGTTATGTGTGATTGGGGGCAAGTAAGCGTACAGCTACGAGAAAATACTAGAGTATACAAGGCTATTTGTCTCATATACGACAACCAGTCGACTCGAATAAAAACTCTGAATTCAAACTTGTTGCATCCTGTTACATGGTGGAAGGGTTGGGTATATAATACCTTGCCCCCAACCCATTCTTGATGCAGAATGTAAGAGAAACATTGGGATTGATAATGATATATAGAGTGTTATGGGAAATTATTGTCTAAGTAATGCAAAAATTAAAATTAACACTGAATCTCTAATTATTAGACATGTTTACCAAAATTAAATGAAAATATTTTGAAATGCTACAGATTAAATCACAAAAAAACACCGAATATGAGTCTAGGTAAAAAGATCATACACAGTAAATAGGTAGATAGTCTTGACAAAACAAGAAATTAGGTTTATTAGTTCCCAAATTTCACACTGGATTGTCCAAGTGGACGCATAGCCTAGTGGATAAAGGAGTTGCAGTTCAATCCTGATGAGGAACAGCAGTAATATAGAATTATAATTAACACAAGCTTAATACCTGTACTCCAGCTCTGGTTAGCGGAATGAGAACAGGATACCCCGTGGACTGAATAAAGGGTTAGGTTCAAAGTTCCATTGATGGCTCCCGATTACGACAAAAAGGTACCCGAGTCCGTGAAAGTTCCCGTGTCCGACAAGAAATACCTGAAGAAGGCCGGACAGATAACAATGAAGATGAGGACAATAGTCCGAATAATACAAATAATACTAGATTAAATTTATGAAAAAAAGCGCCATTATCTTCAACCACGGCTCCAATGTGACTTCGTAATCTCCTGCAAGACTTTCCGAGATTCTCCTTGTTTAAATTGATGAATACTGCCCTAATCCTATCTTTAGATTATCCTTGGTGTTGCACAGAGTTTTGTTGGTTTTTCGCTCAACCACATCCTAAACATAATAATCAAGTGGGTTAAGTATCAGATGTTAGGGGTGATGTGGTCACAGAATTATTCTCCCCGCCAAAACTGGGTTCTCCTTTTTCATGGCGAAGAATCCTGTTGCAAGACGTATGGTCTTCTTGCAGTCGCTTTCTCGATCCATGACAACACTAATTCCTCCAAGAAGTTGATGTAGATCCCTGTGTTGAGTCTAAGGCCTTGTGGGAGGATTAATGGAGGCATACCCTCATCATTGCCGGTAACCACCTCTAACTCCATTGAGTTATTATCAAACTCAGTGACAATATGTTTTTTCTGTCTTGCTAATCATTAAACCAGCTGCATGTTACTCTAGACCCTTTCATAACTGAAAAATGGAGGAAGTCAGTTTTGTTGACTATGGCCTTATACCCGAAAGATGAAATAGGCGGATTCCACGTAACAAGAAAAGAAGGTGAAGAATATATAAACAAGAGCAAATAATATATATATATATATATATATATATATATATATATATATAAGCTGGAACTTACCCGAGAGCTGAAAAAGCTATGAATCATGGGGACGAGAATGACAATGGGAGTTGGTGCCCTAGGAACCGTCATGTGGAACCTGGAAAAAGACTGCACAAAATGAAAATCAGAGGAAGAATCGATACCACCAAGACCACATTACTGCTAAAATCGGCTAAAACCAAAGAATAGTTCTGGGGATCAGAGGAGACTCGCTGTCACTCAACCTCCATTGAAACCAACAGTTAGATCTGGTGTGACAAACCTGAGTAAAAGATTGATTTGAAAACAATCACTGTCGAAACCACTCGTTCTCGAACCACGCACCATACCGGTACATCAGAATATTAGTCAAGCCCTAGCACCTATATAATTGTTCCGAACCTATTCCCCTTATGGCAAACATTTAACTCTTTTTATCATATATGTGCTAGAAGGCGGTCGTCGAGGAGCTTAGTATCTTGGGTATGACATTTGATTGTAAGTTCCAATTCTGGAGCTCTTTTGAGTGTGAAGTACCATTTCGTCGCCATTACCCCCACATCCACAATGACCTGGAGTTGTAATAGCTGTTAGGGTACCTTATATGGGTTAATTAGAAAAATTAGTTAACAATAATGAATTTAAAATATTGAGTTAAAAAAAAGAATTCTCTATACCCATCAAGAATGAATATAACAAAACGTGATCAGCATGCCGTAAAATCCAACCAAACAAACAACGAAAGAACTACTACTCCGAATAAGATTATATTTGATAATAAAGGTAATAAAGGTAATATCTGAACTATGGGGCTCTAGGGAGTGTGGAGTATTCCTTTATTATTATTTCTAGGTCAACTCTGACCTGGAGTGGTAGTACCTCTTTAGGATCGAATCTATGGATTAAAAGAAACAAATAAGTTTAAAACGTGAGTTTAAAAAAATTCTAATACCCATTAAGAATGAATAAAACAAAACGAATTCGGCATAAAACAACCCAACAAGAGTTGACATGCCGTACAATCTAACCAACCAACCAACCAACCAACCAACCAACCAGTCATGTTCTCATTTGGTTTTGTCCAGTTTTCATAATTTTCTCATTTATATTTCTGTTGAATCATCTTTATTTTAGTCTAGAATATTTATCTTGTTTGGATTGCTTACCTTTTAAAATGTTTTTCCCTTAGTTTTAGTCTCTCATTCCTAACAAATAAATATTAGTGTATATCAAGAAAAATAAATAAAACAATAAAATCGTGGTTACTAAAAACTGTAGTTGTTAGTAGGAAAATGTTGGTTTGTGTAATATCCTCTAAAAATATAATGATCACTGGTAAAGTTTTAGATAAAGTAATTATTAACGAAATATGGTAACAATATATATATATATATAATATATATATATATATATATATATATATATATATATATATATATATATGGAGGATATGTGCTTAATTGAAGTCATACCTAATTTTGAAAATTAATTAGTTAATAATTAATGAATTTAGGCGGGCATATATGTTCAAATATAAGGCTAAACAAATCGACAAAATGTCAGTTTTTAATTGTTTAGCCTTACATTTGAACATATATGCCCGCCTAAATTCATTGATCATTAACTAATTAATTTTCAAAATTAGGTATGACTTCAATTAACACATATCCTCCAAAAGTTGTCGGCTAAAAAAAGCCATATCAAATAAACACATTGTTTATTTACTCACTCTCATATATATATATATATATATATATATATATATATATATATATATATAAAAGGATATGAAAATACACAATGCTTAAAATGAAAATATTTTATATCATATTCATAGCTAATATTGAACAATATTTCGATTTATAAAAATCATCATCAGAGCTTATTTTTGCTCCGGGCTCATCGGGAGAGAAGCTGAAAATAATTTGAATTCAACATTTTAACAGCATTGTGTGTTGTCATGTCCTTTTATCTATACTTATACCGTCGGATTCATTTCCTTACTCTTAATATATATATATATATATATATATATATATATATATAAGGACCTAAATGAGTCAGACCTATCTACCTAGGTTTCACCCAAATGGTTCTACAGGATAATTCTGACAGAAGGAGATTGTCACAAAGGTATTTTTTATTTTGAAAAATTAGCTGTTTTTTTCCCACACCGATATTGTTTAGAAGTAAAAAAGAAAAGAAATAAATAAAGAAAAAATATTTTTAAATCCCTCCACACGATCAGGATGTGACACAAGGTCTATCACTTAAGCTGAGCTTAACAGGTCTGAATTTAGAGATTTCCTTCTCCTAGACTGGTTGCCTAACCAAGTTTAAAGAGCCCAGTCTGCACAACTATCTGTCCATAACTGAAAAAAAAAATTGTATCCATACCTTTCTCGATGTTATTAGTGCTATGTGAAATGCAAACAGCCTTGTCCAGAATTTGAACTCGTGTCGCCATGGGAATTTCTTACAATAGTATCCATTACACACAGGCCTCTACTTACACTAGGGGTGGGTGGCGGGAGATCATGGTAATCCGTGCCATCAGCGTGAGGACGACGAAGACAATGATGATGATGATGATGATGATGATATCATGATTGTCCGATTTTTAAGTGGTTGTAACTGTAACACAGCGAAAATGACACATCATAGCGAGATTTCTGTTAGCGCAATTTTGAGAATCATGCAATTTCCAATAAAGTTTCGAACTCAATAATAGTGTAAATATATCAATAAGAGCCAAATATTTCTCTATCGTTCAAAGAGGGCCGATCAGAGTTTTATCTCTGATGGGGTCCGCTCGTTATGGGGAGTCTGATCTTGTAAGAATCAAAACTCCCTGAGGAGCCAAGAGTAGAGAGCTTATATTATAAGATTATTAATTCTCTAGTCCTCTGTGCAAAAATATAGGTGCAATGATCCGAATACGTATTGATGCAAGCATAGCTATATAGATATGTATACGTATAGGCATAGCGTATATACTAGGTCAGAGGCGCGTAGTGTAATGGTTAGAGTCGTATGAAATGGACTCGGCAAAATCATTTTAAATCCAGTATGAGGCTATTTACACTTCACATGGTGCTAATACGCTTGGGAAAAGTGTGCATCCAACTACTCTCCCTCCATCTATGGGTAAATAGTAGGACAGACTGGGCTCTTTAATCTTGGCTAGGTAACCAGACCAGGAGAAAGAAAACTATGAATTTGAACCTATTAAACTCCGCTTAAAAAATCCTGTTTGTGCGGAGAGTTTGGTAAATATATATAAATCCTTTTGGGACCGTTCCAAGTGCACCAACTACAATTGGTATCACTTTCACTTTCATATTCCATAATTTTTCAGTTCTCTGGCAAGGTCCAGATATTTGTCCATTTTTCATTTTCCTTTAGCTTCACCCTGTGATCTGCTGGCACTGCAAAATCCACCAGTTGACAAGTTCTTTCTTTTTGTTTATCAACACTAGGTCTGGTCTTCTTGCTGGGATAAGGTGATCCGTTTTATTTCAAAGTCCCAGAGAATTTTAAGCGTTTTTCTCAAGAACAGATTCTGGTTTATGCATATACCATTTGTTGTATGTCAAAATTTATATATATATATATATATATATATATATATATATATATATATATATATATACGAGGATCGGTTGAAATGTTAATAGATAGTCGTCCTAAAACATTCTGTCCTCACTAAAGACATATATATGAGTATAGATAAAAGGATATGAAAACCACACAAAATGCTGTTAAAGTGAAAAGATTTTATATCATATTCATAGTTAAACAAGCCCTGAAGATGATTTTATAAATCGAAATATTGTTCAATATTAGCTATGAATATATTATAAAATGTTTTCACTTTAACAGCATATTGTGTTGTTTTCATATCCTTTTATCTATACTCATACCGTCGGATTCATTTCCTTTCTCTTAACTTACAGACATGTATATATAAATCAATGTATCTTAAAAAGATGAATAAAGAATAAAAATAATTATTCTAAACGTTAATAAAAGCAACTCTACATCCATTATTTTTAATAATGGCCATCTTACAGGCCGTACGTAATTGACCTTATGTCACATCCTGCTTGGGCGCAGGGGTTGTATATAATAATATATATATAATAATATTATATATATATATATATATACACACACATATATATGTAATATATCAAGAAAAATGAAAAAACACAGGTTTAAATGGGTTAAGTGGTGAGTTTATTGGCCGACGCTGCAGTGTTTCGATCTATTAAATAGATCATCTTCAGGGCATAAGATAAGAAATTATATATCACAGAATGATGAGAAAAAGTGAGTGGTAATCCTTCTTATTCAGTCTGTTTAAAAATTTCTGAAGTTTGAAAAAAGGAGACGGTTTTGAAATATGACATCAAATATTCTATTTTAAGGTGTGAGTATGTAGCGCTGTTAGTGTGTGTATTGAAGGAAACATTGTGCATTTTTTAGGTATGTGGTAGTGTGTGTGTGTGTGTATAAATTTTTTTTCTGTAGCGATAAACGACAGCGGAAGTGAAAACTCAAGGTTGTGTGTGTGTGTGTGTTTTCACTTCCGCTGTCGTTTATCGCTACAGAAAAAAAAATTTATACACACACACACACTACCACATACCTAAAAAATGCACAATGTTTCCTTCAATACACACACTAACAGCGCTACATACTCACACCTTAAAATAGAATATTTGATGTCATATTTCAAAACCGTCTCCTTTTTTCAAACTTCAGAAATTTTTAAACAGACTGAATAAGAAGGATTACCACTCACTTTTCTCATCATTCTGTGATATATAATTTCTTATCTTATGCCCTGAAGATGATCTATTTAATAGATCGAAACACTGCAGCGTCGGCCAATAAACTCACCACTTAACCCATTTAAACCTGTGTTTTTTCATTTTTCTTGATATATTACATACCGTCGGATTTACTTCCTCTCTTCACACACACACACACACACACACACACACACACACACACACATATATATATATATATATTATATATATATATATATATATATATATATATACGAGGGTCAGTTAAAAGGTTAGTATGCTGACCAATATACTCTCATGAAATATAACCAAATCATGGTAATTTTTCCACGTAGTTCTCCTTGCGGCGTACATAAAGGCATAAGAATAAAAATCAGTGTATCGTAATATATATATATATATAATATATATATATATATATATATGAGAAGAAAATATTTTCAAAAATATAACAAACACAGGATGATCACGTCATCAGCTTTTGTAAACAAACGCACATATAAAAATTGACGCTTAATAACATCATATTCACACTTTCACTATACACTTAACATTTTTCATTTTGTCCCTCACAAAAACATTACTTAACAATGTCCTGATGATGGTATAATACCGAAATACTTAAGTATGGACACATAAAATTGTTTCCCCTGATCGTAACATCCTGTGTTGTTATATTTTTAAAATATTTTCTTCTCATATATATATATATATTATATAATATTATATATATATATATATATATAATATACCAAGCGTGTTGGTAGATCCTTGCGGAGAGAAAAAACCAGCAGAGAGTTTGATTGTAAAAATATACTACCAAACATCAACCAGGAAGAAAAAATTTTTGAAAAAAAGAAAAGACCAAGATATTCGTACCAAGAAAAAATAATCTATTGGTATAGTATTTGGCCAAAAGAAAAAATAATTTATATGTATATATATGTATATAAGATATATATATTATATTCATATAACGCTAGGAGAAGCTAATCTGTAAAAAAGTGCTCGATACCTAAGTAGAGCCAAGTAATAAAGATAATCTACTGAGTCAGACGAACCTACTATTAGTTTCGCATAAAGCTCTTCAGGGCTAAAATCTGAGTCAGATTTTAGCCCTGAAGAGCTTTATGCGAAACTAATAGTAGGTTCCTCTGACTCAGTAGATTATCTTTATATATATATATATAATATATATATATATATATATATATATATATATATATAAGTGTGTTGTTATTGTTGTTGTTGTTGTTGTTTTTTGTGAATGTGTGTGTGTGTGTGTGTGTGTGTGTGTGTACGAGGTTGGTTGAAAGGTTCATAAGCCAAGGTACTTTCAGGAAATATGACCAAATCAGATTTATTTTCCCCTTGCAGCCCACAATAAAAGTCATATGAATAAAATATATGGGCTGTTCATCTTGGCTATTATAGGAGAAGGTGACTAATTCAACTTGTGTCATATCCTGCTTGTGTGGAAGGTTGGTGTTTATATATATATAAATATATATATATATATATATATATATATATATAATATTATTGATATTATTGTTAGATGGAAAATAAAGGGTCTACCATGGTTTCAATCAAAAATGATCTCCTCAGGACCCCACTTTACATTAACCAAGTTGATGTAATTCCTCAGTTAAAATTGAATTTATCGGATAATAACGGTTGAACGCTACGTTATTTTCCCCTCAATCTCTGCATGCGGCCTGTCCGCGAAAACTGAGAAAAAACAATATATCGTTCCACACATGTATTCATTCCTTAATTCTCATTTCTATATTTTTATCAATTCAATTCTAATTATAAATAATAGCTAGTAAAAACAGATAAAATTTCATCCTATTTCATATATATATAATTATATATATATATATATATGTGTGTGTGTGTGTGTGTGTGTGTGTGTTTGTGTGTGTGTGTGTGTGTTGAAAAACTTGGAAGGGAATCCGACAATATGTTTAAAAAATAAATAAATAAAATAACATTTTGAATGGTTAAAAATGTTTAATGAAGTGCCGAAATGTGTTTCGGCCAAGAGGATAACCTTGTACATAATGTATTTTATTTGTTATTATTTTAAATTTAAATACAAAATACATTAAAATAATAACAGAAAATATATATAAGGTTTTTTTAAGTAGACAGAAGAACGGCCTTCGTCAGGGCAATATATTTGATATTTGAAATTATAACGTTAACAATACAGAGAATTCGGAAGTGTCCGAAAAAAATATGTTCTATATATATATATATATATATATGTGTGTGTGTGTGTGTGTGTTTGTGTGTGTGTGTGTGTGTATTTGGGCAGCATTTTTTATGCGTGTTGAATTAAACAAAAGACACATCTCCTGTTTAACAATCTTATTCTTGATCTTTTCAAGTTTTCTGGCCAACTTTTAAATATTTGGGTGGTATTCGTGGATTAGTACTATATATATATATATATATATATATATATATATATATATATATATATATTCCAACACCTTCATCATGGGGATTCATGATGAAGGTGATGGAATAACACCGAAACCCGGTCGGGAAACAACTTCTTTACAACTATTAATGCTCTATATTCACAATATATTGAGCCCTATTGGATTAATTACTTACGCTATGTTCACATAGTAGTACCCATAAATAAATATATATATATATATAATATATATATATATATATATATATACGAGGGTCGCTTGAAAGGTTCACAATCTGATCAACAAACTTTTATGAAATATGACCAAATGAGGGTTATCTTTTTTTTACACAATGCCTTTTACGGTCTACACAAAAGGCATATGTATAAAAAATCAGTGCATCGTAAAAAAAAAAAGAAAAAAAAAGAAAAAAAAAAAAGAAAAAAAAGAAATAAAGATAATAGAAATAAATATGGGGTTACTGAGAACTGTGTTTTTTTTTAGTAGTATCGGTGACATTTTGGCTTGCGCGATATCCTCTCAAAAATGGAAGGATTATTGTTATTCATTGAAACATTGTAAACGCAGTTCTCGAAAGGTCAACTGAAGAATTTCACCGAGCGTATCATTGTTGGCGGATCATGGAATTGAGGCCAGAATGCAAGATCAAAGTCTACGAAATAACACAATGTTATATAATGTCATGCAGTGCGGGTGCAGTTGGTACAAAGGGAAATATTGACTGCAAAATAATAAATATTAGACTTTTGTGAAAGGCCACAATAAATGGGCGAAACGTTAAACTGACTCTACTCACAAAATAATAATAAACGGAGAAGAAGAAAAAAAATCTATCGAACAGTAGAAGGTGTAATAAAGATGAGAAGATATAATTCTCAGATTTGTTTAAATTCCAAAACTTTAGTATTATCTACGTTATTCGGACTATTGTCCTCATTTTCATTGTTATTTGTACAACGCCTCGGTCGATGTGCCCTCCGACCTTCTTCAGGTATTACTTGTCGGACTCGGGAACCTTCTCAGACTCGGGAACCTTCTTTTCGGACTCGGGAACCTCTAATTGGACACATGGCCTAGTAGATAAGGTAGTTAGGTTAAGACAGTTCTAAGTGACAGTTATATCTGGATTCCGGATTCAATCCTGAGTAGAGACAGTAACATAGAGAAATAATTAGCACAACTCCTACCCCAGCTATGGTTAGTGGAATGAGAACAGGTTACCCCCGAGGACTGAATAAAGGGTTAGGTTCGAAGTTCCGTGATGGCTCCCGATTACGACACGAAAGTTCCCGAGTTCGACAAGAAGGTTCCTGAGTCCGAAAAGAAGGTTCCCGAGTCCGACAAGAAATACCCGAAGAAGGCCGGAGGGCATATCGGCCGAAACGTTGTACAAATAACAATGAAGATGGGGATAATAGTCCGAATAACGCAGATAATACTAATCATCAAGCCTCATCTCAAACATTCAGAGAGATCCAAAACTTTATTTTCATATTTTATATCCTATTTCTAGGATTTTAAACTTGTATTAAATCAAAGAGATTATTATCGAACTGTTGTAACAATATAAGCTCTCCTGCTTCTAGGTGTACATATTTAGGTGCGATAATATGAATACATTTAGGAGCGAGCACAGGGTCGGTTTAGCTCAGTCGGTAGAGCGTCCAACTAGGAACTACATGGTTCTAGGTTCGATGACGGCTCTCCCCAACTCAACGTATGAGCATCACACGGATCTGGGCGGTAAAGTGAGGAGCTGATGGTAGGTGTGGCGCTCCACGTCAGACGATCAAAAAAAATTTTCGGTCTTGTGCTAGAGAAGGGATAGGCTCCCTCGCTGTCCAGCTGATACCATCTTTAGGCCATCCCGACGACTTTACTTTTATAAGATCAAAGTGATTATTATCGAAATATTTAACTATATAAGCTCTCTTGCTCCAAGGTGCACATATTTAGGTCCAATAATACATATTCATTTTGGGGTGAGCACATCTATATAGGTATGTATGAAAGTAAACAAATAATCTGTTTGAGATGGCGATAGCCGACAATTTTGGGGAGAATATGTGCTTAATTGAAGTCATACCAAATTTTTGAAAATTAATTAGTTGATAATTAATGAATTAGGCGAGCATATCTGTTCAAATGTAAAGCGTAAACAAATCGAGAAAAAGGTACATACAGAGATGAACTTTTCTCGATTTGCTTACACTTTACATTGGAACAGATACGCTCGCATAATTCATTAATTATCAACTAATTAATTTTCAAAAATTAGGTATGACTTCAATTAAGCACATATTCTCCCAAAAATAAGTATGCATGTGTATAGATTAGTGTGTCGGTTGGATTTTACGGCATGTCAACTCGTGTTGGATTATTTTATGCCAAAGACGTTTTGTTTGATTCATTCTTGATGCGCACTCAATTTTCTTTTGAAAGTCATTTCTTAAACACATTTTTCTATTTAACCCATAGAAGGTACCATAAAAGGTACTACGGCTCCGGCTCAGAGTGGACCTGGGAGTAATTGTGAACAAGAGTTACACTACATTCCCCTGAGCTTCAGGATTGGAAATTACATTAAACACGTTTCAACACATAATTCATTATATTCTATTTTATTATGTCAAGGTACCACTGTATAAAAAAATATAAATAATAATATACTTTACTCAACAATGCTTCTAAAAGCAAATTATCTTAATCTCATTTCCTCATGCCGGAGCATAGGCCTAAGAAATTTGCGATCTTCTCAACGTCCACTCTGCTTTATATACTAGTAGTAATAGTGACGTATTTACTCTTGACAAGCTAATTTCGCATGTATCGTTTGCTGCGTATCGGTGGCCCATTAGTAAAGTCTCTGACTCTGCGTGCTGAGTTCCCGGTTTCGATTTCTGTCGGAGGGAAATCGTAAGTTTACATCGCTGATGAGACTTAATAAACTTGAAAGAGCTGCTGTACGATGTTCTACGTAGGGGGCGATATTTGCTGAGTTCGCATGTCATGATTATTTTCATTAATTATCGAATTTTATACGATATACGCATTGTAACTGCCTTCAAGCAAAAAAATAAATAAATAATAATAATAAAATAATATATATATATATAATATATATATATATATATATATATATATATATAGTATTTAATATAGGCAACAATATACTAATTATTACTACATATTATATACTAACCATTATACCAGGTTGAGATGTCATATCTTTCAGATAGGCTGTAACGCAATGTCGTAAGTATGGTTCATCCAGTGAGGATCAAACTCGCTAGTTAGCAGTAATGGATCTGCAAGAGGAGCTTGATAAGCATTACAACATAATGGGACGCCGAAAATACCAATAAACACACACGCACACACACACACACACACACCACATATATATATATATATATATTGTAATACAGGTACAAGTGATAACCTACTCGAGTTTCACCATAAGGATCTTCAGGGTTAAATCCACCAGATTAATCAAGATATTGATTAATTGAAGAATATTTATGACTTCCTTCCTATGGTTGTATCCCAGATTGTGATGAACACAACACACCATGCATGCATGCACAAAAATAAATCTATATACACGTACACACTCGTATATATATATATATAATATATATATATATATATTATATATATAAAGAATAAATTTGTAAAGACAGAAAGAAATAATTTTTTAAAATTAACTTAATGCCTTTTCGAGGGAAGTCCCCGTTGTGTAGAAATTAGGGTGCTAGACTGTTACATGCCAATAACGAAGGTTCGAACCCCAGTCGCGTTATTATGTTCATTTTCGGATCATTGCCGCTGGAAAAAACTTAAACCATTTAAGTTATTGTGTATAACTTACTGTAAAAGTTGTGAAATTCAACATTAAAAAAATATCTAAAAAAAAACAACAAACAGATCAAAGAATTTTTTACGAGAAAATATGGTTTATTGTAAATTTGAAAAAAAATTTTTTCTGTCGTTTCATTTATTCGTTTGATCTCTTCGATTCATTTTCTTGCATTATATACATATTTGTGTAAATAAGTATTATATATATATATATATATATATAATATATATATATATATATAATATATTAAATTTAAATCTTATTTATGAGTTGCAAATATTAACGCATAATATATTATTTGGTTATATTTGCAACTCGTAAATAAAGTTTTAAAATTTAATTGATATTTAATCTCTGGTGGTTGTTTCTAATTAAAAGGAAAGAATTTGCTAGTAAAAATAAATTGAAACTAACGGGACCTGTGGATATACCAGAGTAGGGTAATTTAATTATTATAAAGTTTGATATGTATACGCAAGAGCTATTGCAATTTGTTCAATATGTAAAAAGTATGATAACCTTAATTTCATCTTTCTCACTCTTTTTTTCTTTCCTTCTTTTCATCTTTTCATTGTATTCCCTATCTTTAGCCTAGTCACTTTCTTTTTTCTCTCTTTCGTTCGTATTATATTTTTCTGTGTAGCATGTCATTTTTCTTCTGTTTCTTTCTTAAAATAAAAACGGAAAGTTCCATTATTTAGCGGAGTTGACGACGCTTGTAAGAAATGAATTCGCTGGATAAGCAGACAATTTGGACGGTCTCATTTTTAAGCAGAGGGTGTTGCAAGATGATAACTGTCGTACAAATAAGAAACACGAACATCAATATATAGATAACATTACTTTATAAGCTTTGGTTTGTTTGTTTAATGGCATATCAATCTTCGTGAGTTATTTAATGCCAAATCCATTTTTGTAGAAGAACAGTAGCGGTACTAATTAACCTATAACTGGAGGGTTGCGGTAGATTCATAGTTTTCCGAAAGAGATCATTACATCCAGACTGGAGTTCGAACTTGCTTTTTACGATGTTGCAGTCTAGCACGTTAGCCACTTCGTCATGTGAACTTTTAGCATGCTCTGAATTGAATTGGATTGTTCCTCAACTGTCTTCTATTCAGATATGGCCAAACCAAGGAAACTTTAAAGAATGATAACTTAAGATTACATAGATCTATCTATTTCTCTATCTATTTCTCTATCTTTTGTCTTTCTGTTCAAATTATCAATCGCATCAGTTTACAGCTAAGAATTGCAAAAAGAAAAGAAAATGCCATTTTGTTTAGGCCAGGTATAATTACCAACAGAGGAATATGTATCATACATCGAAATGAAGCTGGTTCTCTGTAGATCACACCCCTTCTCCTTATAGTTAACATTTATCTCATTAGCAATGTTTGCCCTTCGAATAAGAGCATGTATCCCAGCCCCGTAAATTTCTGTTGAATGTTCTTTGAGCTATTCTTCACTACGGTCACTTCACTCCTTATCACTGGAATAATGTTTGCCTCAGACTATCATCTCTTCGGCTCCATGCAATAGGATTTGAGAGGCAAACCTTATTCTAGTGACGAGGAAGTGAAATTTGTAGTGAAGAGGTGGTTCAAAGAACAGACAACAGAATTTTACGATGTTACCCAACATCTGTTTACAATTAAGAGCGGGAAATCACCATGGCGTAGTGGCTAACTTGCTGGACTGCGACATCTTTTTAAACGAGTTTCAAATCCATTCGAGGTATTAAGTTCACTTTTGAACTGATACCCTTGGGAAAGGTATGTGACCCCTTAACAGGGATCGGTTTAGCTCAATCAGTAGAGCACCCAACTAGGAATGGCAAGGTTCCTGATTCGATACCGGTTCCCGTCAACTTAGAAATAGAAAGAAAAAGTTTTTAAAAATGTTTTAAAAAGATTGAGTTTCAAATAAAAATTTGAATACACATCACGCATGAATAGTAGAAAACATCTTCAACATGAAATAATCCAATTAGGATTGACACGTCGTGAAATCTAATAAACCAATCCAAGCCTTATTAAGAAATAGTTCTTATCTCAAAATTAGAATTAAACATTTTTTTTTAAATCGTAGTTCGTTTTCAGCTTTCTTTTTCTTTTTCTGGATTTCTTCTTTAATAAGCGATGTTTAAAGCGAAATATACAAATTAGCAAAACGGTAGTAGAAAAACCTTGGTGTCTTTTTCAAGGTATATAGAAGTAAGTCAAAAGACCATTTGAGACGGGAAGAAGTAGTTGTTTTAGTGACACAATTTAATTTCCAACCCAGAAACGAATAAACAGTGACAATTCCAGCAGCTTTATATATATATATATATATAATATATATAATATATATATATATATATAATGAAGTGGTCAAACGATGTGTTTGAAATGGCGAAGGCCGACAATTTTAGGGAGATTATGTGCTTAATTAAAGTCATACCTAATTTGTTAATTAATTAATTATAATTAAATGAATTAGGCGTGCATATCGGTTTAAATGTAAAGCGTAACAAATCGAGAAAAGCTCAATCTCTGTATGTACATATCAGCCCATTAGGCCTCATCAGGAGAGCTATAGACAAGGCAGTGCTTTGTGCGCGATTCGAACCCTACCTGTCAGGCTGACAGGCGGACATTATAATCACTACACTAGCTGGCTTCCCCAGAATCTCTCGTACAGAGATCGACTTTTTCTTTTGTTTACGCTTTACATTTAAACCGATATGCACGCCTAATTCATTGAATTATAATTAATTAATTAACAAATTAGGTATGACTTTAATGAAGCACATAATCTCCCTAATATATATATATATATGCTTAATTGGAGTCGTACCTAATTTTGAAAATTAATTAATTAATAATGAATTAGGCGGGAATACCTATTAAATGTATGGCTAAACAAATCGAGAAAAATCAATCTCTGTATGTACATTTCGGCCTATTAGGCCTCATCAGCAGAGCTATAGATCGGAAGACCGCCCTGTGCGTGATTTGAAACCGGACTGCCAAGCTGACAGGCCGATCTCATAACCTCTACACTAAACGGACTTCTTAGATTTTATGATTTGTTTAGAGTAGGTTAACATTCCACTTCTAGTGACTTTTATTACACGACGATATGATAAGTTGTAAACACGGTTTGTTTTGAATGGCTTTTTGCCGATAATTTTTGGAGAATAAGTGCTTAATTGGAGTCGTACCTAATTTTGAAAATTAATTAATTAATAATGAATTAGGCGGGAATACCTATTAAATGTATGGCTAAACAAATCGAGAAAAATCAATCTCTGTATGTACATTTCGGCCTATTAGGCCTCATCAGCAGAGCTATAGATCGGAAGACCGCCCTGTGCGTGATTTGAAACCGGACTGCCAAGCTGACAGGCCGATCTCATAACCTCTACACTAAACGGACTTCTTAGATTTTATGATTTGTTTAGAGTAGGTTAACAATTTCTCACTTATGCGCTTTACCAAGCGATTTTGGTTTCATGTCATTACCATTCTAGCTTAGCCCCCCCCATATATATATAGAGAGAGAAAGCTAGAGAGGGGAGAACCAGACAGACAGAGGGAAAGAGAAATTTAGTGTTCAAGCGTAACCCAGTAAAATGGTATACCATTGCAAGATAATCTATGAGAGCAATGCACTTTGCTTTAATTTAGATAATAAACCAATTGCCTGCATAATTTGAAACTGAGGTATTTTGTGGGGTCTCCGTTCGCACTTAATATCATTTGATCTACCAAATTCTCGACATAATGCTGATTGGTTTAAAATACTAATTAGAATAATTCACTTCTTCCTAAACAGAATTATTATTATCATCATTTTTTCACTGAAAACATTTTTTCGCACCAGCGTTAGCTAATGTATTTCACTGGAGTCTGAGTGATAACAAGTCTCCGCAGGTCTCTAAGACTCTTCTGATTATTCGAGCCGATTACACCAATGTAGTAGTCTAGATGATCTCAATTCTTCCCCCAATCTCCAGTTTTATCAGGTTTTTTCAAGCTTTTTGGGACCATTCCGAGTGCACCAACTACAATTGGTAACTCATCCACCTTCTTATTCCACAGCTTTTTCAATCCTCAAGCAAACTACTGGCGTTTGCCTATCTTTTCGTTTCCCTTCATCTTTACCCTGTGATCTGGTGGAACAGCAAAATCTACCAGTTGACAAGTTCTCTTTTTTCTTTTTCTTTTCTTTCTTTTATTAATCAATACTACGCATGGTCTTCTGGCTGGGATAAGGTGATCCATCTTTATCTCAAAGTCCCAGAGAATGTTATGCGTTTCCTTCTCAAGAACAGATTCTTGTTTATGCATATACCATTTTGTTGTATGGTCAAAATTTAATTTTTTGCATAATTCCCAAGCCAGTCGTGTCTAACTTTGTATTCCCGTTATGCTAGTTTGCTACATTCACTTAATACATGGTTTGTGGTCTAATCTCTATCACCACACAGTCTACATTTACCCTTTGATTGCGTTTTAACTATTTTTGCTTTGATACAATTTGTTCTCGTGGCATTATTTTGTGCAGCAAATATTACTGACTCAGTTTCTTCTCTTAAAGGTTTTCTGCTTAATTTTTCCAATTATTTTCATGTGCAACATCTCCAATTTATTATTATTATTATTATTATTATTATTATTATTATTATTATTATTATTATTATTTGAGTTTTACATCAGCCTTAGCTGATGTCTTTCACTGGAGTCTGAGTGACAGCAAGTCTCCTCAGGTATCCAGGACTCTTCTGAGTATTCTGGCAGATTGCAGCAGTGCAGTTTTGAATGTGTCAATCCTCCCTTATTATTATTATATATTATATATTATTATTATTATTATTATTATTATTATTATAATAATATATAATATTAATATTAATAATACTAATAATGAGATTATAATCATAATTAAATAAAACATATATTATTTCATAATTACACAATATATTATTATTTATTATCATTATTATTATTATTATTATTATTATTATTATTATTATTATTATTATAATAATAATAATAATAATAATAATGATAATAATAAACCATATATTATTTTATAATTATACACATACATATATTATTATCATTCTTCTATTATTATTAATAATATTATTATTATTATTATTATTATTATAATAATAACATAAGAGAATGATAATAATATATGATGTGTATAATTATAAATAATAAGGTTATTATTATCATTATTATTATTATTATTTATTATTATTATTAATAAAATAATAATAATAATAATAATAATATATAATAATAATAAATAATAATTATAATAAAATAATATATTTGTGTAATATGAAAATAATATATGTTTTATTATAATTATGATTATAATCCTCAATTATTAGTATTAATTAATATAATATTTATTATTATGATTAATAATAAAAAATAATATAATAATAATAATAATTAATAATAATAATAATAATTAAAAAGGGAGGATTACACCATTCAAAAACACTGCCACTGCGCAATCTGCCAGAATACTCAGAAGAGTCCTGGATAACCTGAGGAGACTTTGCTGTCACCAGACCAGTGAAAGACATCAGCTAAGTCTGATGTTGTGAAAAACTCAAATAATAATAATAATAATAATAATAATAATAATATAATTAATAATAATAATAATAAATGGAGATGTTGCACATGAAAATAATTGGAAAAATAAGCAGAAAACCTTTAAAAAGAAACTGAGTCATAAATATTGCTGCACAAAATAATTTGCCACGAGAACAAATGTGATCAAAGCAAAAAATAGTTAAAACGCAATCAAAGGTAAAGTAGGAACTGGCTGTGATAGAGATTAACCCACAAAACCATGTATTAAGTGAATGAGCAAACTAGCATAACGGGGAATACAAAAGTGTAGACACGACTGGCTTGGAATTATGCAAAAAATTTAAATTTGGACCATACAACAACAAGGTATATGCATAACAAGAATCTGTTCTTGCAGAAGGAAACTGGCATAAACATTCTCTGGACTTTGAGATAAAGATGGATCACCTTATCCCAAGCCAGAAGACCATGCGTAGTATTGACTTAATAAGAAGAAAGAAAAGAAAAAAGAAAAAAAGAGAACTTGTCAACTGTAATTTTCTGTTCCACCAGATCACAGGGTAAAGATGAAGGGAAACGAAAAGATAGGCAAACGCCAAGTAGTTTTGCTTGAGGATATGAAAAAGCTGGGAATAAGAAGGTGGATGAGTTACCAATTGTAGTTAGTGCACTCGTTAATGGTCCCAAAAAGCTTGAAAAAACCTGATAAAACTGGAGATTGGGGGAAGAATTGAATCATCAGACTACTACATTGGTTGAATTCGGCTCGAATACATCAGGAAGAGTCCTTAGAGACCTGCGGAACTTGTTATCACTTCAAACTCCAGTTTTGAAGATACATTAGCTAACGCTGGTGCGAAAAAATGTTTTCAGTTGAAAAAATGATGATAATAATAATTCTGTTTAGAAGAAGTGAATTATTCTAATTAGTATTTTAAACAATCAGCAGGTATGTCGAGACATTTGCAATCAAATGATATAAGTGCGAACCGGGACCCCACAAAAATACCATCAGTTTCAAATTATTCAGCAATTGGTTTTTTATATCTAAATTAAAGCAAAGGCATTGCTCTCATAGATTATCTTTTTGCAATGGTATACCATTTTTACTGGGTTACGCTTGAAAAACAAATTTCTCTTTTCCCTCTGTCTGTCTGTTCTCCCCTCTCTAGCTTTCTCTTCTCTATATATTATGGGGGGGCTAAAGCTAGAATGTAATGACATGAAACCAAAAATCGCTTGGTTAAAGCGCATAGTGAGAAATTTAACCTACTCTAAACAAATCATAAAATCTAAGAAAGTCTTTTAGTTAGAGGTTATGAGATCGGCCTGTCAGCTTGCAGTCCGGTTTCAGAAATCCACGCACAGGGCGGTCTTCCGATCTATAGCTCTGCTGATGCAGCCTATAGGCCGAAAGTACATACAGAGATTGATTTTCTCGATTTGTTCTAGCATACATTTTAATAAAGTATTCCCGCCTAATTCATTATAATTAATAATTTTCAAAAATTAGGTACGACTCCAAATTAAGCACCTTATTCTCCCAAAATTATCGGCAAAAAATCCATTCAAAACAAAAAACCGTGTTTTACAACTTATCATTATCGTCGTGTAATAAAAGTCACTAGAAGGGAATGTTAACCTACTCTAAACAAATCATAAAATCTAAGAAGTCCGTTTAGTGTTACGAGGTTATGAGATCGCCTTCAGCTTGGCAGTCCGGTTTCAAATCACGCACAGCGGCGGTCTTCCCGATTCTATACTCTGCTGATGAGGCCTAATAGGCCGAAATGTACATACAGAGATGATTTTCTCGATTTGTTTAGCCATACATTTATAGATATTCCCGCCTAATTCATTATTAATTAATTATTTTCAAAAATTAGGTACGACTTTCCAATTAAGCATATATATATAAATAGGGAGATATGTGCGTCCATTAAGTCATACCTAATTTGTTAATTAATTAATTATAATTCAATGAATTAGGCGTGCCATATCGGTTTAAATGTAAAGCGTAAACAAAAAAAAAGTCCGATACTCTGTACGAGAGATCTGAAGCCGCTAGGTAGTGATGTATAATGTCCGCCTGCTCAGCCTGACAGGTAGGGTTCGAATCGCACAAAGCACTGCCTTGTCTATAGCCTCCTGATGAGGCCTAATGCGCTGATATGGACATACAGAGATTGAGCTTTTCTCGATTTGTTTACGCTTTACATTTAAAACCGATATGCCAGCGCCAATCATTTAATTAAATTAATTAATTAACAAATTAGGTAGACTTTAATTAAGCACATAATCTCCCTAAAAATTGTCGCCTTCGCCATGTTCAAACACAGCGTTGACCACTTCATAATATATATATATATATATAATTATATATATATATATATATATTTATATAAAGCGCTGGAATTGTCACTGTTTATTCGTTTCGGGTTTGGAAATTAAATTGTCACAAAACAACTACTTCTTCCCGTCTCAAATGGTCTTTTGACTTTACTTCTAAATACTTTGAAAAAACACCCAAGGTTTCACTACCGTTTTGCTAATCTTGTATATTTCGCTATTAAACATCGCTATTAAAGAAGAAATCCAGAAAAAAGAAAAAGAAACTGAAAACAACTACGATTAAAAAAAAAATGTTTAATCAATTTTGGAGATAAGAACTATTTCTTAATAACTTGGATTGGTTATTAGATTTCACACGTGTCAATCCTAATTGAATTATTTTACATGTAAGAATGTTTTTTCTACTATTTCATGCCGTGATGTGATTCAAATTTTTTATTGAAACTCAATCTTTTTAAAACATTTTTAAAAAACTTTTTCTTTACTATTTCTAAGTTGACGGGAACCGGTATCGAATCAGGAAGCCTTGCCATTCCTAATTGCGTGCTTAACTGATTGACTAAACGATCCCCTGTTAAGGGGTTCACATACCCTTCCCAAGGGTATCAGTTCAAAAGTGAACTTAATACCTCAATGATTTGAAACTCGTTTAAAAAGAGTCGCAGTCCCAGGCAAGTAGCCACTGACGCCATGGGATTCCCGCTCTTAATTGTAAACAGAGTTGAGTAAATCGTAAAATTTCCTGTTGTCTTTCTTTGAACCACCTCTTCCACCTACAAATTTCACTTCTCGTCACTAGAATAAGGTTTGCCTCTCAAATTCCTATTGCATGAGCGAACAGATATAGTGAGGCAAACTTATCCAGTGATAGGAGAAGCTGACCGAGTGAAGAAATAGCCTCAAAGAACATTCAACAGAAATTTACGGGCTGGGATACATGCTTTATTCAAGGGCAAACATTGCTAATTGAGATAAATGTAATATAAGGAAAGGGGTGTGATCTACAGAGAACCAGCTTCATTTCGCATGCTATGATTACATAGTCCTCTTTGTAATTATACCTGCCTAAACAAAATGGCATTCTTTTCTTTTTGCAATTCTTAGCTGTAAACTGATTGCGATTGAATAATTGAACAGAAAGACAAAAGATAGAAATAGATAGAGAAATAGATAGATCTATGTAATCTTAAGTTATCATTCTTTAAAGTTTCCTTGGTTTGGCCATATCTGAATAGAAGACAGTTGAGGAACAATCCAATTCAATCAGAGCATGCTAAAAGTTCACATGACGAAGTGGCTAACGTGCTAGACTGCAACATCGTAAAAAGCAAGTTCGAACTCCAGTCTGGATGTAATTGATCTCTTCGGAAAACTATGAATCTACCGCAACCCTCCAGTTATAGTTAATTAGTACCGCTACTGTTCTTCTAAAAAATGGATTTGGCATTAAATAACTCACGAAGATTGATATGCCATTAAACAAAACAAACCAAAGCTAATAAAGTAATGTTATCTATATATTGATGTTCGTGTTTCTTATTTGTACGACAGTTATCATCTTGCAACACCCTTGCTTAAAAATGAGACCGTCAAATGTCTGCTTATCCAGCGAATTCATTTCTTACAAGCGTCGTCAACCCGCTAAATAATGGAACTTTCCGTTTTATTTTAAGAAAAAACAGAAGAAAAATGACATTGCTACACAGAAAAAATTAATACGAACGAAAGAGAGAAAAAAGAAAGTGACTAGGCTAAAGATAGGGAATACAATGAAAAGATGAAAAAGAAGGAAAGAAAAAGAGTGAGAAAGATGAAATTAAGGTTATCATACTTTTTACATATTGAACAAATTGCAAAGCTCTTGCGTATACATATTCAAACTTTATAATAATTAAATTACCCTACTCTGGTATATCCACAGTCCGTTAGTTTCAATTTATTTTTACTAGCAAATTCTTTCCTTTTAATTAGAAACAACCACCAGAGATTAAATATCAATTAAATTTTAAAACTTTATTTACGAGTTGCAAAATAAACCAAATAATATATTATGCGTTAATATTTGCAACTCATAAATAAAGATTAAAATTTAATATATATATATATATATATATTATATATATATATATATATTATATATATAATACTTATTACACAAAATATGTAATAATGCAAGAAAATGAATCGAAAGAGATCAAACGAATAAATGAAACGACAGAAAAAATTTTTTTTTCAAATTTAACAATAAACCATATTTCTCGTAAAAAATTCTTTATCTGTTTGTTGTTTTTTTTTAGATATTTTTAATGTTGAAATTTCACAACTTTACAGTAAGTATACACAATAACTTAAATGTTTAAGTTTTCCAGCGGCAATGATCCGAAAATGAACATAATAACGCGACTGGGGTTCGAACCTTCGTTATTGGCATGTAACAGTCTAGCACGCCTAATTTCTACCACAACGGGGACTTCCTCGAAAAGGCATTAAGTTAATTTTAAAAAATATTTCTTTCTGTCCTTACAAATTTATTCTTTATATATATATATATATAATATATATATATATATATATATATACCCGAGTGTGTACGTGTATATAGATTTATTTGTGCATGCATGCATTGGTTTGTTTTTTCATCACAATCTGGGATACAACCATAGGAAGGAAGTCATAAAGATATTCTTCAATTAATCAATATCTTGATTAAATCTGGTGGATTTAACCCTGAAGATTCCTTATGGTGAAACTCGAGTAGGTTATCACTTGTACCTGTATTACAATATATATATATATATATATGTGGTGTGTGTGTGTGTGTGTGTGTGTGTTATTGGTATTTTCGGCGTCCCATTATGTGTAATGCTATCAAGCTCCTCTTGCAGATCCATACTGCTAACTAGCGAGTTTGATCCTCACTGATGAACCATACTTACGACATTGCGTTACAGCCTATCTGAAAGATATGACATCTCAACCTGGTATAATGCGTTAGTATATAATATGTTAGTAATAATTAGTATATTGTTGCCTATATTAAATACTATATATATATATATAAATATATATAATATATATATATATATATTATTATATTATTATTATTTATTTATTTTTTTGCTTGAAGCCAGTTACAATGCGTATATCGCATATAAAATTCGATAATTAATGAAAATAATCATGACATGCGAACTCAGCAAATATCGCCCCCTACGTAGAACATCGTACAAGCAGCTCTTTCCACAGTTATTAAGTCTCATCAGCCGATGTAAACTTACGATTTCCCTCCGACAGAAATCAAACCGGGAACTCAGCACGCAGAGTCAGAGACTTTACTAATGGGCCACCGAATACGCAGCAAACGATACATGCGAAATTAGCCTTGTCAAGATAAATACGTCACTATTACTACTAGTATATAAAGCAGAGGGACGTTGAGAAGATCGCAAATTTCTTAGGCCTATGCTCCGGCATGAGGAAATGAGATTAAGGATAATTTGCTTTTAGAAGCATTGTTGAGTAAAGTATATTATTATTTTATATTTTTTTATACAGTGGTACCATGACATAATAAAATAGAATATAATGATTATGTGTTGAAACGTGTTTTAATGTAATTCCAATCCTGAAGCTCAGGGGAATGTAGTGTAACTCTTGTTCACAATTACTCCCAGGTCCCACTCTGAGCCGGAGCCGTAGTACTTTTATGGTACCTTCTATGGGTTAAATAGAAAAATGTTTAAGAAATGACTTTCAAAAGAAAATTGAGTGCGCATCAAGAATGAATCAAACAAAACGTCTTTGGCAGAAATAATATCCAACACGAGTTGACATGCCGTAAAATCCAACCGACACACTAATCTATACACATGCATACTTATTTTTGGGAGGATATGTGCTTAATTGAAGTCATACCTAATTTTTGAAAATAATTAGTTGATAATTAATGAATTATGCGAGCGTATCTGTTCCAATGTAAAGGTTTAAGCAAATCGAGAAAAAAGTCATCCTGTATGTACTTTTTCTCATTGTTTACGCTTTACATTTGAACAGATATGCTCGCCTAATTCATTAATTATCAACTAATTTTAATTTCAAAATTGGTATGACTTCAATTAAAGCACATATCTCCCCAAAATTGTCGGCTATCGCCATCTCAAACAGATTATTTGTTTACTTTCATACATACCTATATAGATGTGCTCACCCAAAATGAATATGTATTATTGACCTAAATATGTGCACCTTGGAGCAAGAGAGCTTATTATATTAAAAATATTCGATAATAATCACTTTGATCTTATAAAAGTAAAGTCCGTCGGGATGGCCTAAAGATGGTATCAGCTGGACAGCGAGGGAGGCTATGCCTTCTCTAGCACAAGACCGAAAATTTTTTGATCGTTCTGACGTGGAGCGCCACACCTACCATCAGCTCCTCACTTTACCGCCAGATCCGTTGATGCTCATACGTTGAGTTGGGGAGAGCGTCATCGAACCTAGAACCATGTAGTTCCTTAGTTGGACGCTCTAACCGACTGAGCTAACCGACCCGTGGCTCGCTCCTAAATGTATTCATATTATCGCACCTAAATATGTACACCTAGAAGCAGGAGAGCTTATATTGTTACAAAACAGTTCGATAATAATCTCTTTGATTTAATACAAGTTTAAAATCCAGAAATAGGATATAAATATTGAAAATAAAAGTTTTGGATCTCTCGAATGTTTGAGATGAGGCTTGATGATTAGTATTATCTGCGTTATTCGGACATTATCCCCATCTTCATTGTTATTTGTACAACGTTCGCGATATGCCCTCCGGCCTTCTCGGGTATTTCTTGTCGGACTCGGGAACTTCTTTTTCGGACTCAGGAACCTCTTGTCGAACTCGGGGACTTTCGTGTCGTAATCGGGAGCCATCACGGAACTTCGAACCTAACCCTTTATTCAGTCCTGGGGGTAACCTTGTCTCATTCCACTAACCATAGCTGGGGTAGGAGTTGTGCTAATTATTTCTCTATGTTACTGTCTCTACTCAGGATTGAATCCGGAATCCAGATATAACTGTCACTTAGAACTGTCTTAACCTAACTACCTTATCTACTAGGGCCATGTGTCCAATTAGAGGTTCCCGAGTCCGAAAGAAGGTTTCCCGAGTCTGAGAAGGTTCCCGAGTCCGACAAGTAATACCTGAAGAAGTCGGAGGGCACATCGACCGGCGTTGTACAAATAACCAATGAAAATGAGGACAATAGTCCGAATAACGTAGATAATACTAAAGTTTGGAATTTAAACAAAATCTGAGAATTATATCTTCTCATCTTTATTACACCTTCTACTGTTCGATAGATTTTTTTCTTCTTCTCCGTTTATATTATTTTGTGAGTAGAGTCAGTTTAACGTTTCGCCCATTTATTGTGGCCTTTCACAAAAGTCTAATATTTATTATTTTGCAGTCAATATTTCCCTTTGTACCAACTGCACCCGCACTGCATGACATTATATACATTGTGTTATTTCGTAGACTTTTGATCTTGCATTCTGGCCTCAATTCCATGATCCGCCAACAATGATACCGCTCGTGAAATTCTTCAGTTGACCTTTCGAAACTGCGTTTTACAATGTTTCAATGAATAACAATAATCCTTCCATTTTTGAGAGGATATCGCCCGCAAGCCAAAATGTCACCGTACTACAAAAAAAACACAGTTTCTCAGTAACCCCATATTTATTTCTATTATCTTTATTTTCTTTTTTTCTCTTTTTCTTTTGTTTCTTTTTTTTTTACATGCACTGATTTTTTAACAATGCCTTTTGTGTAGACCGAAAGGCATTGTGTAAAAAAATAACCCTCATTGGTCATTATTTCATAAAAGTTGTTGATTTCAGATTGTGAACCTTTTCAAGCGGACCCTGTATATTATATATATATATATATATAATATATATATAATTATTAGGGTACTACTATGTGAACATAGCGTAAGTAATTAATCCAAATAGGCTCAATATATTTGAATATAGAGCATAAATAGTTGTAAAAAGAAGTTTTTCCCACCGCGTTTCGTTTATTCCATCACCTTCATCATGAATCCCCATGATGAAGGTTTTGGAATATATATATATATATATATATATATATATAATATATATATATATATATATATGTACTAATCCACGAAACCACCCAAATATTTAAAAGTTGGCCAGAAAACTTAAAAGATCCAAGAATTAAAGATTGTTTAAACAGGAATGTGTCTTTTGTTTAATTCACACGCATAAAAATTGCTGCCAAATACACACACAACACACACAAACACACACACACACACCACACATATATATATATATATATATATAGAACATATTTTTTTTCGGACACTTCGAGATCTCTGTATTGTTAACGTTATAATTTCAAATATCAAATATATTCCCTGACGAAGGCCGTTCTTGTGTCTACTTAAAAAAACCTTTTATATATTTTCTGTTATTATTTAATGTATTTTGTATTTAAATTTTAAAATAATAAACAAATAAAATACATTATGTACAAGGTTATCCTCTTGGCCGAAACACATTTCGGCACTTCATTAAACATTTTTAACATTCAAAATGTTTATATTATTATATTTAACATATTGTCGGATTCCCTTTCCAATTTTTCAACACACACACAACAACACACAAACACACACACACACCACACACACACACACACATATATATAATAATATATAATATATTATATATGAAATAGGATGAAATTTTATCTGTTTTACTAGCTATTATTTATAATTAGAATTGATTTGATAAAAAATATAGAAATGAGAATTAAGGAAGAATACATGTGTGGAACGAAATTGTTTTTTTCTCAGTTTTCGCGGACAGGCCGCATGCAGAGATTGAGGGGGAAATTAACGTAGCGTTCAACCGTTATTATGCCGATAAATTCAATTTTAACTGAGGAATTACATCAACTTGGTTAATGTAAAGTGGGTCCTGAGGAGATCATTTTTATGAAACCATGTAGACCCTTTATTTTCCATCTAACAATAATATCAATATATATTATTATATATAAATACTATTATATAATAAATATATAATACTATATAACACAACCCTTCCACACAAGCAGGATATGACACAAGTTGAATTAGTTCACCTTCTCCTATAATAGCCAAGATGAAACAGCCCTATATTTATTCATATGACTTTTATTGTGGCTGCAAGGGGAAATAAATCTTGATTTGGTCATATTTCCTGGAAAGTACCTTGGCTTATGAACCTTTCAACCAACCCATCGTACACACACACACACACACACACACACACACATTCACAAAAAACAACAACAACAACAAACAAAAAACAACAACACTTATATATATATATAAATAATATATATATAATATATATATAATATAAAGATTAACTACTGAGTCAGAGAACTACTATTAGTTTCGCATAAAGCTCTTCAGGGCTAAAATCTGACTTCAGATTTTAGCCCTGAAGAGCTTTATGCGAAACTAAATAGTAGGTTCGTCTGACTCAGTAGATTATCTTTATTACTTGCTCTACTTAGGTATCGAGCACTTTTTACAGATTAGCTCTCCTAGCGTTATATGATATAATATATATCTTATATACATATATATACATATAAAATTTATTTTCATTTTGGCCAAATACTATACCAATAGATTATTTTTTCTGGTACGAATATCTTGGTCTTTTTTTTTTTTCAAAAATTTTTTTTCTTCCTGGTTGATGTTTCGTAGATTTTTTACAATCAAACTCTCTGCTGGTTTTTTTCTCTCCGCAAGGATACCAACACGCTTGGTATATATATATATATAATATATATATATATATATATATATATATATTATATATGAGAAGAAAATATTTTAAAAATATAACAAACACAGGATGTTACGATCAGGGGAAACAATTTTATGTGTCCATACTAAGTATTTCGGTATTATACCATCATCAGGACATGTTAAGTAATGTTTTGTGAGGACAAAATGAAAAATGTTAAGTGTATAGTGAAAGTGTGAATATTGTTATTAAGCGTCAATTTTTATATGTGCGTTGTTTACAAAAGCTGATGACGTGATCATCTGTGGTTTTTATATTTTGAAAATATTTCTTCTTCATATATATAATATATATATATATAAAATATTAATTACGATACACTGATTTTTATCTTATGCCTTTATGTTACCGCAAGGAGAACTACGTGGAAAAATTACCATGATTTGGTTATATTTCATGAGAGATATTCAGCATACTAACCTTTTAACTGACCCTCGTATATATATATATAATATATATATAACATATATATATATATAATTATGTGTGTGTGTGTGTGTTGTGTGTGTGTGTGTGTGGTGTGAAGAGAGGAAGTAAATCGACGGTATGTAATATATCAAGAAAAATGAAAAAACACAGGTTTAAATGGTTAAGTGGTGAGTTTATTGGCCACGCTGCAGTGTTCGATCTATTAAATAGATCATCTTCAGGGCATAAGATAAGAATTATATATCACAGAATGATGAGAAAAAATGAGTGGTAATCCTTCTTATTCAGTCTTTTTAAAAATTTCTGAAGTTTGAAAAAAGGAGGACGGTTTTGAAATATGACATCAAATATTCTATTTTAAGGTGTGAGTATGTAGCGCTGTTAGTGTGTGTATTGAAGGAAACATTGTGCATTTTTAGTATGTGGTAGTGTGTGTGTGGTATAAATTTTTTTCTGTAGCGATAAACGACAGCGAAGTGAAAACACACACACACACACAACCTTGAGTTTCACTTCCGCTGTCGTTTATCGCTACAGAAAAAATTTATACACACACACACACTACCACATACCTAAAAAATGCACAATGTTTCCTTCAATACACACACTAACAGCGCTACATACTCACACCTTAAATAGAATATTTGATGTCAGATTTCAAAACCGTCTCCTTTTTTCAAACCTTTCAGAAATTTTTAAACAGACTGAATAAGAAGGATTACCACTCACTTTTTCTCATCATTCTGTGATATATTAATTTCTTATCTTATCCCTGAAGATGATCTATTTAATAGATCGAAACACCTGCAGCGTCGGCCAATTAAACTCAACCACTTAACCCATTTAAACCTGTGTTTTGTTCATTTTTCTTGATATATACATTATATATGTGGTGTGTAGTATATATATATATATATATATAATAATATATATATATATACAACCCCTGCGCCCAAAGCAGGATGTGACATTAAGGTCAAATTTACGTACGCCTGTAAGATGGCAGTTATATATATATATATATATGGTAGAGTTGCTTTATATAACGTTAGAAATAATTATTTTTATTTCTTTATCATCTTTTTAAGATTATCTATATTTTATATATCTATTGTCTTAAGTTAAGAGAAAGAAATGGAATCCGACGGTATGAGTATAGATAAAAGGGATATGAAAACAACACAATATGTATATATTGAAATATCTATTTTATAATAGTATTCATTAGGCTAATATTGAACCAATATTCGATTATAAAATCATCTCTATTTAAATGAATATGATATAAAATCTTTTCACTATATCTATCATTGTGTGTTCATATCCTTTATCTGAACTCATATATCATGTCTTTAGTGAGACAGAATGTTTTAGGACTGACTTATCTATATCATCTGATATCTGATCCTCGTATTAGATATATATATATATATAGTTATATATATATATATATATATATATATATAAAATTTTGACCATACAACAAAAGTATATGCATTTAAACCAGGATCGTGTTCTGAGAACGAAACGCTTAAAATTCTCTGGACTTGAAATAAAAACGGATCACCTTATCCCAGCAAGAAGAACCAGACCTAGTGCTTGATAAACAAAAGAAAGAACTTTGTCAACGCGTGGAATTTTGCAGTGCCACAGATCACAGGGTGAAGCAAAGCGAAAATGAAAAAATGGACAAATATCTGGACCGCCAGAGAACTGAAAAACATTATGGAATTTGAAAGTGAAAGTATACCAATTGTAGTTGGTGCACTTGAACGGTCCCAAAAGGATTATATTATATTTACCCAAACTCTCCGCACAAACAGGATTTTTAAGCGGAGTTTAATAGGTGTTTCAAAATTCATAGTTTTCTTTCTCCTGGTTGGTTACCTAGCCAAGAGTAAAGAGCCCAGTCGTCCTAACATTTACCCCCACATAGATGGAGGGAGAGTAGTTGGATGCACACTTTTCCCAAGCGTATTTAGCACCATTGAAGTGTAAATAGCCTCATACTGGATTTAAAATGATTTTGCCAGCCCATTTCATACGACTCTAACCATTACACTACGCGCCTCTGACCTAGTATATACCATCCGTATACGTATACATATCTATATAGCGATGCTTGCATAAAAACTATTTCGATCATTGCACCTATATTTTTGCACAGAGGAACTAGAGTAATAATCTATAATATAAGCTTCTACTCTTGGCTCCTCAGGAGTTTGAGTCTTACAAGATTCAGACTCCCCATAACGAGCGGACCCCATCAGAAGATAAAACTGCTGATCGCCCTCTTCTTGAACGATAAATATTTGGCTCTTATTGGATATATTACACTATTATGATTCGAAACTTTAGTGGAAATTGCATGATCTCAAATGCGCTAACAGAAAATCTCGCTATGATGTGTCATTTGCCGCTGTGTTACAGTTACAACCACTTAAAAACGGACAATCCATGATGATCATCATCATCGATGCATCATCATCATTTCTTCGGTCGTCCTCACGCTGATGCCACGATTACCATGATCTCCCGCCACCCACCCCTGAGTGTAAGTAGAGGCTGTGTGTAATGAACATTGTAAGAAATTCCCATGGCGACACGATTAAACAAATTCTGACAAGGCTGTTTGCATTTTCACATAGCACTAATAACATCGAGAAAGTATGGATACAATTTTTTTTTTCATTATGACCAGATAGTGGCAACTGGCTCTTTAAAACTTGGTTAGGGCAACCAGTCTAGGAGAAGAAATCTCTAAATTCAACCTGATAAGCTCAGCTTAAAGTATAGAACCTTGTGTCACATCCTGATCGTGGGAGGATTTAAAAATATTTTTTCTTTATTTATTTCTTTTCTTTCTTACTTCAAAACATATCGTTGGAAAAAAAAGCTAATTTCAAAATAAAAAATACCTTGTGACAATCTCCTCTGTCAGAATTACTCCTTAGAACCATTGGGAAACCTAGGTAATAGGTTCTGACTCATTTAGGTCCTTATAATATATATATATATAATATATATAAAAAATAATAGATAAGAGTAAGGAAATGAATCCGACGGTATAAGTATAAAAAGACATACAATACACACAATGCTGTATAAAATGTTGAATTCAAATTATTTCAGCTTCTTCCCATGAGCCCCCGGAGCAAAAAACTCGTATGATATTTTATAAAATCAAAATATTGTTCAATATTAGCTATGAATATGATATAAAATATTCATTTTAACAGCATTGTGTATTTCATATCTTTTAATATATATATATATATAAATATATATATATATATTATGATGAGAGTGAGTAAATAAACAATGTGTTTATCTTTGATATTGCTTTTTTTAGCCGACAACTTTTGGAGGATATGTGTTTAATTGAAGTCATACCTAATTTTGAAAATAATTAGTTATGATCAATGAATTGCGGGCATATATGTTCAAAGTAAGCTAAACAATTTAAAACTACATTTTGTCGATTGTTTAGCCTTATATTTGAACATATATGCCCGCCTAAATTCATTAATTATTTACTAATTAATTTTCAAAATTAGGTATGACTTCAAATTAAGCACATATCCTCCATATATATATAATTATATTATATTATTATATATATATATATAATATATATATATATATATATATAATATATGTTACCATATTTCGTTTAATAATTACTTATCAAAAACTTTACAGTGATCATTATTTTTTAGAGGATATTTACACAAACCAACATTTTCCTACTAACAAACTACAGTTATAACCACGATTTTATTGTTTTATTTATTTTCTTGATATACACTAATATTTATTTTTGGAATGAGAACTAAAACTAAGGGAAAAACATGTTAAAAAGGTAAGCAATCCAACAAGATAAATATTCTAGACTAAAATAAAGATGATTCAACACAGAATATAAATGAGAAAATTATGAAAACTGGACAAAACCAAATGAGAACATGACTGGTGGTTGTTGGTGGATGTTGTTGGAGATTACGGCATGTAAACTCTTGTTGGGTTGTTTTATGCGATTCGTTTGTTTTATTCATTCTTAATGGTATTAGAATTTTTAAACTCACTTTTAAACTTATTGTTCTTCTTTTAACCATGTAGATTCGATCCTAAAGAGGGTACTACCACTCCAGTCAGAGTTACCTAGAAATAATAAGAAAGAATACTCCACACTCCCTAGGAGCCCCCCATAGTTAATATTACTTTATTACCTTTATTATCAAATATAATCTTATTCGGAGTAAGTAGTTCTTTCGTGTTTGTTTGGTTGATTTACGGATGCGATCACGTTTTGTTATATGTCATTCTTATGGGTATAGAGAATTCTTTTTTTTAACTCAATATTTAAATCGATGATGTAATATTTCTTAATTAACCCCATATAAGTACCCTAACAGCTATTACAACTCCACGGTCATGTGGATGTGGGGGTAATGGCGACGAAATGTACTTCACACTCAAAGAGCTCCAGAATTGGAACACTTTACAATCAAATGTCATACCCAAATACTAAGCTCCTCGACCGACCGACCTTCTAGCAATATATATTAAAAGAGTTAAATGTTTGCATAAGGAATAGTTTCGGACAATATATAGTGCTAGGCTACTAATATCTGATGTACGTAGGTGCGTGGTTTTCGAGAAGAGTGGTTTCGACAGTGATTGTTTTCAAATCAAATCTTTTTACTCAGGTTTGTCACCACCAATCAACTGTTGGTTTCAGATGAGGTGAGTGACAGCGATGTCTCCTCTGATCCCCAGAACGTATTCTGTTTAGCCGATTTAGCAGTAATGTGGTCTTTGGTATCGATCCTCTTCTTCTGATTTTCATTTTGTTGCAGTCTTTTTCCATGTTCCACATGACGTTCCTAGGCACCAACTCCCATTGTCATTCTCGTCCCATGATTCATAGCTTTCAGCTCTCGGTAAGTCCAGCTTATATATATAATATAAATAATATATTATATATATATATATTATTTGCTCTTGTTATTATATTCTTCCACCTTTTCTTTTTTTACGTGGAATCCGCCTATTCATCTTCGGGTATAAGCCATAGTCAACAAAACTGAACACCTCCATTTTCAGTTATGAAAGGTCTAAGTACATGCAGCTGGTTTAATGATTGCAAGACAGAAAAAAACATATTGTCACTGAGTTTGATAATAACTCAATGGAGTTAGAGGGTCGCAATATGGGGTAGCCTCCATTAATCCCTCCCACAAGCCAGACTCAACACAGGATCTACATCAACTTCTTGGAGGAATATGTTTGGATCGAGAAAGCACGCAAGAAGACCATACTCTTGCAACAGGTCTTCGCCATGAAAAAGGAACCCAGTTTTGCGGAGAAAATTCTGTGACCACATCACCCCTAAATCTGATACTTAACCCACTTGATTATTATGTTTAGATGTGTTGAGCGAAAAACCAACAAACCTGTGCAACACCAAGATATCTAAAGATAGATTAGGCAGCTATCATCAATTTAAACAAGCAGATCTCGGAAAGTCTTGCAGAGATTACAATCAATTGACCGTGGTTGAAGATAATGCGCTTTTTTATAAATTTAATCTAGTATTATTGTATTATTCGGACTATTTCTCATCTCATGTTATCTGTCCGGCCTTCTTCAGGTATTCTTGTCGGACACGAACTTCACCGGACTCGCGTACCTTTGTTCGTAATCGGAGCCATCAATGAACTTTGAACTAACCCTTATCTCTCTCTT
>CM042143.1:121963691-122000200 GCA_023376005.1 Doryteuthis pealeii | reverse complement strand
CTTGGGCCAAATGTATGGGACACTGTGTTGCCCAAGCAACAGGGCTCCCTCTCTGCCTTGCTGGCGTGATCCGGCGTCAGTTAGCTTTCCTCTCCAGAGGATACCCACACGGCAGCGGGGGATTTTTTTTTACTATTAAACCTATAGTGAAACATGATTGACGGATGCCAGGGTGTGTTCATACACCAATATGCATATATATATATATCTATATATATTATAATATTATATATATATAATATATATATAAAGAGGGAGAGAGAGAGAGAGGGGGGGAGATATGCGGTCCCTTGGTAGAGCACTGTAGAAGGGACATTAATTGAAATTCACCGCTTGGCGTATAAGCTGAAACTCGACTTGTTTACAAGAGTCCTCTGGTGTTAATAATATCATTCTGCGTAGGGATGTATCAATTAATTGTTCACTCAAAAATGACAGCCGCTAATAGCCGCATGGGTAAGAGACTTGACAGACGAAAATTCAGTCAGGTTTCGATCCCGGCTACAGTTAGCTGTTAAAGTAAAGCCACACTGATGAGAAGTAAACTTCGAAACACGTGTATGTGGATAACTTTTATATATATATATATATAATAACATAAAAGTACACAGTAATAACCTACTCTCGAGTTTCACCAAAAGGATCTTCAGGGTTAAATCCTCTGGATTAATCAAGATATTGATTAATGGCAGTCGATTACACGTGATTGTTTTTATTTTTTTTGTGATAAACGGTTGATTATAGGTCCGCGGTCGAAGAACGCTGGTTTTAAATTCAAAAATTCGAAAAGAGCGAAAGTTGCATTTTTTTCAAAGGATCAAAATATAAACATTGTTAGAAAACCGCTTTGTGCTATTGTTTTAAAGGTTTACGACAATAATGAGGATTGTCTATATTATTATAAGGACTTGAGTAGGTTTATTACCGTGTACCTTTTTGTTAATAAATTTGCTCTACTAACGTATTGAGCACTTTATATTTGTTATATCGCTGCCTTATCATTGTGAAACTTGAATCAACTAACCGCTGTGATTATTTTCACCGGTAAGTCACTTTTTTCACAATTAACACACACACACACACACATATATATATATATATATATATATATATATGACCCACATATCCAACCCCATCCCCCAATAATGAAGAGGATAGTAAAGACAACCAGATGCACTATAACACATACCAAAACCCAGTCCCGGCACCAAGGTCGGAAGAGACAGCCAAACATAAATGACCATTCGGTAGAGCAGCACCCAACTCCAACCAATTCCAGCCCCATGAGACAATAGATAACCGGGATGTTTATATTCCTATCTATAAAAGCGCTATGAAGAGCTCTAATCAGTCTGTCTAGACTTTCTTGATAAATAAGGCTCATTGTAACGTGGCGGTATATTCACGGTACAAAAATTTAACTTTCTAATAGCGATATACGTCGTATAGCGGGTCTTGTCAACGTGCCTCCAAATTCACGACACTAAAAAGGTGTTCGGCACGTGGCGGCCTTCTTGTCGATAAAAAAGTATAACGCGAGAAATATATCATCACAAGCTGCTTATCTTTTATTTCCAGGCTCGTCTCGTGGGTTGTTTTGGAGAGGAGAAAAAGCAGAGAGAAAGAGAGAGAGGACACTGTTAAATTACGGTGATCCCACACTAGGGACCAGAGGCCCGTCCGTCCCCCTAGGCCTCGGAAAGCAAAAAGAGGCCGGTATTTTTCTCGTCGTTCCACGTCACCACGTGACTTCCGGTGCCGGTCAACACCCGAAACTTCCGGTTGGCTTTCAATTCTCCATTCGGGGGGTCACGCCCCGGTCAAACTCACGACATCCTGTTTTATGTTCATCACTTTTTTTAAGCCTTTACTCACTCTTATTTCTTCTTCCTCCTTTTCTAGTACTAAGGATATTCACCATCTCGCTACATCATACCTTCGAAGTATTGAATCATAACATCTAACGGAGTTTCTCATTAATTTCACACCCATGATTTACACAAATCCAGCCAATTATATATATAATATATATATATATATATATATATATATATATGGGAGTAAATATGGAAATAAATACACTGCAACGTTTAAACGTCGATAAATAAATTCATCTTATTTTTGAAACACTTCGTTTTTCAAATTTCTTAATATATATATATATATATATATATATATATATTACTGAGAACTAGACTCAACAGATATATATATATATATATATATATTATATATAATATATATATATATATATATATTCATCAAGTTACTACATGTTTTCATTGTATTTACATAAGTAGTTAATCTAAAAGGACCCAATATATCTTGTAAGATATAAAGCATTATTAGTTGCAGAAAAGTTATTCTCTCTACCACGGTTTCGGTGTTCAAGGTGCACCTTCCTCAGGAGAACTAAGGGAATTTACGTAGCTAATTTTATGTATTCTCGTCTGGTTGAAGGTTATTTTCATTCTATGTCTCCTAAAAATAAAATAAACTTTTGTCTCTAAAATTATTTCCTTTGAAGTTAGTGTTTAGTCTACCATATGTTGACAGGCCAAAGTAATTTATGATTATATATATATATATATATATATATATATATATATAAAGAAAAAGAAAGAAAATGTAATTTGGCTATTATGAATATATTTCGACCGGAACTCAATATGAGCCGAGTCTCATCAGATACCCTATTACATAAAGACTGAGAAAACTAGAATAGAGAAAATTTTTTTTCCTTTTTTTCTTTTCTTTTCTTCCTCTTTTATAAGAAACTAGAACAAAATAAAAAAACACCCTCCGGGCGATGTAAAATAAATTTTTGAAACATATTGCCTGACGGGTGGGTGCAAAAAATTCAATGTCAGTGAGTTTGTACCCTAAGTAAGTAAAATCATCAAATTCATTAAAGGATTAAAAAATAAAACAATTTGATATGTAAACTTTAAATATATATTAAAATAAAACAAACTATATATAGATATATAATACCAGTCATGTATTTATTAAAACTTGTTTAAAAAACAATGAGGACTGCCTAATTTTTTATGTTCAAATTTTGAGTGTATTTATTCTATGTTATGACGATTTTGGGTAATGTGACGTAAGCAGTGACGTAATTTTTGTTACAGACAAAAACCGGAAGCGAATCTCCATTATTAACAGATTTGAAAACTCTAATCTTCGAACCCACATAAAACCTTTTATATATGATGACAATAATGACAACAACAGAAAAGCAATCAAATAAAAAAAAGCATTTTCGGACAGGAAATGAACATCATAGATTCAATGTAAACATCACTTCCTGAACACAAACCAAATTTTTGCCTGTCAGAGATTTAACCTACATCAATAAATAAGAAAATTTTACATTAATATCTGAATTTTGAAATAATTCTTTCCTTATTTAATCTAAATATGAATATAGACATAAATATTTATACTCAATATAATTATATTTATACTCAATATATATTTTTCATTGCAGTGACAGTAGTAGTTAATCCAAAAGGGCTCAATATAGTTCGTAATATTATATATATATATATATATATATATATATATATATATATAGTGTGTGTGTGTGTGTGTGTGTGTGTGTGTGTGTGTGTGTGTGTGTGTGAGATGGTCACTGTTTACAGCTTTTGCTGGAATGCAAACCCAAGGCAGTCTTATTGGTTAGAGTGCTCATATAAAATAGAGCTGTTTATAAATATAATAAATAATATATAAGGTTTTACATATCTATTTATTAGGTGACAAAGGAACATTGTCGACCATATTGGTTTTCATGCGATGCAATCATCAGGTGGAAGTTGTTTCAAATGCCTGAAATGTTTGAATCCAATATGGTCGTGAATGTTCCTTTGTCACCTAATAAATAGATAAGTAAAACCTTTTATATATTTATCTTTTATATATATATATATATATATATATATAATATATATATATATATATATATATATAAGTAAAAAATATAAAGAAGATTAGATTTTAGCATTTATCCTATTTCAGGAAGCATAGAGCAAATGTCTAGCCTTTCCACTCATTCAGCATTTGACGATTGGAAAGGCTATATATATATATATATATATATATATATATAGTCATCCACTGGCACCGGGTTTCGACGTTTCTCTCTTCAGTGTGACTATACGTTACCAACTACTTCTAGCCGGATGCGAAACCGACTGACTTTTCAACTGCCGATTTCTTAAACTCTCGGTCGTCATAAGCCGCCAATAAGAAGCAGCCTTTTAAATATAAATACATACATCAGTATATATATATATATATATTTATATATATATATATATGTATGTTATATATATATTATATATATATATATATATATATATATATATATTATGATCACTAGAGAGCTCAAATCCGTAAATAACAGAAAGCCTTGCTTTACACTAACGGTGAAAGTCATTTAAAGTCTCTTCTAGAGAATTAGAGTTGTACTGGATTTGGGGAGCATATAATGGTCATCCACAGACATTGTGTTTCGACATTTCACGTCTCTTCAGTGTGGCTAGAAGTTAACAACTACTTCTAGCCGGGAGGGAAAACCGACTGACTTTTCATCAGCTCGATTCCTTAAGCCCTCGGTCGTCATCAGTTACCAGTAAAAACGGCGTTTTAACTAATAAATACATAACATCGATATATTATAACTCGACTGACTTTTTGATCAGTCCGATATACATATATATATATTATATATATATATATATATATATATATATATTATATATATATATATATGCGTGTGTGTGTGTGTGTGTGTGTGTGTGTGTGTGTGTGTGTGTTTAGGCGCATTTCTTCTTGTAGGCATATATTGTTAAATAATGCAGCCATTTTTGTCTGCAAGTTTTGTCCTTTGTTTTTTCGTATTTTATTATTTTTGTAATATCTGGCGAAATTGGCTGATGTATTTTTGCATATGTCATAGACCGAGTACTTTTCCCCCTATCGTGGGCCATCTTCAGGTATTTTGAAACCGACACATTGGACTTTCCATTTTTATTTATATAGGTTGTGTTTATTATTGTTGTTGTTATTATTAGTATTATTCAACAATATATATATATATATATATATATATATATATATATATTATATATATTATACACACATCAATATTAGATATTTATGGATTTAATATCTCGTTAATATTAGTTTCAGGCTTACTGCAATCATCAGACGAGACTGTCAAAATGTTAAGATTTTAAGATTTTTAAAGGATGGTTTGTTTAGTGTTTACGAACACGTGAAGCGTGTTCATGTGATGGAATGTTATACCACTAAAGTTTTTAAAAGAAACTGTGGCTTGAACACGTTTCCCGTTTATATAAACTCTAAACAAACCACCGTTATATTATATATATTATATATATATATATATATATATATATTATATATATATATATATATATGAATGAATGAATGAACAAATAAAAGGTTTAGTTTTATTTATTTACATGGGAACAATATTTACAACCAATGGTTTCCTGCTAACGCATTAGTCAGGTAAACGAAATAGTTTTCTTTTTAAATGATAGAAATGGTGTAAATGGTTAAATGTGTGTGTGTTTTTTTAACTGTTTACGTGTTTATGTGATGTCGAATGCGCTTTTTGTTGGTACGTGTGCGTATTTTTGTTTGTGCGTGTACGTATGTTGTCATATATATGTATGCATATATAATATATATATATATATTATATATATGTGTGTGTGTGCATGTATGTGATATATATGTGTGTGTGCATGTATGTATATATATATATATAGTGTGTGTTGTGTGTGTGTATGTATATATGTGCATGTATGTGCATATATATATCTGTGTGCATGTATGTCTATATATATATGTGTGTGTGTGTGCGTGTGTATATATATATATATATATATATACACAGACACACACACAAATATATATTACATGCACACATATATATACACACACACACACACACACACACATATAATATATATATATACTACATACATGCACACACTTATAATACACACATACACACACATATACTATAATATTATATATATATATATATATATATATATATCGAGAATTTGTTATATGACCTTGATGCTCTTGCCAACTAATCTGAGTGTACCTTTCTGCACATACCAGAGCAGAAAAGAAATTTATTCGTGGGTGTGACTATAGAGTTAGTGTTTGCGTGATTGGATGAATTGTGGCCTTCACAGTGAATATACAACAAGTTTCCCTTGAATGTTTGCAACTCGTGTCTACGGAAATTATTTGAATGACAAGGCTTTTAAGTCTGATTCGATGGGTGAGGCGCAGATCATGGATTCGGCCCGACGGTTCAAACGTAACCGGGGATCCATTCATAATCGATTGCATGTTTCGGAAGAACTTCAACAAAACAACACGAATATGTTAAATGCTTGGACATTACAGTCAAACCAACACAGACATCTCGCGTGATGTAAACGTTAGGTTGAAAGATATGCTAGTAGATAATACTAGTATGATCGATTTTAATTAGGCGCACTATATTTCTGGCCTTGTACCAAACTAGACTAGGTAATCCTTAACTTGTTCCTCGTAAATTCCTACCATAAAATAAACTGAACCCTCATTTTATGTCCGTATTTTTACAATAAATGTTTTTATTTTTCTTGCTCCCGTTATTTTACAATACTAAATATATTTTATTTATTTATTTTAATATTCACTTCAATGTGTATATTCTAAAAGTTGTAAAATAACGGATGCAAGGAAAATAAAACATTTATTGCAAAAACACGGACATAAAATGAGGGTTCAGTTTATTTTATGGTAGGAATTTACGAGGAACAAGTTAAGGATGACCCTAGACTATATATATATATATATATATATATATATATATGAGGATAGGAGGATTGGATTAAATCCGACAGAATGTAGCAAAGAATAGAGGGGAAAATGTGGACAAAGGAACAAAACTCAGACAAGTATATGTAAATCAAACCTGACCAATCAAATCCTTACAAACGCCATCCCATCCTCCTGGCTTCATCCCCAAATTCACCTCACTCCCATCCACTTTCTCTTCTATAAAACACATGTATGATGCATTAATGAGCAAATAAACGACTGATGAAGCCGAGCTCATGCACGGCGAAATATATCTCCTACATATACTTGTCTGAGTTTTGTTCCTTAGTCCATCTTTCCCTCTATTCTTTACTATATATATATATATATTATATATATATATATATATATATATATATATATATGCGCGTTGACTGCATGTCTACGTCACCTTAACTTTTTTTCTATTTAGCCGCGGTTAGGATGTGACACAAAAAGAAAGTATGGGGCATTCAGCGAGGATTGAACACGCTATTCAGTAGTAACAGATCTGCAAGTCTGTGTAAGTGTGTATTCGCATGTGTGTTGTGTGATTCTGAATGAAAAATGTGCGCTGTGTTAAATAAATAAATGAAAAAAAGCTAAACCTTTTATTTGTCACTTCATTCAACTTAATCTACAACAGACATCAGGGTACGCACAAGAATAATTATGTTCACTCTTTCTTTAATACACTCGGTTACGTTGGAAAGGTGAAGTGATAAGCTATTACTTTTTTCTAAAGTGATGATACCCATGAAGTGAAGCCCAAGAAATCCCGACAATAAGACCACATATAAAAGTATAAGAGATAAAATGTAATATATAGATAAATAGAAAGGAAGAAGAAGAAGGTATAATGATATAACGTATATATATATATATATGTGATGTGATGCAATCGTGAACAACAGACAACTTCGTAGCTAAGCATAACGTGTGTATACGGATAGATCGTGAAGGTATCAAAAACTTTGCGTATAAGGATGATTCTATATGGATGTATTATCTAGTCAATTAAATAGAATAGATGATATTAATTAGGTGTAAATAGATAGATCTAACGAAGTATATTATAAGATTTAATACAGCTGAATTCTTTTAATGATTCATCTACTAGTAGTCTATGTCAGAGAGAAAATTCTTGTGAAGAAAATTGTTTAGAAAGTTAGAATAGTATGAAGAAAAGTCTTTCTAGGCTGACTTTGATGTAGTTCGGAAAATTCTAGAACGGATAATGTTATAATTGTTTATATGGTTATGATATTTGCCAATGACTAGTACTATAACTTTACGAGTCTAATGGAAATATACATATTGTGCGCAAAACAATGTGGCTGTGATTGGGAATTTGAAGCTTGTTAATCTTAATTACAGTATTTGTCATCTAACTAACAATCAAAACTAAACACTACAACAATTTAACTCCCCAAAATTAAACCAAAATTAACTAATGCATGATGTTTGAATAAAATAATATTTTTTTTACTAAGTAATTTAATTAGATAATTTATATACAATTATGATCAATAATCTAATGCATAAACATCTCAAAATACAGCGTGATGCCTTCAATTCTAAGTGCTTATCTCTCTCGGATTGGTTTTAGTCTTTAATGTGCTAAGCAAAAATTACGTCATGCTTACTGTCACATTATCTCCGCCTATATATTCGCTGGCTTTTGTTGATTTAATAACTATTTAGACATATATATATACGCTCATAGATAATTTAAAAACACCTGTAATCGCCTAAATCTCGAAAACATTTCGCAACATTAGACAGCTCGCTATCCATACCTTCGAATCTTTCTATAAATAGAGATATAACTTAAGATGATCTCTCAGTAAGATATAATTCATAATAAGTGCGGATCACCAAAAAACTTTCTGTAATTATATTTGACCTCGAGATACTCTAATCAGAGTCAGCCTCACTTATTCTAAAATCTCTTATGTCATAAGCTACATATAAATATAAGTTTCTCGTGATTTTATTTAGTATTAAATACATTATAAGGTATAGTACGAGTTGTTCAAATTGATCCTATCTAGTGGTTCCTCTCCCATAGATGTGATATTGATGATTATTTACTTAACTTATATGTGTGTGTGGGTACAAATGCTGTGTGTGTTATGTGTTGTGCTCCTGCTGTGATACTCTTTGTTTGAGATCGTTTTACTCCCACCCTCAGGCAATATGTTCAAAATCTTTTTTTTTTTTTTACCCGCCCGGGGGTGTTTTTATATTTTGTACTACTACACAATCTTGTGCATTTGATCGTAATGACTATGTTGTCTTACTAATCCTCACTTCCTTACTATATCTTTTAACCTGACTACTATGTCTTATCATTAGATGTCGATAATCTACTCATAGTAATTGCTAATCATTACGTATTATAGTAGAGTGTAGCGTATCCAAGAGTTGACGAAAGATAAGTAGATGTGATAGTATAGATGTGTGTGTAGTGTGGTGTGTGTGTGTGAGAAAGATATAAGAATGTGTGTGTGTGTGTTTGATGTTGTTGAATCTGTAACTGTGGAATGTGCTTTCGAAATGTTGATATTTGTTATAATATTGATTTTACAAAGAGATTTTTAAACGACTGCCTTTTGATTAGGAATACTTATGTGTGTGTGTGTGTATGTTATGCATGTGTGTTGTGTGTGTGTGTGTGTGTGTGTGTAGCCGAAAAGAATATGATGTGTGTGTGTGTGAAGTGTGATTTATACAGCTTCCTTAATTATGTTACTCGAATATGTAGTGTTAATAGTTCAGTATTTGTGCTATATGTATCATATGTGTATAGATTATCTAAATGCAGCAAGAAAGAAAGAAAAGTGTAATTGGGAAGGGGGGGCGGAGTATATAAAGAGAAATGTTATGTGAAATCCGAGTATTAGAAATGAGTGATGTTGAGAATGTATATAGTAATCGCAAAATTGGACAGATATTTTTTAGAAAACGAAGTGGACTTATGTGATAATGCATATATATATATGTGTGTAGGTGGTGTAGGTGTGGGTGTTGATGTGTTGACGAGTAGTGGTAGGAAGTTATTGCAAAGATGAGATTGAAGCAAAGGTGCAGAAAAGCAGATAATAATAATAATACATAATAAAGATAAGTAATAATAATAAATAATACTCAATACGTGTGATTTAGTGATGTGGTAAGGATAAAAGGGTGTTTGTGGTTGTGTCCATCTTGCCGTTCATTGTGATCTGGGGTGTGTCTGTATCGTTCTGTGGCTTAATTATGATAAACTTCGTGGGCGCCGAGTCTAAGAAGAATAGCAAAGGAAGAAAAATGAAATAGTTAATATAGAATGTACGATGGAGATAGTAAAGAAAAAAGTAATTTTTGTTGAAAGTGCGAAAAGAGAGAGAATAAATGAACTAATATTTTTTTCCTATTTATTACTATATTCATATTTTTATATATGATACGTGTATAGCAAGTGATATATTGAAGCTTTTTTATAGAAGTGAAGTACAGCAAGCCATTTTCACATAATTTCAAGACCACCCGCGCGATGTAAGATAGCGAGCTATGGTTATATATGTCAAGGTATATGTCCATATCTCTCCTTTGTTTAGTTCGAAAACGTGAAACGGATCATACTGACACGTAACAGAATTGTGTTACAGAAGAGATAATTATTAGTACGAAGGAAAGAAGAAATAAAATGAGAAAGAGAAGAAGAAGACGATAAAGTGAGGTTAAGTTATAGTGAAGGCCCTACTAGTTTCGTTGAGAGATACGCAGAAATAAAGATATACAAGAAGAAGTGTGTGGACCAATTAAGTGACAAGTTAATGAGCCATAGAACCAAAAGGAGAGAGAGAAGAAGAAGTAAGAAGAATGTATGCTTTAAACAGAGCAAAATAATAGATACTTTGAATATTTTCCCTTTTCAAAACCCACCTATGTGATATGAGTAAAGTTACAAAATTGTGTATAAGAAGTTCAAAAAATACACTGAGTGTTAAATCTTATAATTGGGTACAATTTACTACATTAATTACACCACCACCACACTACTACTATTACTACGACTAATATACTAATCCTAATACTACAACTACTACTACTAGTAACCCTAGATTTGGTATTGCTAGTTGTTTTTGCTGCTGTATGTCGGTGTGTCGGTAATAACAGAGGAGTCGAGATAAGTGGGTGGGTGTCAATAATTGGCAGACTCCTTCTTGAATGATGGATGCCAAACATCAGATGTGATTGCGAATCGGCATCGCAGAGTCTGTCTTCTTCTTCCCTGACAGGAAGAACTTTCCGAATGATAAGCCAATGGCTGGTTATTTCCGTGGATGTTTCTTGCTTCCCGTTTCATCGGACAATGGCGCCATCAGGCTGTACCGGTAAACATTGTAATTACCAGTCACGCCATTCCCATTCACGGACACAACAACAAATAACATGCAAAGTTTGAAGACCAATGTGGAATTCGAGAGATTTCGTCTTTACTCACTTAAGGCTCTTTTCTTCTTTCTTTTCTCCTCTCTCTCTCTCTCTCTCTCTCTCTCTTATCTATCTCTTTCTTTCTTTTTCTCTTTCTCTTTCTTTTCTTCCTCTCTCTCTCTTGTTCTTTTTGCTACTGCTCTTCTGCATTCACCTTCTCACTTTCTCTCTCTCTCTCTCTCTCTCTCTCTCTCTTCTCTCTCTCTCTTATCTATCTCTTTCTTTCTTTTCTCTTTCTCTTTCTTTTTTCTTCCTCTCTCTCTCTTTTGTTTCTTTTGCTACTTGCTCTTTTCTGCATTCACCTTCTCACTTTTCTCTCTCTCTCTCTCTCTCTCTCTCTCTCTCTCTCTTCTTATCTATCTCTTTCTTTCTTTTTCTCTTTTCTCTTTCTTTTCTTCCTCTCTCTCTCTTGTTCTTTTGCTACTTGCTCTTTTTCTGCGCATTCACCTTCTCACTTTTCTCTCTCTCTCTCTCTCTCTCTCTCTCTCTCTCTCTCTCTTTATCTATCTCTTTCTTTCTTTTTCTCTTTCTCTTTCTTTTTCTTCCTCTCTCTCTCTTGTTCTTTTGCTACTTGCTCTTTTTCTGCATTCACCTTCTCACTTTTCTCTCTCTCTCTCTCTCTCTCTCTCTCTCTCTCTCTCTCTCTTTATCTATCTCTTTCTTCTTTTTCTCTTTCTCTTTCTTTTTCTTTCCTCTCTCTTCTCTGTTCTTTTGCTACTTGCTCTTTTCTGCATTCACCTTCTCACTTTTCTCTCTCTCTCTCTCTCTCTCTCTCTCTCTCTCTCTCTTATCTATCTCTTTCTTCTTTTTCTCTCTTCTCTCTCTTCTCTCTCTCTCTCTCTCTCTCTCTCTCTCTCTCTCTCTCTCTCTATTTACTTTCCTTTATATCTCTTTTTCTTCCTCCTATTTCTTTCCATTCTTTCTTTCTTTCTTTCTTTCGTTCTTTCTTCTTTCTCGATCTCGTTCTCTTGTTCTTTAGCTATTATCCCCCTTTTCCTGCATTAATCCTCTCACTTCCGTCTTTCTTACTTTCATTCTACCCCTCACTCTCTCTCTCTCTATCTATCTATCTATCTCCCTCTTTTCTTTCTCTGTGTTTACTCTCCTTTTTTCACTTATATTTTCCCCTATTTCTTTCCATTCTTTCTTTCTTTCTTTCCATTCTTTCTTTCTTTCTTTCTTTCTTTCTTTCCATTCTTTCTTTCTTTCTTACATTATTTTTTTCTCTTCTTTCTCTCACTCTTTTTCATCCAGCTTCTTTTGTCTAATCTTTGCTCCTTTCTTTCTCTCTTTTTGTTTAATTTCTTTTATTTTTATCTCTCTTCTTGTTTCTCTTACTCCCTTCCGCCTTTCTCTCTTTCTTTCTTTCTCTCTTTCTTTCTTTCTTTCTTTCTTTCTTTCTTTCTTAATTCTATTTTTCAACTTTCGTACATTTACGTTCTTTCTATCTTATTTCTACTTTATTTTTATCTCTCTTCTTGTTTCTCTTACTCCCTTCCACCTTTCTCCTTTCTTTCTTTCTCTCTCTTTCTTTCTTTCTTTCTTTCTTTCTTTCTTAATTCTATTTCAACTTTCGTACATTTACGTCTTTCTATCTTTATTTTACTTTATTTTTTTTCTCTCTTCTTTCTGCTACTCCATTCAAACCTTTATTTATTTATTTATTTATTCTCTCCCTCTCCCTCTTCCTACTCTGTCTCTGTATCTCTCTCTCTCTCTTCTCTCTCTCTCTATATAAATATATATATATATATATATATATATATATAATATATATATATTCATTTTGTCCTTTTCAACTACATGACAATTTTATATCTGAATTTTTTCTTTCCAGTATCTCTTCTTAATTTCGTTTAATTTTTACCTTTATAGAGACTTGTAATGTTTATTCATTTTTTCTTCAGACTACCCTTTCCCTTGTACAAAGACTCGTGTTATATTATACATCGATATCTGCACTGTCGATATAGTAAATGCAGGGACACAATACTTCTAAGATATAGATGTTGAGTTAGTTTAAATAAAATAAGAAAAACAGTTTTCAGATACTCTGATACAAATATCTTTGAACTGGGTGTTAAACCAACAGTTTCTATTTACGTCTGCAGCAGTCGATGATTTTACTACAGCAGTATATACTTACCCGGCCTTTGCGCCCTGTGTCTAGTGCCTTCGCCTCAGGACCTGTAAGATATTATATCAGCATGAATTCCAGTGGGCCATCCCCAGGCAACACCTGCCTATCACTTTTAGACGAGGGGTCTAAAAGTGATAGGGCCGGTGCCTAAGGCGCAAGAAAAGACGAATGCTGAAGGAATACACACAATTTTTAATATTGATGTCTGAGCAGTCCATGACATGCAACACTACACTTTGCTCTTACTTAAGCTAGACGGGCGGTCGGAGAGCCCCCCTTCCGATCAATCGGATGGTTATGTCAAGCCCTGACTCTTATATGACTATCCCAACACTATTTGGCCTTGGGCACCCAAACCCTTTTTATCATATATATTTCACTTAGCGCTAATACCCTTGGGAAAGGTATGGATCCTACTCTCCCTTCAGCTATGGATAAATAGTAGGGCAGACTGGGCTCTTTAACATTGGTTAAGCAAGCAGTCTAGGAGAAGGAAAACTCTGAATTCAAGTCTGTTAAAGTCCGCTTAAGAAATTGATCATGTGTCACATCCTACTCGTGCAGAGGGGTTGGGAAATGTGTATATATTTGGAAAAAAAGATTTGGCATTAAATAACACACAAGAGTTTATATGCCATTAAACCTTTGCATTTCCCTTAGCGTTAATACCCTTGGGAAAGGTATGAATCCTACTCTCCCTCCAGCTATGGATAAATAGTAGGGAAGACTGGGCTCTTTAACCTTGGTTAGGCAACCGGTCTTGGAGAAGGAAAACACTGAATTCAAACCAGTTGAACTCTGCTTAAGAAATTGACCTTGTGCCATGTCCTGCTCATGCAGAGGGGTTGGTATATATATATATATATATATATATATATATATATATATATATATGGTGTGATGCTGAAATCCACTGTTACCCATCAACTCCTGCGACACTACCGTTGCCAGACTACATTGGCTCCTTCCCTTTCCTTTGGATCACAGCGGCAGTGTGGGGAGGGGACATTTGCTGCATGCGCAACAGCTCATCCTCCATATGAACCTGCCCAGGCTATGTAGTTAAAAAACAAAAAAAATTTTGACACTACTCCGTCGTCTCTCGTGGACGGAAGGCTGCCAACAATAACAATATATATGTACTAGAGTCGGTGGCTGAGGGTTTATTGTCCTGGGTATAACGTTAAACAGCATCTAATGGTGAGGTTCCAATTCTAGATATTTGGGAATGTGGAGTACACCTTTATCGCCATTAGTCCCAGATCCAAATTGATCCAGAGGTTAGGGTCCAATCCTTTAAATAGATAAAAAAAATAAGTATTAAAAATGTGTTTAAAACATTGAGAAAGAAATGAAGATTCGACAAAAATGTATAAAACAAAATATCTTCGGCCTAAAATAACCCGACAAGGGTTGATATGTTGTAAAACTCTTTTGTTGGATTTTACGGTCAACCCTTGTGTGTTTATTTTATGCCGAAGATAGTTTGTTTTATTCATTCGTACGTTTTTTGCGTCTGAGGTGAAGCGCCACACCTACTATCAGCTCCGCACATTACCGCACAGATTCAAGTTGTGCTATTCATGCATTGAGCTGGTTAGGGCTGGCATCGACCCGGAAAGTGACTTTCCCATCGTCACGACCATTAAATTGTTGACCACAAAATATTTCTTATTTAACTCCAAAATTTAAAAAAAAAAAAAACGGAATTTTCCGTATGGATATTGTTAATGCTTTTTTCATTGTTTCGAGTTAGTTTTTGGTAAAATCTGGGTGGCGAAGATTGCAAAAAATGTGAGGGTAACGAGAAGCAAATGTGGCCCAAGTGGAAAGAATTCCTTTGGAAATATTCCAAATTGCTTCATCGCGTTCTTAGGGCGTGGACGTGTTGTGTTGGCAATACCTTGTTCTATTAACGCACATAACACATTCAAAGAATCCACAGACAATTCCTTCTGGGTCGCAGCATATCATTAAAAGAAACAGTATTTCTAAAAGAAACAATATGGTTGTAAAGAGCTTACAATCTACGGCTTTCAAAAAATTAACCCGCTATCCACTGGACAAAAAATATGGGACTCACCACTCTTAGAAACCTTTCTATCATTTAATTTAGATAATAAAACAATTAGAATAAGGAAGTGAATCCGACAGTATATCAGAGAAGAAATATGAAAAACACACAGATGTTGTTCATTAATGTTTGTTCTATTGGCTTATATTGCAATATCTCAATCTGTATAAGATCCCTATCTGAGCCTATCTGTTATGAAACGAAGAAAACAGTTTCTTGAAATAGATCTTTCAAATATTTTTGAAAAAAATGTTTTCTTCCTTTCATAATAGATAGGCTCTGATGATGATCTTATATAGAATGAAATATTTCACTATAATACAACATTAATTAATAAGATTTTTGTGTTTTTCAATTTTTCCCCAATATATTTAGCTAATATGCGTTTCGATTAACTCGTCTCCGTCAACTGGGCCGAAGAAATATGGACTACAGAGACAGAAGTTTTATGACAACAACACTATCATTAATTGTGTGTATTTTTGAGATGAGGCATGATGTGAATAATTTTGATGTTTCGAACTGTCCTCATCTTTATTGTAGTACTCATAAATTCAACGTTTCGGCCGCTGTATCCTCTAGCCTTCATCAGGTGTTCCCTGAGTTCCCCTGCATAGTAATGACCCAAACTAGGAAATCATTTTTAATAGTTTGACTGTTGATCAAACAGCCGTCGAAGAATTTTTGAAGATCTTATCAAAATGATGACGTTATTGTTTTTATATGCGTATCATTCCGACATGTGTCACGAGAAGAATCACAATCATTTTGAAAAGTAATTCGACGCATGTTTGATAAACAAATAATCAAAATGATTTCCTGGTTGGGGTCATTACTGAATTCAGATACACAGGGAACACCTGAGGAAATTAGATGGATTCATGCTTTTCCGAGGGATTTAGCGCGAAAGGAAACATCTCCGTCCAGAATTTGAACTTGGCTAACCGAGTCCATTAATTACTATGATAACCGTTACGTTAACCCGTACCTCCCAAATAGTGCAGTCATACATTAACATTTTAATTTTTTTTAAAAAAAACACAATATAAATGAGGGATAATTCAATCAATCAACAATTATTTTCAATTACCTTCTGTTACTATACACATTTTATATATTATAATATAATCCCAATATAAATAAAATTCATTATTATTTTTATCCTCCGCATTATTATTATATATATATTATATATATATATATATAATAAACATATATATGGTGTAGATGTAAATTTGCATATTGTGATTTTATAACTTAGTATTATTGATTTCTAACAATTCTTTCAATAAATTCCATTAACAGGAAGAAATAACTGTAATATTATTCTTTACTTCCTATTTTAACTAATTTTGGCCAAATTTTTCCTGCACAAAGAAACTCCATATTTAAAATAATTATATATTAAAATCCAATACAACCCACTTGTGCATATATTTTAGCTTTCTTCTCAAAACATATTATATTAAAAACATTATAAATAAAATACCATGATTAATTAGTGAAATACTACCAATAATTATAAAATATATTATATTTATAAATTCAAAAATAAAATGTTTATATAAATGTCTTTGTATTGTTTATATTTCGAAGTTTCCTCCGGCATACAGATACACAAAACAACCCTTTAATATGTAGATGGAGTCGGTAGTAACACCAAATCCCGGGTATTGCCGGTGCGAATCCGACCGCTATTACAACACACTGAAAGTCTCAGGCAACGCGTACTTACTTCTCCGAACCGTGACAAAATAGATGGTCGATATATCATCAGGTACGACGGTGTTCTGTGATACTTCACTTTTTGTAAAGCAAACAGGACGCGAGTGAATAACAATGAAGCCGAAAACAATGTCAACAGATATGTTATATATACAAGGGGAAATGAGAAGATACGCTATTCGCGCGCTTAACAATGGGACGAGACAGTGTTCTGAATTCTGATAAAATGAAAACTATTGTCACGGTGATTTTCTGTTTGCGGACTCAAATGGCTAAGTTAACAAGACTTGTTTTTCCATTGAAAGGAATACGATTCATAAATCATTATAAATGAAATCGCAATTTCTAATTAAATATGTTGGTAGGGTGGTTATTCGTTTTCTATTTACTTATTCGCTTCCTTATTTATTTATTTCCTTTTTATTTTCTAATTTAGTGACTTTTATATTAAGATACTCGAGTAACTAAATATACGCGTATCGTTTTTATTCACTTAATACATACAAAAGGATATGAAAAGAGTAAATAAGAATTTTATATAGGCCTATCCTATCGAGTTGGCTTACGGTCAAGTCACGTTGTAAACTCCGGTTTCACTAGATCACCGAAGTTAAGCAGACATTAATACTGACCCTCATGACATACATATGCAATACCTGTAATCCAGGAAACCCCATGATTGTATGCAAATCCTTTGTATTAGATGGGAATACTTGAAATCATATAAGTAAGTAAAAAGTCGACGGAGTAGCCTATTGTCGGAATTTATTAGACAGTGATGGAGTCTATCCTATTTTCTCTGGCGCTAGACCAGTGAGACTATTTTAGCATCTGAAGTGGAGCGCCACCTCTACCATCAGCTCGAGTTAGCTTACGGTCAAGTCACGTTGAAAACGTCGGTTTCACTAGATCACAGAAGTTAAGCAGCCATGAGTCTGTTTAATAATCAAATGAGATACCATTTAAGCAAAAGCATGCCAGGCAAGTCAAACAACATGCAGACATATGTTAATCTATGCGACCCTCATGACATACATATGTAGGACCATATGACCTTTAGGAACCCCTTTTGGGATCTTGATTTATAGGAACATTTTTTTCATTTACACCGTCAAAATGCGGTTAATTGTTAACAGACGATTTTTAATTTTTTTTTAATTATAAAACTAATCCCTAACCCTAACCCTTAACCCTTAACCCTAACCATAACCCCTAACAAACAACCGGATCTTGACGGTGTAAATCGAAAAAATGTTCCAATGAATCGAGATCAGAAAAGCGATACCTAAAGGTTATATGGTCCCATATGTAATACATATAATCCACGAAACCCCATAATTGTATGCAAATCATTTGTATTAGATGGGAATACTTGAAACCATATAGCTTTATGCAAATCATTTGTATAGATGGGAATACTTGAAACCAATAGCTTTATGCAAATCATTTGTATTAGATGGGAATACTTGAACATATAGCTTTATGCAAATCATTTGTATTAGATGCTTGAAACCATATAGCTTTATGCAAATCATTTGTATTAGATGGGAATACTTGAAACCATATCATTTGTATTAGATGGAATACTTGAAACCATATAGCTTTATGCAAATCATTTGTATTAGATGGGAATACTTGAAACCATATAGCCAAATCATTGTATTAGATGGGAATACTTAAACCATATAGCTTTATGCAAATCATTTGTATTAGATGGGAATACTTGAATATAGCTTTATGCAAATCATTTGTATTAGATGGGAATACTTGAAACCATATAGCTTTATGCAAATCATTTGATTAGATGGAATACTTGAAACCATATAGCTTTATGCAAATCATTTGTATTAGATGGGAATACTTGAAACCATATAGCTTTATGCAAATTATTTATATTAGATGGGAATACTTGAAACCATATAGCTTTATGCAAATCATTTGTATTAGATGGGAATACTTGAAACCATATAGCTGTATGCGAATCATTTCTATTAGATGGGAATACTTAAAACTATATAAGTAAGTAAAAAGTCGACGGAGTGGCCAATTGTCGGAATTTATTAGACAGTCTATCCCATTTTCACTAGCGCTAGACCAGTGAGATTATTTTAGCATCTGAAGTGGAGCGCCACCTCTACCATCAGCTCCCCACTTTACCGCACACATCTCTGTGCTACACATACGCTGAGTTGGCGAGGGCCGTTATTGAACCCAGAACCTTATGGTTCCGAGCAGGATGCTCTACCGACTGAGCTAAGCCGCAGTTGGCAAATCATTTTTATTAGATACGTATACTTGAAAACATATAACTATGAAAATCATTTGTAGGAACAGTTGAAACAATGTAACTGTGCAAACCATACTGATTAAAACTATCTGTACTTAAAACAAAATGCCCTTGTGTTGCATTCTGGTGTTAGGTAAATATTATGTTGTGTTAATATCGAGTTATTGTTTTTTTCGGATGACTTGTGGTAATTATATAAAAAAAAAAAAAAATCGGCGGGATGGACTAATGTCGGAATCAGCCAGACTGCGAAGGAGTATACCCCCTTTTCACTAGCGCTAGACCAAGGAGATTATTTTATCATCTGAGTTGGAGCACCACACCTACCATCAGCTCCTGTGCTACTCATACACTGAGTTGGCGAGGGTCGGTATCGAACCCGGGGCCTTGTGATCCCTAGGCTGACGCTCTACCGACAGCTAAACCGGCCCTTGAAGTAAAGTCGTCGGGTGGCCTAAATTCAATATCAGCCAATCAGCGAGGGAGTCTATCCCCTTTTCACTAGCACTAGACCATGGAGATTGATTTTGCATCTGAGTTGGAGCACCACACCTACCATCAGCTCCTCATCATTTACAGCACAGATCCCTGTACTACTCATACGCTGAGTTGGCGAGGGCCGGTATCGAACTAGGAACCTTGTGGTTTCTAGCCGAGCGCTCTACCCACTGAGCTAACCCAGCCCGGCCCTATTAACCTCTCTAATCGGTAAGTTACGACGACATGTAAGAAAAAAAAAAGTCCTACTGATTCACCAGTCGTCGTTGAGACAGCAAAGAGTGAAAACTTCACCTAATGAGAGTCGACTGAACTTACTGTGAACGTGTTTTAATAGAGTTAGCACCGACCGACAGAGAGGGCAGCGGGGGGTGGGTGAGGGGCGTCATTGGTGCGATGTGCAGAGTGGCTCCAGTTTTGTGACTGGGTTGTGTAAGCCCATGCCAGCCTTACCGGGGAAAACACTCTGACACCCTGGAGGTTCCGTGCGATGAATTATTCAATCTTTTGCCAAGAAGTAAAGTGCCAAGAGAACCTGGCCTACATACAATTGCAAAGTATTTCCCTTGGGGGTAACTCAATCGATAGTCAATCAAACTAACTTCCTTGCAATGGATACATTTATAGAACTAATCGTACCTACCAACCTACCTACCTGGGTATGGTTGAAAGATGATAACGGTCGTACAATTAAGGAACATGTTTTTTAAAATATTTCTCTGAATGTTTGAGATGAGGCTTGAAGATTAGTATTATCTGCGTTATTCGGACTATTGTCCCCATCTTCATTGTTATTTGTACAACGTTTCGGCCGATATGCCCTCCGGCCTTCTTCAGGTATTTCTTGTCGGACTCGGGAACCTTCCGTGATGGCTCCCGATTACGACAAGAAAGTTCCCGAGTTCGAAAAGAAGGTTCCTGAGTCCGAGAAGGTTCCCGAGTCCGACAAGAAATACCCGAAGAAGGCCGGAGGGCATATCGGCCGAAACGCTGTACGAATAACGATGAAGATGGGGACAATAGTCCGAATAACACAGATAATACTAATGATTTTTTAATATCTTCAAATTATTTGGAATTATTTACCTGCAACTTTTACATATGATATTTGAATAGTAACTATATACTTGTTGGTTGTGTAACGGTTATCAGCATAAGAAGTGGAATTGCTTACCCAAGTTCAAATCCTGAACATGGCTATTTACATTTCACATAGTGCTGATACTTCTGGGAAATGTAGGTATTTACTCAACCAAGGGTAGGATGTGACACAATGTAACAAGTATGGGGTATCCAGCGAGGGTTGAACTCACTATTCAGTCGTACCCCTGGGAAAGGTATGAATCCATCTATTCTCTTTCCAGCAATCAGTAAAATAGTACGTTATACATGGAAAAAAAACTGGTCTACAAGAAGGATAACTCTGAATTCAAATTGGATTTGGAAAGGAATGGGTGCTACAAATTTTTTCCTGCCCAAGACTCGCTAGCAGCATATCTAAGACAAGTGTTGTTTTTTTTATTGAAATTACTTAGAAGAACTGAGCCTATTTGGTGGATAATCAACATTGGACAATCCGGACTTAAATTTTTGCATTTCAACAGTTTGGATAGTCTCATTTTTAACCAGAAAGTGTTAGTAGGTAGTAACGGTCGTACTTTTAATGAACACAAGCATTAATACATAGATGGCAAGTATGAATAACAAACATTATAGCATATAGCATGGCACTAAAGCAAACATTAATATTTTTTAATTGATATAGATCATTAAGTAGGCCTGATAATATTCTAGTAGTGACCACCCCAAGTGGAAATTTAAGAGATTTGAGATCAGAGTTTTCCTTCTCCTAGACTGGTTACCTAACCAAGAGGTTTGAGATCAGAGTTTTCCTTCTCCTAGACTGGTTACCTAACCAAGATTAAAGAGCCCAGTCTACCCTACTATTTACGTACAGCTAGAGGGATAATTGTTAGATTCATACCTTTCCCAAGGGTATTAGTGCTATATGAACTGTGGCTTCGTCCAAGATTTGAACTCAGGTCGACGAGTCCATTTCCTACTACTCTAACCATTACACCACGCGTCTCCATCTGGATAATTTCCCAGGATCCGTCGTCAAAACTATAATTTAAAAAGAACTTCCTGTTAATGTATTCTTAAAAACTAGCAGGACCTGTCGATATACCACAGAATGATAATTTAATAATTACAACGTTTGATATGTTTACTTAAGAGCTATTGTTAAATAGTTCAATATGTAAAAATATGTATAACAATCTTGGTTTGACTCTCTCTCTCTCTCTCTCTCTCTCTCTCTCTCTCTCTCTCTCTCTCTCTCTCTCTCTCTCTCTCTCTCTCTCATCTTGCCTTCCTTTCCTCTTTTAATCTGTTCATTTATTCGATTGAAACAGATTAGCGTTATCGCTTCCGAGCGCCCACTCCTCTATCTATGGTCTCAATGGTTCCTTGGTACCAGCAATACTGAAACATAATTCATAGATAGCTTATGAATTATGTACGAACCAGTAGTAAAATTCATGAATCAGGATTCGTTAGATTCAGAATAACGGGGTTTAGTGGAAAGTCACCTCGACAGTTATTGACGGGTAAAAACTTTTTGCTTGAACTCTTGGAAAGCGCGCGATTAGACGCGTGAGAATTAGTTTAGCTTCAGATACGACCAAACTGGAAATTTTGTTGAGTTAATTTAAGCCAGAAATGACCAGCCCAACAAGAAGAAAGAAAGAACCAATAAGAAGTAGAAACGACCCGAAGAGGAAGCAGTCCGAGAAATAAGTCCTGAATAAGATGGCGGTCGGTTTAGAAGTAGTAGAAACAGAGTAACAAGTATAACCACCATCCCATATCTATTGTCTGTCTGTCTGTCTGTCTCCGTTATATATACCCGATGTGTTATAAGGGGTATATAACAATACCATCGTAGGGGATTATCTTCCGTTTTGCCGGAATAGTTATCTTCTCGCTGCGTTGCTGTTTGTTCCCACTAGGGGGACCTCTGGTAGTTAAGCGCGTTCATTGGAACTTAGAGTCTATCTACCCCCTTCTCGGTGGGGCTTTTGCCGCCCCCTTACATTACTATAAGTCCTTTATACATCATGGACTATCCTTTAGTTCCATGTCTGTAACACCATTATCTACAAAATAGAATATGCATCCGTATGTTAATATTTTATGTTCTGTGCAAGAGGTTAAACTGCATCTAAGGGTGAAGTTCCAATTCTTGAGCCTGGAATGTGGAGTACCCCTTCATCACCATTACTCTCAGGCCCACTCTGGCCCTGAGTAATAGTACCTGTTAGGTTCCTATTTATGGGATCTAGTGTCTCGGCCCAGCCGGGGGTCCAGTGAGCTTCGGCCGCTGGATCAGGTTAAGTTATATTTAATAGCGTCGATCCCAGGGTGCTTTCCCAGGCAATACCTGCCCCCTTGGGGACGGGGCTGGGATGCCCCCTTTGGGGGAATGCCAACGGAATCGACGCAATTTTTCCACTAACCACCCATAAGCTTCGGCTTGTGGGTGGGCCCACATAAAAATGTCCTTGTGTCAAGCCCTCATAAGTGGGATGGGTGGCAAATATACCTTTTTATGGTTTAAATAGAAAAATTGAGTCTAAAAAGATTGAATACCCATCAAGCATGAATAAAACAAAACATATTTGGTATAAAATAGTTTTACCTTCGGTAGAATTAAATACTAACAAGCTCCAATCTTGTGAATTGGGGATAGATTCCCTCGCCGTGAAAATGAAAAATGAATAAAACAAAACGTCTTCAGCATAAAATGACCTAATGGGTTGACAGGCCGTTTTACTTTTAGAGATAGATTATTATTACATATCTTTGTATTATTTTGATTTTTCGGACTATTGTCCTCAGTTTTATTGTGATCTGTACAACGTTTCGCCCGATGTGCCCTTTGGCCTTCTTCAGGTATTTCTTGTCGGACTCGTGAACACTCTCGAACTCAGGACCACCTCATCGAACATGGGAACCTTCTCTTTGAATTCGGGAACCTTCTTGTAATCAGGAGCATCCACAGAACTTCGAATCTAACCTTTTATTCAACCCACGGGTGTAGACTGTTCTCATTCCGTTAACCATAAATGGGTATAAGTGTGAAGCTGTGTTAACAATTTTCTGTTACTGTCGCCCTTGACTAGGATTGAACCTGCAGCTTAGAGATAACTGTCACTTAGATCTGTATTAAATCAACACCATTTGTCCAATTTAGATCGAATTTTAGGAACTTATAAACCTAATGCCCTGTTTTACCTAGAATATTTGGCTGAACTTGCACAAAGGTGTCAAAATTAGATTGACCCAGAAAAAACAGAACCCAAATTATTTATTTATTTTCCCATTAAACTAAACTTAAACCCCAACCCTGACCCTAATCCTAACTCTAACCCTAAACCCCTAACCATAGACCCCCATAGTTAAAATTAACAGTTTTATTACAAAATTTGTGGGTTCTGTTTTTTCTGGGTCGCCCTAATTTTGACACCTTTGTGCAAGTTCAGCCGAATATTTACCTTTATATATGACATTTTTTTTACTTTGGATCATATTGTGTCATAAGCAGCCTATGATTTATGTACGTACCTGTAGTTAGATACTTAAATAAAGTTCGGTAGAGTCAGAAGAACGGGATTTCAGTGGAAAGTTCCGATGATTGACAATCAGTGACATTCCGCTGACCTTCCATTAGAAAACTCACGATTAAGCATGAGATAGTTTTCGAGTAGATGTGACTGAGATTTCAGACCGAGCGAACTCGAAAGTCGCTCGCTTCGCTATCCGTCTCCCTGCGGCGGAATCATGGGCTGGATTGTTGAAATAATGCTTTATCAGAAAACAACCAAGTCTTTTTAATTGATTATTAAAAACAAGAAATGACCAGTTCAACAAGAAAGAAGAATCAACCCTGAAGAGAAAGCCCTAAAGAGAAAACAGACCAACAGGAGAACGTGGCGGCCGGGCGAGTTAGATGCAGCAAGAAGATATTAACAGGTAAGAGCCATAATCCCCTATCTACTATCTATCTGTCAGTCTGTCTGTCTCCCGTTTATATACCCGATGTCTTATAAGGGGTATACAACATTTTTTGTTATTTCTCTGAATTTTTTAGACGAGGCTCGATGATTAGTATTATTTGTATTATTCGGACTATTATCTTCGTCTCCATTGTTATCTGTACAACGTTTCGGTCGATGTGCCCTAGGGCCTTCTTCGGGTATTTCTTGTCGGACTCGGGAACCTTCTCGGGCTCGGGAACATTCTTGTTCTAATCTGGAACCTTCTTGTCGTAATCGGGAGCCATCACGGAACTTTGAACCTAACCCTTTATTCAGTCCACGGGGGTATTCTGTTCTTATTCCGCTAACCACAGCTGGGGTACAGGTGTTAAGGTGTATTAATTATTTTTCTATGTTACTGCTGCCCCTGGCCAGGATTGAACCTGCAGTCTAGAGACAACTGTCACTTAGAATTATCTTAACCTAACTCCTTTATCCACTAGGCCATGTGTCCAATTAGACCAATTGAAGAAGGCTGGAGGGCACATTGGCCGAAACGTTGTACAGTTAACAATGAAGATGAGGACAATAGTCCGAATAATTCAAATAATACTAACATGTTTTGTGTTATTTATCGCAAATGGGACTATAGGCTTTATCTGTATTAAAATTCCAAATCATACTTTAACATCCTATACCACCGCATTCCACCCGGCAGAAGTCACATTCATTTTCCTAATCTACCCTAAATGATAGCCTTTGTTCAAACGTAATATTAAACATATTTATAAGTCTTTGATTTAAGGTAAATAACAGGTAATTTTAAATGAAAATGCATATTTTAGCCACTTTTTGATAAATGGTTATAGGAATGGGACTCTGGACTTAGTTTTTTTCACACCGTGTAATTTCCGTTGGTCCCGTTAGTCATTTAATAAACAGTACAAAAAAAAAAACGAAAAAAAGAAAAAAGGAAGTGTCGCTAGTTGCATTGGCAAAATCCCGAAATTAGTACGACACTCAGTTCTAATGTGGCCTGCAATTATCTCAATCACGCAGCGGTTTTTGTTTTTGCGTGACTAATGTGATTGGCTGCCGTGAATGTGCAAAGCGCCAACCAAGACATTTTACAGGTATGCGGCTTGCACAAGGTGCGCACAGAGCGATGAAAATCCGAAGACGTGATTAGAATTTCACTTCGTTCACAGCCACCCACACCCCCTCTGAACCACGTGATTATTTGCACTCATAAGAAACGTGACAACTGCATATTACATGCCGACACTCGGGAATGTGAAAAACAATCATGTTTTTTCTTTCTTTCTTCTTTCTTTCTTTCTTTTGTCTTTTATTTTCTTTTTTTCTAAACTGTATTTTCTACCGACACCCCCACCCCATCCCAATTTTACCTTTTTAATTATTTCTTTTCGAAATATTTTCTCTTCTTGAAGAGTGCTTGTTTTACATATATAATTGAATTTTTGCTTCATTGTTTTTTGGGAGTTTTTCTTTGGTGTGTGCGTGTGTGTTTGTGCGTATGTGTTTGTGCGTGTGTGTTTGTGTGTGTGTGTTTGAGTGTGTTTGTGTGTATGTGTGTGTGCTTGTGTGTATGTTTGTGTGTGTATTTTGTGTGTTGTGTGTGTGTGTGTTTGTGTGTGTATATTTGTGTGTCTGTGTGTGTGTGTGTGTTTGTATGTGTGTTTGTGGGTGTGTATGTTTATGTGTGTGTGTGTGTGTGTGTGTGTGTGTGTTTGTGTGTTTTTGGTGTGTTTATGGGTGTGTGTGTTTGTGTGTGTGTGTGTGTGTTTTCCTTTTCTTTTCTTTTCTTTTCTTTTTTTTTGGGGGGGCGGGGGGTCTTATTTCTCTTGTAACTTTTTAAGTTTTTCCATTTTCGACTCATTTATTGATTTTTGTGATGAAATCTATTTAACATATTTTCTTCTTATTTATTTATTTATTTTATCACATATTTTTTGCTTTACCATCGTTCTGTTTTCGTTCTATTTTTCTTTTTTGTTTGTGTGTGTGTGTTGGGGGGAGCTTTGTTCTCTTCTTTACTTTATATTTATGTATACCTTGTTCCTTTCATTTTTCTTTCTCCTTTTTCATCTACTTCGAATATATCTATATACGTATCTATATATGTATGTATGTATGTATCTATCTATCTCATCCTGTTTATATCTATCTATCTATCTTATCCTGTTTATATCTATCTATCTATATTATCATGATTATATCTATCTATCTATCTATCTATCTTATCCTGTTTATATCTATCTATCTATCAATCTATCTATGTATTTTATCCTGTATATATCTATGTATCTTCTTTTTCCCCCCAATTTTACCTTTTAATTGTTTCTTTTTCAGAATGTTCTCTTCACTTCAAGAGTGTACATGTCTTACATATATAATTGAAGTTTTACTTCATTGTGTTTGGATTTGGTTTTGTATGTGCTCTTTTTTTCTTTTCTTTTTTTTCTTTTTTTCTTTCTTTTTTTGTTTGAGGGGGTGGAGTACTTATTTCCCCTTTAACTTTTTAAGTTGTTCGATTTCCGACTCATTTTTTATTTTTGTGCTGAATTCTATTTAATAAAACATTTTATTTCTTTTTTCTTAATTATTTTATCACGGGTTTCTTGTGTTACCTTTTTTTCTATTTTCTTTCTTCTTTTTTTCCTTTTGACATTTCTCATTTTCCATTTATTTTTATATATACCTCTTTACTTTCATTTTTCTTTTCTCTTTCTTATCTGCTTCGAAGCTCGCTCTCGCTCTCTCTCGTTGTGGCGGCCTAAAGTCGGTATCAGCCAGACAGCGAGGGAGTCTATCCCATTTTCACTAGCGCTAGACCAAGGAGATTATTTTAGCGTCTGAGGAGGGGCGCCACACCTACCATCAGCGCCTCACTATATATATATATATATATATATATATATATATATATATGAATTCCCTCACCCTAGGTCTTGAGTAAAGGATAGGGGGTATCCTGTGTATGACACTAAACTGCATCTGATGGTGAAGTACCAGTTTTGGAGATCTGGGAATAGTGGAGTACTCATTTATTTTCATTACTCCCAGGTCCACTCACAGTGGAGTGGTGGACCCTCTAATGGTCCCATCTATGAGTCAAATCTCTTTAAATATTTATTCGTATTCATATTTGATGTGATCGTGGACACACGAAAAAACACTTTAGAAACACCTACACAAAAAATATGAATAGGAAAGCGTTTGCCTAACCTCTGGGCATGAAATAAACCTAGACGGGTTGACATGCCGTTAAAGTCCACTGTTTTTCTGAGTATTCGGTTATGAAGTAAAGTATAGAAAGTATAGAAAGTAGTTCGTATAATGTTAACAGGAACGCATTTCCCTAACCTCTGGGCATAAGATAACCCTAGATGGGTTGACATACCATTAAAATGCTCTTTCTTCTGAGCATTAGCCTCAAAAGTAAAGCATAGAAAATAGTTCATATAATGTGAATAGGAACACGTTTTCCTAACCTCTACGCATAAAATAACCCTAGACAGGTTGACATACCATTAAAATGCAATTTTTTCTGAGCATAAATATAGGTTCAAGATTAAAGCGTAGTAAGTAGTTGGTATAATGTAGAAACACAAGAGAAGTGGGGGAGGGTGATAAATACCCGCTGAAATATTCAACAATGATGTACAAGTATAATTACAGCAAATTAGACGAATAAGTTTTTTTTTATTTCTGTTATTTTATACGAGAATAACAATCTTTATATCAGATTATATGATCGATCTACTTTACACAGTACAAGAAGAGACGCGATGAGGGTGGAAGAAAAATGAAGTTTACACGTGCACTTATGTCTGAAATATTCATAACGTAAATAAAATATATACAATACACTGGAGATTTATTTGTTTTTAGTTTTAGTATATATATATTTTTTTTTGCTTAGGTTTATTTGATTCCTGTCTGCTTTATTAGGAGCTCTTTCCAAAGTTGCCTTTCTTAACAATTTCCTAACAGTGTGTATGTATAATGGGCCGAGTTAGCTCAGTCGGTAGAGCGTTCGGCTAGAAGCCACAAGGTTCTTAGTTCGATACCGGTCCAGGCCAACTCAGTGCATGAGTAGCACAGGGATATGTGCGGTAAAGTAAGGAGCTGATGGTAGGTTTAGCGCTCCACCTCAGACGCCAAAACAATCTACTTGGTCTAGCGCTATTGAAAAGACTCCCCCGCTGATTGGCTGATACCGACTTTAGGACGACTTTATTTTACCTTATCTATCTATCTATCTATCTATTTCTCCGTCTGTTTGTGATGGGTAGGGTAACTAATTATATATATATATATATATATATACATATGTACTAGAAAAAACGTGACCCGTTGGGTCACCCATTAAGCCCGGGTTAGATTGTTGTAAAAATCACAGGATCAAATAATTTCATTAATTTAAAGTTTTCCCAAACTCTCCAAATAAGTTATTTAAACTGGAGTAAACATTTTCATTTGATCAAAGGAAAAACATGAGAAAGGGTCACTTAGTTAATTTCTAATTACAGGTAATTAGGATTTTAATCATGGATATCTATGACAATCTCTTGCCAACCTTACCCTATCATTCATTTCTCTCAGGAGGTCCTCTGCACAGAATCCAGTATCTGCGCAGAGTTGGTCGATGTATGTCTTTGCTCAACGGTCCACACTGGCATGCCTATGTGCTGGTTTCCATAAAAAAAATGTCACTTACGAATTTGTCCTAAATCCTCCCGCAGTGTCCAGCATGTCTTGTTCATCTTACTCGGATGGTTTGTGTGATAAGTGGCAAGTGACTATACAACTGCTTTCTCGTGGGGTGTTGCTTCCACAACTTGTTTAAAATTACATACTGCATTCTTGAGCAGTTCCCATCTAGCATATTCTCAAGGCGCTATGTTTGTGTCCAAGTGGTGCAGTCGTACAGTAGCAACAATACAACTATGGCTTGGAAGAAAACTTTTTTCACTTAAAGGGTGGAGGTAGTCAACGTTTTCTCATTTGAATAAAATTCCATAATTCTTAAATATCGAGAAAAACTCAGTAACTACCTTTACTCAACATGAAATATTTTAAATTAAATATTTATCTAATCTATTAAAAAAAAGTAAGTTTCCGAATTTTTATATATTCCATTTTTTTACTAACGGTTGTTCTCATTTATTTACAGCTGACTATAAAAAAAAATTACTGGGAATAAATAAAAAAAAAAGTCGGCTTCAGTTATGATTTTTCTTAAAAAAGATTGTGCTACAGTTTTTTAGGGTAATTAACATGAACAGAAAAAATGCCTTTTGGGACGAATTTAATTGTTTAAAAGAATATCAAAAATATTAGATATGCAATTTTAATTTTCTTTTTTTTTTCTTTTTTTTTTTATTGGTGCCCATTATGTTACTACTTTTCGACTAAAACAAAAATCTGACCTTAAATAATGGATTTAAATAATTTTGATTCGTTTTTAAATTGAAAACAAGCCAACATTTTGGTGCATAAAAAACGCTAAGCAGTGCCTGCTTAAAATCTGACCTGTGCTACTTATGAACTCCCTAAATGTTTGAAGGCGTTTTTCCCGAGAAGTTAATGCGATATGAAAGCGGTATTTTGCGCCCCAAGTCATTTTACGACAAGTAAATGTAAATATTTTACCCTCGCCCTCTTTGAAATATTTTTATCGGTTGGAAGGCGTTTTTATCGACAAATAACTTTTTTAGTGGCTTAAAGGCGTTAAAAAGTAAGCAACCTCCAGTTTTTTTATCGACAAGCAAATGTATACCCCCCTCTTTTAAAAATATCTTTTTATTTATTTTTTCGGTATTTTCATTTTATTTTAATTCAAAACAACGGTCAAGAATTTTACCGAGTTTCGCAAATAAGTTTATTTGAAATAATTTTCTGTTTTAGATTATTAACAAAAAAAAGCAAGTTTACTAATCATGTTAAATCAGACATGTTTTCCGAATTTTTATATATTCAATTTTTTTTTTTTTACAAACGATTTATTTACAGCAGACTACGGTAGAATATTCGGCTAGGAGCCTCATGGTTCCTGGTTTGATACTGGCCCTCGCCAACTCAGCGTATGAGTAGCTCAGGGATCTGTGTAGTAAAGTGATGAGCTGATGGTAGGTGTGGCACTCTACCTCTGACGCTAAGAAAACAATCTCATTGGTCTAGCGCTAGTGAAAAGTGGATAGACTCACTCGCTATCTGGCTGATACCAACTTTAGGACACCCCGACGACTTTACTTAAAAAAAAGACTGGAAGCAAATAAATTTGGAAGCATAAAATTGGATTTTTATTGTTTTGTATTATAAACTGTACAAAAAATAAATTTTTAAAAAAGTAAGTTATGAAAAGGGTATAGCGTTTCTTCCTTCAATATTGCGTAAACTAATCACGTGAATCACGTGACATTTTGATCGTACCATAAAATAAAATATTTTAAAAAAATTAAAAATGGCCTGACTTTTTTTTATTAAAATATAAAAGAAAATCTAAATCTTCATATTTTTTTTATTTATGTTTGTTTAATGTCTTGTTTTTGTTAAAATAAAAAAAGCATATCTAAATATCGATTTTTTTTATTTGTAATTGTTTGTTGGAAATGAATATATATTAAAGGAGGGTTAAAATATTTACTTTTAATTGTCGAAAAAAACTGGAGTGAGTAAAATATCGCATTAACTTTTCAGAAAAAAACGCCTTAAGCGCTGTTTTTTTTTTTTTTCAGCGGGCACTGCATCAGATGGAAGACTTCATTCGTAAGTGGGTTTTTTTTATCACCACCTAGACTTTTTTTTAAGGTCGGGGGCAATTCTGCGAATAGCACCGAATAAACCCCACCAATATTTCACATCCCTCAAAAAATAAGGGGAGGGGGGGGGCAAAGTTGAATGACATGAAAAAATCAGCCAGTTTTGAAATGAAATAACTGATGCATTTAAAAATTCATTCATTGATAAATCAACATTGAAAATTTTATTAAAATCGGGTAATTCCCAGATTTTTGTTAATTTTTAATCAATCGTAGTGGTGCGTAGATGTGTTTTGTAAAATAGGGAATTTTTGCCATTTTTGTAGTGCCTAGTATAAAATGTGTTAAAAATAAATTACATGTGTAATACTATTTTGCTTTGTTTTAAAACTTATCCTCATAATGTTATTACTTTTCGACTTGGACAAAAAAGTGCATATCTCATAAATACGCCCTGGCCTCCTGCCCTAAATCACTAAGTCATGCCTGCTGAAAATTCGACCCGTGGGACTCATGGACTCCCTAGTTGTTTGAAGGCGTTTTTCATGAAAGGTTAATGATTTTATCGACTAATAACTTTTAGTGGTTTGAAGGTGATAAAAGTAACACACCCCAGGGTTTCTTTTATCAACAAGTAAATGCAAATATTTTGTTTTTTCCTTTCATTAAAAAAAACTGTTAAAATATTTTAGTAAATATGACAGAGTTTCAAAAAATCAAATAGAAAATATTTACATTTACTTGTCGAGAAAAGACTTGGGGGGGATATCGCTTTCATATCATATATATATATATATATAATATGTGTGTGTGTGTGTGTGTGTGTGTGTGTGTGTGTGTGTGTGTGAAATAAAAGGAAATTAATCCGAAAGTGTGAATTTGATATATTGAAAAAACAAATGATGTTTACAAATGCTTGGGATCATCAGGAGAGAATGTGCACCGTTTCGGGGCCTTCCTCTCAACGGTTTTAACTGCACATCGCCCCCCCATCACTCATGTGAGGTCCCTCGGAATATTTGTATCGACCGTATGTAATAGATCGGTCTTCAACAAAAGTAAAACGGGATGAAATGACCGTTAGAAGAAGAATGCGCAAACAGAACGCTGTTAGTCAAAGTTGGAAATTAAAAAAAAAAAAAAAAAAAAATTATATATAATATATATATATATATATATATATATATATATATATATATATATATATATCAAGTAATGTTATGAGTACAACGGGGGAAAATTGATTTCTTTCTAAAAAAAAAAAAAAAGAACGTGCGCTAAATATAAAATTTGCTATTCAAATATTTTTTTAAATTTTTTATTTCAGCAAGACATTTCGGATCTTCTATTATCTTCCTCAGGCTTCGTTTAACCACCCTCTCTATCTCTCTCTCCTCTTTTCCTCTGTCTGTCTGTTTCTCTCTCTCTCTCTCTCTCTCTCTCTCTCTCTCTCTCTCTTTTATATTATATTATATATATATATATATATATATATATATATATATATATACATTAGAAATAACGGGTTAAATGATTTTGAATAAACATGTCTTTTAGCCGAGAACAACTGAAGCCGTTAAGATTGATTGATTTATTTTAAACAGCTTGTTCACGTGTCCAAGTTTTTTTTTAAACCGTGGTTCATCGTACATTTATACTTGGGAAATCCCAAATGTAAGGTCTCCATAATATTTTGAATTTACGGGAGCGTTTATTGTCACTGATCTTAAAATCATTTTAAAATTTGAACATGTAATTATTTTTCTATCCAATCAACATTCCGGTCGCTCATCTTTCTATAGGCTGTGCAATTCTTCTTTGTGTATGACATATTGTTGTGGAAGTCTTAAACCTTGTCGTTGTTGCAAACTCCCTTCAACGCTTGTTGATGTTTTTGACATCTATGCACGACTTGCCATACACTTCCGTTAATTGGCGATAAATTTCATTTAGTTTAGTTCCTTTTGCGTTCTAAAACTGAATAACTGCACGAACTTCAAACTTGGTGGTAGCATCAATCGGGAGCTCCATCAGAAATGACTGCCAAGACAAGCCTGGTCGTGGCTTTGATGTGCATGAAGAGGCAACGTCAGGAGCATGCGCAACAAATACATCATGTTGTCAATACCCACACGAACAGTTTCACTGCCTCGTCGAATTTACGTGTCTTTTTTACATTGTTTTTTTTTTTGGAGGGGGGGTTGTGCTGCAGTTAAAGACTTTTTCCATGTCATGTCATATCGTATCAAGTAATTCTATCCAATACAACTAATTTGCACTTGGTTTTGTAGTTACCTGTATTCCTATGTAATGGTCAGGACTTCAGCCTGACAGGCTCGGGTGAACTGGTCCATGAGTGTTTGAAGTTGCTCCTGGGAATGTGCTCAACTCCCCAGATTGTGTTATCTACTGAGACACCGTCGTCTCCGATGGCTGGGTCATGTCCGCCGGATGGATTATGGACGAATTCCGAAGTAGTTTCAAGGTTGCTTGGTTAGTTGGTTAGATATAACGGCATGTCAACACTTGTTGGGTTATTATATGCCGAAGACGTTTCGCTTTATTCTTTCTTGATGGTTACTGAACATTTTTTTAAAACTCAACTTTTAATATTTGTTAACTCATTTTCTTCCATTTAACCCATAGATGGGACCTTAAAAGATACTATCACACGGGTTAAGGGTGGATCTGGAAGTAGTGGCGATGAAGGGGTACTCCAAACTCCCTAGAGTACCAGAATTGGAACTTCACCGCTAGATGCAGTATAACGTCATACCCAGAAAACTAAGACCACAGCCTTGTAGCACATATATGATATGATTGGGGCTTGCCATAAGGGCAATAAGGATGGGACAATAATGTAAGCGCTAGGGTTTGACGTGACCAGTCGATTGGTCGAAGGGAACTTTTCTGACCGACCGTCTAGCCTAAGTAAAAGCTAAAGTGGAGTGTTGCATGTCATAGACTGCACAGCCATCAGCTTTCTGTCCTTAAGCATCACAGACAGGTGGCGCCTGGGAGGATTTTAACCCACCTATCTATCTCTCTCTCTCTCTCTCTATATATATATATATATATATATATATATATATGCAAGTAATAAAAAATATATATTCAAGTAATAAATTTTTAATATAAATATAATTCAATTACTTGAAATCATATATCACACTATAGGCTGGGGAAGTAGAATACGCAAACTTTATTCTCTCTCTCTCTCTCTCTCTCTCTCTCTCTCTCTCTCTCTCTCTCTCTCTCTCTCTTGGTGTATTTCTATATAGATAATAGCCCCGATAATTGTTTCGTGAACAAACCGAAAGATTATAGCGTCGGCTGATGAATAATATCATCTTTCTGAACACTTTGTTGTTTTTCATATATATATTATATATATATATATATATATATATATATATATATATATATATGTGTGTGTGTGTGTGTGTGCGCGCGCGTGTGTGTGTGTGTGTGTGTGTGTGTGTGTGTTGAATTAAACAAAAGACACATCTCCTGTTTAACAATTTGATTTTTGATTTTTTCGAGTTTTCTGGCCAACTTTTTAATAATTGGGGGAAATTCATGGATTAGTCCACCAAAGTTCACCTCAACCACATTGTCACGTCGTCTAACCCTCCATTTAACAGATAATAGCTCCATTTCACAACACCTAAAATTACATTCATGCCCCCACTCTAATTACCGAAATGTCTTAACGTAAAATACACACATTCTGCACAAAGAAAAAAAATAAACCAAAACTCCAAATACTAGAAGCTTTATACATAAAACAATACAAACCATCCTTAAACAAAATTAATTTCCAATGCAGTACACACATTTTAAAATGCCTATAGCACCTTTCCCATCAATTCTTCTCCTTCCAGCATCCACATTAATATAATTAAAAAAAACTGGAACACATCACCCCTGATGGTGGCACTTCGAAGTGCCGAAAGTACTCGGGACCCGAACTTTGGTCGACTAATCCACGAATTCCAACCAAATATTAAAACATTGGCCAGAAAACTCTAAAAGATAAAGAATAAAATTGTTGTCTTTTGTTTAATTCTACATGTATAAATGAAAGAATGCTGCCCAAATACACACACACATACACACACACACACACACACACATATATATATATATATATATATATATAAAGAGAGAAAGAATAATGTTGGCGTATTCTACTTCCCCAGTTTATAGAGTGACATATGATTTTAAGTAATTGAATTATTCAGTTGTCCTCATTTCTTTACACAAAGTTATGTTTTCAACTAATGAAGAAGTAGTCCACGCAACACATAGCTCCACCACTAATGTAGTTTAATGTATACCCAGTACCCACTTTTTTAGGGGGTGGGGGGTATTACCCCTCTGCTCTGGATCTAGATTGATATTACACCCAACACCCACTTTTGTGGGGAGAGAGATCTTACCCCTTTGCAGATGATTTAATCAGCGTATTCGTTGCCCTATTGGAAGGACTGGGGATCATCGTGGATTTTCAGAAAGATATCCAGTTTAGCTTACTAGTTAGGCAACCCCTCACGTGATGCCCCATACATTG